>OZ014443.1:14055417-14285499 GCA_963966035.1 Acleris laterana
GTGAAGCAGGCGTGGCCCTCGTCGATCTCCTTGAGCCC
Organism: Acleris laterana; assembly: GCA_963966035.1. Classification (NCBI taxonomy): domain Eukaryota; kingdom Metazoa; phylum Arthropoda; class Insecta; order Lepidoptera; family Tortricidae; genus Acleris; species Acleris laterana. The sequence goes on from OZ014443.1 coordinate 14,055,456, forward strand.
GCGCGGCGTGGGCCGCACGGAGACGGTGGCCCGCTCGCGCAGCGCGTCGCGCAGCGTCCCGCGCAGCTGCGGCTCGCGCGCCAGCTGCACGCCGCACATGTATTGAGTGTGTACTCACGTGAAGCAGGCGTGGCCCTCGTCGATCTCCTTGAGCCCGCGCGGCGTGGGCCGCACGGAGACGGTGGCCCGCTCGCGCAGCGCGTCGCGCAGCGTCCCGCGCAGCTGCGGCTCGCGCGCCAGCTGCACGCCGCACATGTATTGAGTGTGTACTCACGTGAAGCAGGCGTGGCCCTCGTCGATCTCCTTGAGCCCGCGCGGCGTGGGCCGCACGGAGACGGTGGCCCGCTCGCGCAGCGCGTCGCGCAGCGTCCCGCGCAGCTGCGGCTCGCGCGCCAGCTGCACGCCGCACATGTACACGGCGCGCCGCAGCACCTCCTGCGCGGAGCCGCCGTCTTTCACCTGGCCAAACAAAACAATATTGAAGCCGTCCCTTAAACTCCTGAGACCTTACATGACCCACTAGAAAAGCTTTACTTATTTTTACTAAAATTTTAAATGATAATGCAGTGTTTCATGCAATGAAGGTCACTTTCTGTTAACTTTCTAGTTTCACTTCGGAACCCTAGAAAAGAAGCTGCATGAGGAAGAGCTAAGCCCATTGTACAGGTCGATTCACAAGAGCTGGCACGAATGGATTGAACGAAAGTAATGTCACCTATCATTGTGTGAGTGCCGTCCTTTGAACCGATGTTCGAATTTCAAACCGAAAACCTGTTACTATTTTACAGACTAGTATACTTTCATTCACTCATTCAATCCATTCGTGCCAGCTCTTGTGAATCGACCTGTAATTATAGTTATAGTTTTGTGCAATAAATATACTCAGCATTGGATTACAACGGTACTGTAACATTAGGCGCAAAAAATATTTGAAATTCGAAGTTCTAAGTTACGTTAGATCCTTCTCTTACACCCGTATTTATAGTGAAGAAAAGTAATTACTTGAGTATTAATAGTGTACAAAAATCGTTGCTTAAGTCATTACTTTTACTCAAGTAATTACTTATATTGACTATAAATACGGGTGTTACTCTCAATTTCGTCTCGAATGACGAGTGACAGAGACGGAGTCAACGTAACTTCGATTTTTAAAGTGTGGTGGTGTACTCACGAAGGGTGCGGCAGCCTCGAGCGGCGCCATGGGCTGCTGCTCGACCTCGTGCCGCTGGTAGTTGTCGCGGACGTTCTCCGCGAACTGCTCCGGCGTCAGACCGAACATCTTCACCAGCGGCTCTGGAACATTACTTTACGTCACACGAGAATAACAGGGGATGTGCCTCTATTTTATTAAATACTAGCTTTTGCCAGCGACTCCCTCAGCGCAAAATTCGTATTTTCACCAAACCATTACTAGTATTTGAACCATTAATTTTTCCGGGATAAAAAGTAGTCTATGTTACTCAAGAATAATGTAGTATTCTACTTGTGAAAGATTTTTTGAAATCGGTTTAACAACAAAATATTCCAAGAATTAGGTAATATAAAACAGTAAGAATTTTAGAACACCAAATAAAGGTGTGGTATAATTTAGTTGGTTTGTTGATGGTGTAAAGGAGTGGTATAATTTAGTTCATTTGTTAATAGTGTAAAGGAGAATAACAGGGGATGTGCCTCTATTTTATTAAATACTAGCTTTTGCCAGCGACTCCCTCAGCACAAAATTCGTATTTTCACCAAACCATTACTAGTATTTGAACCATTAATTTTTCCGGGATAAAAAGTAGTCTAAGTTACTCAAGAATAATGTAGTATTCTACTTGTGAAAGATTTTTTGAAATCGGTTTAACAACAAAATATTCCAAGAATTAGGTAATATAAAACAGTAAGAATTTTAGAACACCAAATAAAGGTGTGGTATAATTTAGTTGGTTTGTTGATGGTGTAAAGGAGTGGTATAATTTAGTTCATTTGTTAATAGTGTAAAGGAGAATAACAGGGGATGTGCCTCTATTTTATTAAATACTAGCTTTTGCCAGCGACTCCCTCAGCACAAAATTCGTATTTTCACCAAACCATTACTAGTATTTGAACCATTAATTTTTCCGGGATAAAAAGTAGTCTATGTTACTCAAGAATAATGTAGTATTCTACTTGTGAAAGATTTTTTGAAATCGGTTTAACAACAAAATATTCCAAGAATTAGGTAATATAAAACAGTAAGAATTTTAGAACACCAAATAAAGGTGTGGTATAATTTAGTTGGTTTGTTGATGGTGTAAAGGAGTGGTATAATTTAGTTCATTTGTTAATAGTGTAAAGGTGTGGTGTAATTTAGTTCATTTGTTAATAGTGTAAAGGTGTGGTGTAATTTAGTTCATTTGTTAATAGTGTAAAGGTGTGGTATAATTTAGTTCATTTGTTAATAGTGTAAAGGTGTGGTATAATTTAGTTGATTTGTTAATAGTTTAAAGGTGTGGTATAATTTAGTTGACTTGTTAATAGTGTAAAGGTGTGGTATAATTTAGTTGACTTGGTAATAGTGTAAAAGTGTGGTATAATTTAGTTGACTTGGTAATAGTGTAAAAGTGTGGTATAATTTAGCTAATTTGTTAATAGTGTAAAAGTATGGTATAATTTAGTTGATTTGTTAATAGTTTAAAGGTGTGATATAATTTAGTTGATAGTTTAGTTGATTTGTTTAGTTGATTAGTTGGTGTTTGTAAAAATAGTGTAAAAGTATGGTATAATTAGATCTGTCGATGGTGTTATGGCGGTGACTGACCGATGCCGATGCGGCGGCACAGCTCGTAGGGCCCGGAGCGCGCGGCGTACTTGACGTCGGCCAGCTCGGGCTCGTCGGGCTCGGCGTCCACGCCGGCCGCCGCCTCCTCGGGGTCCTCGCCGTTGCGCTCCGCCTCCGCGCGCGCCGCCCGTCTGTGCACACACCGGTTATAGCGCGAGGCCGGGGACTACCGACCCGGTTCCTAATGTTGATATACTGAAGGCTACGTCACCAGACCTTCAATAGCGCTATTTTACAATTACGTTATAATTATATCGTTAATCTTGCGCTAAAACGGGTTTAATATAACGTTATAAAACCCTGATGCATAACGGTATTTATCGTAACGCAATAAACTTTACACTCGCGAGTAAAGCAATTGCATCACTTTGCATTATTTCATGTCCACCCGTTATCTTTGTGAACCGGCTTTTCTTTCTGAAATATATAAATAAAATAATGTTTCTTGTAATCTGAGCTTTACAAAACCTTAACAAACATGGAAATCGGCGCAATATTTTTCAGACTATAATTTTCGAATTAAATGTAGAAAGATATTGGGAGGACATGAAAAAGTGCAAAGTGATGCAATTATTTTGGCCGCGAATGTATGTTGTAAATAATAACGATAGAATAACGTTATACGTAACCTCTCTTACTGCATTTAACTTCACTAATTGTTATGTTCTTTTTTATGATGCACAATTAGTAGATACAGTAGGTACTATGTGGGTTAAAAAATACAGTTTCAATGTCAAGTAAAGATAATATCAAAGTTGTTCGTACGTATTATAGGAACTCACTTTTTCTCCTCTAATTCTCGTTTTCTTTCCTTAGTGCGCTGAACTTTCTGCATCTCTGGCAGATCACTCGAGTAATACAACAGGAAATGAGTGTGTACGTCGCGTAGTTCCTCCGGGGTTTGGACGTTTTTAAGCCTAGGAAATAAATAACAAACGTTTATTATATAACATAACATTTTTTAAAGCTACTATCCATTACAACATTCATAATAGTAGTTTATGCAATAGTTGTATAAGAGAGGTCAAAAAATACGAGTGGCGTGTGTTACGATGTGAGCCGAAGGCGAACATCGTAAAGGTAAGCGCCACGAGTGTTTTTTGACTTAGTTATACACCGTTGCATACAATACTTTTTCTACGACTAGGTTTCAAATGAAATGCAAAACTAAGCGAAAAAACTTACAAACGAACGAACGAAGTAAAGAACAACAAACGAGCGGGAAACAAGAAAATGACAAAATATGTGTCTATGGTTTACTTTGTTTTTAAATTGACGGAATGGAAAATAGAATTATTTACAATTCCAAAACATTTTAATTTGACCAATCAGAATACTTCACCAAATTAAATCCACCAATCACAATACACATCGACTGTCAAACGGAACGATAGGTTCTTTTAGGTACGTGTTTCTCTTTAACTAATTTAAATCTTTTAAAAAAACTTTGTATTTCGTATCAACCAACCAGAATACAGCTATTTTAAAATCGACCAATCAGGTAACTGAAATCATTTCTCAAAACATTAGGTGATTTATAGTCCCTATTTCACAATCGTTAAAATATGATTAAATCGATTGTGCAACGCTAAGCTTTGGCAGCTGGCCGTATCGTTTTATCTCAAAAACGCACAAGTGCTGTTTTGGGGCATAGACAAGATAGACTTTTCTCTGGATTATTCTGCGGACATATTATGTATGTTCTTATATTAGTGTTCGTGACTATATAAATGACAGATAAAAGTACAGTAGTAGGAAAAGATACATTATATGTAGTTATTGATACTTATATTCGACTGTATATAGCTTGCGATACTTATCAGAAGGGATATGGCGATAGACAGATGTAGGTTTTTGTTGTATAATTATAATAATTTTAGAATTTGAATATTTAGTCCACAAGTTTTCTTGTATTTCAATTGTAACTGGTGTATACCGTTTTATCTGAAATAAATAAATAAATAATAGGACTGACACAAAAACAGCATTTAGCGGCAACCTGTCGCAAGTCGATTTTATACCCCAACCATTTGCCCAAATTTTCTCAAGTTAGAAATGCATTATTATCGGAACCGGTGTAATGCGTAAAGGCATTAAATCCAGCATTAAAGAAAAGGTTTTATAACAATCCCATAAAGTTAAATGGTTTCCGAAAAAAATAGTTTCAAACTGAAAATTCATTAAAAACTCGGTCACAAAACTGCGGACTTGCGACAGGTAACCGTTTTTAACAGCTTTAATACGCCTACCATGCCTACCCAAACTTTTGAATATAACAATCCGGCGTTTGAAGGGTTAGCTGAATTGGTTACCGCTCGATGTCCTCGTCCCTGATCAGCCGCATGCTGTCCGGGATGGGCGCGTCGGGGTCGGCCATCACCTTGTCCAACTGGAACTCGCGCATGTTTTCTACAAGCTTCAGCAGATTTTCTTTGCGCTGTTTCAGTTGGCACCACTGTGGAGAAGTGGGGGTACAAATATACTTAAAGATACAGCCATGTACACTTGATGAACAGCAGAGTTCACATTCATACCCATATTTGTATTTATGTCATTGTGTACACTTTAGTATCGTGTCACTTGAATCGCTGTAACAATTCATATATGGCACTTTAAATATAACATTAATTAAATAGACAAGGTGCCTAAGTGTACACATATTTATGAACTCGACTGTATACAGTATGTAAACTTACTAAAACCATCTCTTTCAACCAGTTGCTAGGCTAGTTGAGTTAAGTGTTTTACCACATTTTTTGCTAGTGTGTGTCGAATATTTTTAATTTTATCATTGCATAAAAATTATAACATCTCACCTTTTTCAAAGTCGGTTAACCCTAAAAGTATCATCCCATGTGTAATGTTTACTTCGTTGTTCAGTGCCCATTATAAGACCCGTATGTAATGTTTTCATCGTAACAGATTATTGAACTTGCGTTCAGTGCATTCTTTATTTAAATTTGAAAAAGTGTTAAGATTTCAATAATTTATATACCCCAACCTTATCTATCGCCTAGACATGCTCGGGTTCAAATAAATGGTTTTAGTAAGTTTACATACTGTATGTACAAAACATTTAAGGAATGAACTTGTGTCAATAAGAACCAAAAATTAGTTCCCGAGCGCAACAACCACAGACAAGTGAACAAAGGACATGGCTAAACTACTACCCCAAGCATGCATAGAAGTTTCTTATTAGCTCGTAACATTCGAAAATTCATGAATTAATCATTACATGTTTATTATTCTCCTAGAACTTTCGAATAATAATAAAGTATTTAAAAGTTGTTTACTTGGTTTTTCATATTTTTTGTTCGCCATCGAGACAAGAGGGCCCAGATAATGGGCACTACGCTAGCTAGCGTTTCTCTTCGTTTGCTTTTTAAACCAATCGCGTCACTGGTAGATGACGTGATACGAAAACTCACGTGATGTGCCAATGACGCGATTGGTTTAAAAACTAAACGAAAAAAAACGATAGTTAGCTTAATGCATCTTGTCTGGACCCACTAACAGATAACAGATATCATTAATCTTATGTCATTTGTTATCTGTCAGTAAGTATGACAGTCTGTTTATTTTCAGGATTTTAACGATTTGAAAAGTTCCTGAAACTTGTTTCATGCTGAATACTGAATTCAGCTCATTTGCATATCATATTACTAGTTACAATGTTTATACATTTCTAGGGCAGTCGCCCATACTTCAGTTTAGCCATGTCCTTTGTGTAATTTAGTTGAAATTACTTTCATCTACTTTGACACAAGGTATTTCATACAACAACCCTTAGTTTCACAAGACGGCATCGTTAAAAATGGTCAACTTTACGCGCTTAAAACTTTTTTTAATTGCATTTTTGGAAACAGAAATTCTGTGCATAAATCCAGCAATGCATCGAAATTCAATTGTTACATGGGGAACATACTCCACATGTTGTTCAACAACAGTGTTCGACGTTCGCTCGTGTACCTTAGCGTCGTACTTGTAGACCTTCCACAGGTCGTTGATGCTCAGCTCTGGCTGGACGTACTCCTTGCGATAGAACGCTATGAACGGCACCTCGAGCGTTTGGTTCCGCATGAAATCCAGCGCTTGGCGGATCTTGACCACTGTGCTTGGACCCCTAACAAGAAAAGCATAAATATCAAGTTAAATACATTTCTATAAATTGACTGCAACCAAAACAATTGATACGCGGGAGGCCTAAATGAAAGCAGGTTTACAATGTAGTATGTACAGATGTAGTGAATAATCCTTTCCCATCGTTTTTGGTCGCATAACTTCGTACTTATCTAGCTTTCTCAGCTGGCTTATTGACGGGTACTAAAGCTAGATAAATACGAACATATCCGACAAAAAACGATGGGAAAAGATTATTCACTATATCTGTAATAGTAGGTGAAACGGATTTTTTTACAGAGCCGAGTTTATAATGTCTACAATGCTTGGAACCGCAACAGAGGAAAAGTTAATCTCAATATAAGACAAATATATTGAGACCTTGTTCCGGTAGGCAAAGGTTGAAATACCTCATTTTGGCAAGCACAATAAATAAAGAGCAACCGCAAAACTTTGAGTCCCAATTTCCTTGGTACGTACGGGTGGTAGGACCTTGTGCAGGGTCCGTCCGGATCGCTACCACCATCTTATCCATCAACCTACCGCCAAACAGCAGTGTTCGCATTGTTGTGTTCCGGTTTGGGGGTAAGACAGCCGGTGAAATAACTAGCATAGAGGCATTCTATCTTAGTCCTCAGGGTTGGCAACGCATTTGCAGTCTTAGGATTGCATTGCAGTCTTGTGAGTGCGAATGTCTATGGATCACAGTTCCCACTTACCATCAGGTGGCCTGTGTGTTCGTTTGCCTTCTCTATGCCATAAAAAAAAAAAAAAAAAAACGTACCTGCGAGTCCTCTCTCGGGACTCCTGTGAGTCCGCTTTAGACACAGGCGGCTTTAGGAAGGCCTGCTTGTAGATCCACTCCGCCTCATCTTCGAGCTCGGAGCTGCCCTCGCCCACCGGCGTTATCGGCACCTCTCGGATTTGCATACGCTCCGGGATGTCCGTTTTCCGGATCTTAATTTAAAAACGCAAATTATGAACATGTACAGCAGTCTAAGTACAAAGATTTCTGATAATTTTGTGTATCCAGATCACAAAGTTAAACTTTGTTCGACGTACGTTGAATCGTCAGTTCTTTCATCAAATATTTATTTAGTTCTTGGCATGGTAATGTATTACGAACGTTTCAGATTCTTACCTCATTATCTAAATCTGTAAAATGGCTTCTCTTAAGCTCGCTCGGTTCATAGATCTCAAAGATGGACTTCTTGCTGGGACGTTTGGCTTTGCCTTTCTTTGTTCTTCTCCTTTCACCTATGAAATAACATGAATTATATTTACACATTATCTGCTACTAAGTTATTTATTATGTTAAGCTAATCAATAAAATATGTAATAATTCCTTATACTGGCAAAAAATAAAATATGTCGACATTGATTATTTGTCGATCAACTCGTGAATTTATTAGATACTTTTGATAGTTTCTGTATGATTATTTGGTTGACTAGTAGAGGATACCATTAGGCATTAAGTCCGCCATTTGTTGGGGTCTATATTGTCTGCCATAATTATTTTTTCATCACACTTGCTCGTAAATGGTGTTATTCCATGCCTGTATACAGAAGGACAATGGCCTAAATTGTTGCCGCGGGAATTATGGCGAGTTTGTCATCCCTAGGGAGTAATGACTTTCTTTTTAAAATTTGCAACTCTTTCGTACATCATTTCTGACTAAGGAGGTTTAATTTTCAGCCAAAAATTAATTCGGTTTCTAATTTCATCTTTAAAAATTAGCTATAGACTAACTTACATTACACAAAACCTATACGTATCATTAAACTTCATGATTTTTATACCTATTTCAAGTTTATATCAACATTTATCATTAATTTTAGTAATTATACATTTTTATCAAATTGGCTAAATCTGGCTCGAATCCAGGTCGAAACTAAACGCAGTTATTATCTGTGGTAGAGGTCACAAAAAAAATATCGTTTCCATTTACGTTCCCGTTCGTCAAAATTTCTTCATATTTTGCAGAGTTAAAGTGTTTTTTCCTCGCAAATGTGATGAAAACCATTGTGTGTATCGCAGGCAGTAAGGGGATTACTAACTCGAGTCATTAAAAGCCCTCCGCCTTGTAATTACCTTCTTACTACCCTTGATGCACAATGTACTATTATTCATAATGTGTTTCAGGTCATTATTATCCTAAGTCATAAGCTCATGATAGCGTAGATTTTTGCGTTTCTTGTATAAGATTGTAATACCTGTTCTTAGTACGAGGGTGGTTAGAAAATTAACTTGTTTCGCCAACAGATAAATGTCGTTAGTGTCATATCTGTACTTATTGATAAAGTTTAACAAGTCAAGATAATTTATCTGTGAAGTCATGTCATTTTCGGCGGGAATTTTAGATTTGACAGTAGTTGAAACAAAAGTGATCGGAGTAACGCGGCAAAATGGAGAAAATTGGGATTCGAGGTGTAATTCAGTTCTTTTTTTTGGAAGGTAAAACTGCCAAAGAAATTCATGAGAGGATTTTACCTACGTTGGGTAGCTCGTGCCCTTCCTACGAAACAGTTCGACTATGGGTAAATGAGTTTAAGCGAGGCAGGACGAGCATTGAAGATGCACCTCGCCCTGGAGCCCCAAAAACGGCAGTCATACCCGAAATCGTCGAAAAATTCGTTATTTGGTTTTAACCGACAGAAGATTGAAGATACGCGAAATAGCTGAAGCCTCAAACATCTCTTCTGAGCGGGTGCATTTTATTTTGCACAACGAATTGCACATGAAAAAGCTATGTGCAAGATGGGTGCCGCGGTTACTCACTCCAGAACAAATGCGTATTCGCATGCGAACATCTGCTGACAATCTCCAGGTGTTTGAAAGAAATCCAACGGAGTTCATTCGCCGTTTTGTTACAATGGATGAAACCTGGATTCATCACTATATCCCGGAGACGAAACAACAGTCCAGACAATGGATTAGTCGTGGTGAGCCAGCTCCAAAGAAAGCCAAGGTCATTCCTTCTGCTGGAAAGGTGATGGCGTCTGTCTTTTGGGACGCAAAGGGAATTCTCTTAATCGACTACCTTGCGAAGGGAAAAACCATCACTGGGGCATACTATGCATCACTTTTAGACCAATTACAGGCGGCGATAACCGAGAAACGGCCAGGTATGGCAAAAAAAAAGTGATGTTTCACCATGACAATGCTCCGGTGCATTGAAGCCGTGTCGCTGTACAAAAATTGTCGGATTTACGATTTGAACTGCTTCCTCACCCCGCTTATTCGCCGGATTTGGCTCCTTCGGACTATCACCTATTCCCGAAAATGAAAAAATATTTGTCTGGGCAAAAATTTAACTCGAACGAAGAGGTGATACAGGAGGTAAACGCATATTTCGAGGGCCTTGAAGAAACACATTTCCGTGAAGGCGTCGAGAAGTTGCAGAAACGTTGGGGCAAGTGCGTCGAAATACGAGGGGACTATATGGAAAAATAAAATAAAAACATTTGCAAAATTTTTTTTTTTTTCGTATAAAACCAAGTTACTTCTCAAACCACCCTCGTATATAATCTGTGCTTGATGGCAACAGGCCTCGCCTCCCCCACGTCTGTCAACCTTCAGGAAGACCGCGCTCGAAATGGTTTGTTATGGTATAAGAAGGACCTTACCTTCCTCCTCATCTTCCTCGTACTCGTCTTCTTCCTCCTCATCATCATCATAATCCTCCAAGTCGCCATACTTCTCAAACTCGTCATAGTCGAAATCTACGCCGAAAATGTCTTGCCCTTCTTGCAGAGAACTGTGCATAGAAAAAAAAATGTCATTTGAAATAGTATTAAAAAAAAGATGTATCTGATAAATTAGGGTTGGAATAGGCAGTACTTATAAAATAAACTTCGTCTCCATTCAATAACGTATCTCACTCACGTATATAATTCCGAAACATGCTGATAAATTAGGAAGCAGGTAATTTAAATCTACAATTTTACTCAGGCAAAGGTCCACTGATAAATACTGTCCTAAAGTACAAATTATTTATGTGTATTGTATTTAATTTTTTATGCGTTTCAAACCACGTAAACAGATTTTCGTACCGCAGACGCCATGCTTTGTGCTCATAAAAGTGATGATAGAAGGTGGTGGAGAGGGGAAGAATTATAGATATTATATTATTGGAGATTGAGGTCTAATCTACGCCGACGCAGCATAGAAAAAATACGCCGACCGCGGCGCACAGCTCTATTGGAGATATATGGTTCATCCATGTAAAAAATAAACAACAATGGACAGCAATTCACACAAACGAATCATGGAATTGCGTAGCCTCGATCACTTACGCATCAGTGAATATAGGCTTGCGCTTCTTCTTAGCGATGGGCTTCCCGTCATCGTCCACAATGAAGTCATCAGCGTCAGACTCCTCGCCTTCACCTTCCTCATCATATTCCACCTCTCTAGGGGCAGCAGAATCTGGACGATGGTCATCCTCCTGGTAACAAAGTCAATAATCCATGTAAATAGACTGTAAAAGAGTGGAATGCGCTTCCGAGTGCATACAATCCGAACCAATTTGAAGCTAGGGTGAATAGACATCTTCTGGGTGAACTCGCTTCATTGTCAATCAAATCTTCGCCCTCCAGGGGCAAGAGTTAGTCAAGAGCAAACCCATTTTATGCAACAAAAAAAGGAAAGAATTGTTGTTTTAATCATCATGGTGTCAGCCAAATTATGAAAATAGTTTTGAAAGCTAAGGCGTATATTCCATAGATATGTGGAAATGAGGCTAGGCGCAAGCCATGCAGAAAAAACCACTAAGACAGACAGGTATGTTTTGAATCGTGAATTGTCGCTACATGATATGGTGAATAATTAATTTGGGTGTGGGGCAATCTCGGTTTTGAAGCACGCTTGACTCGCTTATTTGCAGAATCGTACGAGGCTCGCGTGTGGGCTCAAGCACCACACCACAAACCATCCAGGGTCGGGGTTTATTTTTTTTTTTCTGCTTGGCTTGTGCCTAGCCTCATTTCCACATATGTATGGTGTCACGCGATTATTTAAACTCGCGCGACATGTATTGCGTTTTGTTTATTTATTGTTCCTAAACTCATCTATGGCGTCTTAGAGCGTTTTATCTTACTACGTATGCAATGACATTTGCATTGACGTTTGCGTTTATGACGTCGTGTTTTTGACATCCTCGAATAGTTTTTCAACTTGGGCTGGCAATCCCTTGAGCTGATCTGTCAGACCGGTGTTGCGTTTATTTCTCTGGAACGCCACCGTGACGAACGGGCGTTCTGTCCATGATGTTCTAATCAGAAGCTAAGATAATCCCGTCAATCTTATTGGACTTTTATTCGGGAGTTGCTGATTTATAGCGGTGATGTAGTACCGCGTCGTTATATAACGAAATCTTGGGAGAACCATCGGTAAATATACTTTTATTTCAATGGTTATTTCTTTCTATTTTCTCCAGCCTCGTGCCTCGTTATTTCACGTACTGTTTTATTTCAGTCGGGATGCTACTGTGAGCAATCTAAACGAAGTACCAGCGGATAACCGGCGATGGAATCCGGTCTCTTTTTAATAAATGGGTGGTACGTATTTTCACATATTCTTGTGAGACGTCTTCTCGCCGCCATGCTGCGTAAGCAGGCAACCTGTTGCTACCAAGCACGTGTTTTGATTCGGTTCTTTTCTTTTTCTTTTTCAGCGCTATCGCACCCATTATACTTACATTTTAGATCCCATTATACTTACCTTTTAAAAATCATTTTATGTACCCCTTAAACTACATTTTGGCATTTTGGCGTTTAATTTAAATACCATTTAAATAACTTTTCCCTGTCATTGTTAACTTTCTATTTCAACTCACAATGTTAACTTGACATTTTCTTTTTAGACTATTAAGTCTACTCATTTAAACTTTGTGGACCATTCTATATGGAACCATGTCCCTTTAACCCATTATATATGGACCCCTATTTTGTGCATTTTATGCCGTACTTAGCTTCTCTTTTGTTAACTCCCATGTAAGCACTTTTTATACTTACTAAGTATTTGGGCTTTGGCCTCCTACTATTAGGGAATTATGACTTTATGCCTTTGTGCAACCCCGCTTATTTATGAAACCTCCGTGTGAGCTTTTTCAAGCCTTTTCAGGCTAAAACCGCTTGTTCCTAGGGAAGTATGATTTCATGCCCATGTGCATTTTCTTTTCCTTAATTTTCTGTGACTTTTGTCTCACTATTTCCCCCTCTTCCGACATTATTCCATTTAATACTTGGTCAGGATCCTTCCGATCCAAGTCCCTTTAATTTTCCCCTCAACGCTGCTGCTTCTTCACCGGTACTGAATCTATGATGCAAGAGTTCTGCGACCGGACGTGGTTGGCTTGCAACGACCCCGTTCTACCTGGAGACTCTGGTGCAGGCGGTGCAGTTGACAGTGACAGTTGGTGGACAAAGTGTAGTTCTTTCTTCGTTAAATTGTAAGTTTTCTTTTCTTTTCTATATAAACATGACCAGGTGAACGACCAAGCTATATTCCAACTTAAAACCTAAGATCTAGATTCTATGTAACCTATAGACCTAAGCTCTAGCTAGGATACCACCTAAGTATGTAGGTTATCAACTTCCGTGTAACCACCTGAACATAATTTGTTAATTAAATAGCCTATAAACAATATTGTGTTCATTATTTAACTAGTGACTATAACCACGCCCCCCTTGAGATTAAAGTTTCCAGTACTCTACCATTTATCTTTTTTAGCTATCCGTGTACTCTTTTGCCTGGCATAGGACCCTGGCGCCCGATAGACTTCTTTTCTTATTTTGTGCAACTTTGCATATTTATATTTTTGGGTTCTAGCCTTAGGTACTTTCATTACATTTTTATGTGACATCTGTCACAATTTTATATTTTACCTTTGCCGCTTGTACAGCATTGCAAGAGGAGCTTCTCATACCCCCCTTTTCCAGCAAAAAATATGACAATTGTCGCTCGCGAACAGGGACATGATATAGTCATTGTTTTTGTATTTTATTTTTGGGCTTTTATATCTCAAGTTTGGGTATTTTGTGGTGTCATTTATGACATAAGTTGTGTTCAGTGTAAGTAGTGGTCATTCACCTGCTTCTTTTTCTGTTAACAGTGTTTATTTTTTATTATTTTTTATCTCAGCCATAAGACGTTTTTTGCTGGTCATATGCTGAGTGTTATTTTTTATAGTACCAGTGTAATATTGTTACTGTAACTTTTACTGTTAACTTACTTTGCGGTTAGTACATGCAGTTTAGTTTGTTTGTGGTTGTGTATGAAGATTCTTAATTAACTTAACCTACAGTTTTGATAATTTTTGTATTTTATACAACAGTTTCTGGATGTTAATTTAATTATTTTTTATATTTGTTAAAATTAATAACAATTACTTTTCAATATCTTTTGTAACTTGATTTAAATTTAATAATGGATAGTCAGGAACATTTAGTGTCCGCTGGAGGGAATCTTAATCCTTCAGTTACCGCTCCATCTGAGCATACTATGGCTCCTATTACGGAACCAACTTTTGTTTCAACTGGTATTGGTACAGATTCAGATCCTCTTACTAACCATCCTCATGGTGATTTGATAACATTGTCAGTGTATCCGGAGAATTCTCATAATACTAGTTCTATTCGTTCTCAGTTACCTAATGCATTAAATTTAACTAATGCTCATAATAATACTATGCTTTTGGATAATCGTATAAGGTCAAATAATACTTTTGTAAAACAGCCAGATTTATCTAAAACTAAAATTAATTTCAATGGGCGCACTTGCGTTCGCGAATTTTTGATACAGGTAGAAGATTATCAGTATGCTCGTAGCATTGATGAATCTTATCTGATTAGAGCCTTCTCTTCTTTGCTGTCTGATCAGGCGTTGAAATGGTTTCGTTCCGTTCGTACTACTATTGCCACTTGGTACGAATTGAATATTTTTAAAATTTGGTTCACCTAAGGTAATAGTTTGTGATAATGGAACTCAATTTACTTCAAAACATTTTGTTGATTTTCTTAAAGGATTTAATATAAATAAAATATTTTATAATACTTTGTACACCCCACAAAACAACGTTATTGAGCGTTACAACCAGACCGTAGAAACTTGTATTTCTTGTTTTGTTAAGGACGATCATAGGTTATGGTCAAAGTTCTTGCCTCATATTCAGTTAGCTTTAAATAACTCTATTAATTTTGCTACTGAATTCACTCCTAATTTTCTCATGTTCGGAAGAGAACTTATTTTTGATGCTGCTCTGCATCGCTTTAGTAATTCTTTTGATAATTTGGACGACTTGACTATAGATAGTCGCCATTCTTTTGCTAATTCCTTTTCGGTATTAAAACCTATTTTTGAAAAAGTCACTTCTTCCCTATTGAAAGCTTTTAAGCGCAATGCGGCTTATTATAATAAAGGCCGCAGAGCTGTTTCTTATCTTGTAGGTGATGTAGTTTGGAGACGAAATTTCGTTCAGTCTAGCGCTGCACACTATTTTTCGGCTAAGTTAGCTCCAAGGTTCGTTAAATGTGAAATTCTTAACAAAATTTCAGATAATGTCTATGTTTTAAAAGACCTTGCTAAAGGCACTTCAGGCCGTTATCATGTAAAAGACATTATTAAAACTTAATTTTATTTTTTGGTCTATAACTTCACTGTTTGAGTTCTGAGTAGGTCAAGGCGTCTGATTGTGTGATGAATGTAAGGTTGTTTGTTAGAGCCATGTAAGGTAAATTTGAAAGGTAGATTTTTCTCATAAGCACTTTCAAATGTTGTTATTCTAAAAGGAACTTTGGACATTTTCGGTTTTCTAGTTTGCTCTATACCCATTCCTACAAATAAGAGTTTTGTATATTTTATATGTACATATTTTTGTGTGCGTACTCTAAGTTAGATAGTTGAGTGTCGTACCTATTCTAAAGTACTTTTTATAAGTACCTACTCTTAAGTACTCGTTAGTACATATTTTTTGTTAAGTTTATATTATAAGCATTTCCCTGGACTTGACACATTTTCTTTTGCGCACTTGTTTTGACTAGCCTGTCAGCTGATCCCTGACAGTGCATTTTGTTTCAGCTTCCGGTTTGTCGTAGCATCTGCTTCGCGGTCGCTGAACCTCTTTTCTCTACTCTCTGGTAGAAACCCTTTTTTTGTATCACCGTTTTGTTGTGGTACAAAGCTTCTTTTGTTTCAGCTTTCGGTTTGTCGTAGCATCTGCTACGCGGTCGCTGAACCACTTTTCTCTACTCTCTAGTAGAACCCTTTTTTTCTTCTTTTTTGTATCACCGTCTTGTTGTGGTACAAAGCTTCTTTTGTTTCAGCTTTCGATTTTTCGTAGCATCTGCTACGCGGTCGCTGAACCTCCTGTCTGTACTCTTGAGTGGGACATTTTCTTTTTTGTATCACCGCTTTGTTGTGATACAAACTCCTCTCTATGTGCATGGAAAGTTGGTGGGGTTGTGCCAGACACATAGCAGAGTTTTCTTTTGTTTTGACTTTAGTCGAAATCTTTTTTCCTCTCCTTGTGCTTGGAAGATTGGTAGAGTTGCGCCAGTCACTTGGATGAGTTTCTTTTTACTTCTCTGTGCGGATGGAAGGTTGGCAGAGTTGAGCCAGTCGCTTAGTTGAAGATTGTTTTCTCCTGTTTTTACCCTTTGTGAATGGAAAATTGGTGGGGTTGAGCCAGTCACAAAGCGGATTTGCTGTTATGCAACTAATGCTCTTAGTTATTGCGTTATAACTATTTATAGTTTGAACTTTTGTATGTAATGAACTATAACTTCATCTTATAAATCTTATAATTTATTTCAGCTGTAGTGGTCGCTTACTGGTTGAAAGATTTCGAGCCGGAGGCGAGGGTGCCTATCTGTCTTTTTGGTCTTCAACTAGGAGCTGCTCTAGCTGATAAATTTTGTTGTGAAGTTTTTATTAGCCGGTGGCTAGGTGGCCTAACCGTTCTATATTGTTAGCTTTACTACTAACTTAATTTGTTTTTTACCTTTTTCATTAAAGCCGGTGGCTAGGTGGCCCAACCGTTCTAACATTTTTTTTCACCTAAGGTTATAGGACCTTTAGGACTTAACCGTTTATGAGTTAATTTTCTCTTAGACTTTTTGATGTTTTGTGGTTTTTCAGGATTCCTGAACAGGAATTGATTGCTTGTTGTTGTAGGAGGAGGAAGTTTCTCTACTCCGGAGAGCTATGGCTCTGTTGCTTGCTGTCTCTACGAGTCCTACCTTACGATTTTTTTTGTTTTTTACTTTTTTATTTTTCTTGTTTTGCTTGTTTTAGGTGGTTTTACCTACCGTTTGGTATCCTTCGGTAGTTACCGTCGTATAACTTTTGGTTTTTGGACTTTAACCTTTTGCATAAAAAATAGTTCCTATTTTTTATTTTTTCAGGAAAGCGGGTAATGTCACGCGATTATTTAAACTCGCGCGACATGTATTGCGTTTTGTTTATTTATTGTTCCTAAACTCATCTATGGCGACTTAGAGCGTTTTATCTTACTACGTATGCAATGACATTTGCATTGACGTTTGCGTTTATGACGTCGTGTTTTTGACATCCTCGAATAGTTTTTCAACTTGGGCTGGCAATCCCTTGAGCTGATCTGTCAGACCGGTGTTGCGTTTATTTCTCTGGAACGCCACCGTGACGAACGGGCGTTCTGTCCATGATGTTCTAATCAGAAGCTAAGATAATCCCGTCAATCTTATTGGACTTTTATTCGGGAGTTGCTGATTTATAGCGGTGATGTAGTACCGCGTCGTTATATAACGAAATCTTGGGAGAACCATCGGTAAATATACTTTTATTTCAATGGTTATTTCTTTCTATTTTCTCCAGCCTCGTGCCTCGTTATTTCACGTACTGTTTTATTTCAGTCGGGATGCTACTGTGAGCAATCTAAACGAAGTACCAGCGGATAACCGGCGATGGAATCCGGTCTCTTTTTAATAAATGGGTGGTACGTATTTTCACATATTCTTGTGAGACGTCTTCTCGCCGCCATGCTGCGTAAGCAGGCAACCTGTTGCTACCAAGCACGTGTTTTGATTCGGTTCTTTTCTTTTTCTTTTTCAGCGCTATCGCACCCATTATACTTACATTTTAGATCCCATTATACTTACCTTTTAAAAATCATTTTATGTACCCCTTAAACTACATTTTGGCATTTTGGCGTTTAATTTAAATACCATTTAAATAACTTTTCCCTGTCATTGTTAACTTTCTATTTCAACTCACAATGTTAACTTGACATTTTCTTTTTAGACTATTAAGTCTACTCATTTAAACTTTGTGGACCATTCTATATGGAACCATGTCCCTTTAACCCATTATATATGGACCCCTATTTTGTGCATTTTATGCCGTACTTAGCTTCTCTTTTGTTAACTCCCATGTAAGCACTTTTTATACTTACTAAGTATTTGGGCTTTGGCCTCCTACTATTAGGGAATTATGACTTTATGCCTTTGTGCAACCCCGCTTATTTATGAAACCTCCGTGTGAGCTTTTTCAAGCCTTTTCAGGCTAAAACCGCTTGTTCCTAGGGAAGTATGATTTCATGCCCATGTGCATTTTCTTTTCCTTAATTTTCTGTGACTTTTGTCTCACTATTTCCCCCTCTTCCGACATTATTCCATTTAATACTTGGTCAGGATCCTTCCGATCCAAGTCCCTTTAATTTTCCCCTCAACGCTGCTGCTTCTTCACCGGTACTGAATCTATGATGCAAGAGTTCTGCGACCGGACGTGGTTGGCTTGCAACGACCCCGTTCTACCTGGAGACTCTGGTGCAGGCGGTGCAGTTGACAGTGACAGTTGGTGGACAAAGTGTAGTTCTTTCTTCGTTAAATTGTAAGTTTTCTTTTCTTTTCTATATAAACATGACCAGGTGAACGACCAAGCTATATTCCAACTTAAAACCTAAGATCTAGATTCTATGTAACCTATAGACCTAAGCTCTAGCTAGGATACCACCTAAGTATGTAGGTTATCAACTTCCGTGTAACCACCTGAACATAATTTGTTAATTAAATAGCCTATAAACAATATTGTGTTAATTATTTAACTAGTGACTATAACCACGCCCCCCTTGAGATTAAAGTTTCCAGTACTCTACCATTTATCTTTTTTAGCTATCCGTGTACTCTTTTGCCTGGCATAGGACCCTGGCGCCCGATAGACTTCTTTTCTTATTTTGTGCAACTTTGCATATTTATATTTTTGGGTTCTAGCCTTAGGTACTTTCATTACATTTTTATGTGACATCTGTCACAATTTTATATTTTACCTTTGCCGCTTGTACAGCATTGCAAGAGGAGCTTCTCATACCCCCCTTTTCCAGCAAAAAATATGACAATGGAATATACGCCTTAGCTTTCAAAACTATTTTCATAATTTGGCTGACACCATGATGATTAAAACAACAATACTTTCCTTTTTTTTTTTTTGACTGCGCTAATATATGCGTCACCTACTAACACGGTATCTATATCTTTTGTTCGTTTCTTGAGTGAGATAATAGTCTATGGCTACACCGCTTTTTCTTCGGCCGTGAAACTAGTGCCATATAGGGAAAGAGGTAAACGGGTCAATCAACTTTTCTTTGCACCTCGTTGCCATGGTGACCTCTACTGGGTCACTTTTTTAAACCACGATTTTAAAGTATATAAATGCAGCAAACATCAGGTTTTGCGGCAATTACAAGCCCATTCTCTTATGGGTTTTCTTCCAAGCGTATTAGTAGTGTATATTATAATTTATAACCATTTTTCAAAGAAACTCTATCATTGTTGTCTCCTGGCTTACGGGACAGAATAACAGCAACAAAAAGTTGATCCACCCAAATAGTTTTATGACAAAAATTAAGTAGTTTTTGACAATGGCTCCCGAGGTAGGTTGCATTTTTGCGAAAATTAGCATTTTGTTTTTGTCACTCAGTGCTTCCCTTTAGTTGCAGACTAGATAGACGGTTATCGAGCGACAAACAAGCTAGCTTATCTAATTAAGAATTTAACATAAAACATGAATTTAGTGTTGCGCAAAATGGCGGCTCAACGGCAACGGCGGCGACAAACCAATCGCGACAGGTCCGCGGCTGAGCACTCGCAGCCTAGCCACTCGGGCCACGCAGTTACAATTTGTCTCCCAAATAAAGACCCGTACATTGATTTGTCTTGTCAAAATACCTCATCAGAACCAGCAACAAACAGCTTCTCTGCGATGACCTCTCTCTCCAGCTCAGGGTCATCAGCTCCTTCAATGTCACTGTCATCATCTTCCAAGCGACGGAGCCGCTTAAACTTATTCTGTGAATAAATAAATCAAGATCATATTGCTGTTGTGTTACTAAAGAATGTAGCAACAACAGCACGCAGGGCATAAAATAGATGGCAATATCCTGAAATACTGGCCACCATTGCCCAACATTTTGTAAATGTTTTAGAGTTGAATCACCACAGTTTTGTTTAACAGTAAACAAGTGAATGCTCACACTTTTTCTGCCGTGTTAGTGACAAATAAAGTTGGAAATGGCCAAAAATGTGCAGGGTGGTAATAGATAGGAATTAGCCCTGCTACTTACAATTATTGCACTCATATTTGAGTTGGGTCACCTTGTGATAGTCCAGGTTAGCTGGGTAGGTGAGCATGTGAGACTAGGGTGTGAGTAAGATTTAACCCAGGAAGGAGTAAGTCGAATTTAAGTAATTAAGGGCGCCAGACTTACATCCCGTCAACAAATGAAATCGTTCAAATAAAACCAAGTCTTTAGTAAATTACATTTATTTACTTAGTTTACTTATTTAGATTCAGTATAAACAAACTACCTAAGAACAAGGTTAATCCTTTTAGAATTTAAATTGGATAAGGTAACACGGAGATTAAAGAAGTAGCTAAAGTACTCACGCTGTCATCTTCATGAGAAATACCTCCTTAGTTTGACACCGCTAGTGTTGTATAAACCGAATAGTCCGAGCTCACTGTCTCCGCAGGTGGAAAGCAGCTGAACACGCACGTGCAGGAAAGAGGGGTAAATAGCTTGAGTGCAGGGTATTCCACGTTGCGGGCAGTTAGAAGCTGTGACGTGAATCAACTCAGCCGACAGGTGAAGTGATGAAACGTCTTTAAATTGCTTGCAAGCTCCATTCGAAGAAGTGAAGAATAAGTCCCGAGGTGAAAAGGAATTGGTGTGGAAAACGAAACACCAAGACCAAAAGTAAGAAATACTAAAAACAAAAAAAACCCTGTGAACAAAATATTCACTATAAAATAACAGTAGGAACAGGCGGTAATTAACACGTGGTTAAACCAAAGGAAAAGAAGTAACTTACCACTAGCCGTGGGTTTCTTTTACAGTATATAGCATGAGGCAAAGCTCAAGGGAAAATATGCATGTAGGAATGTTGGCATGACTGTTATACGAGTCACTGAAAAATAAGTAAGCACGGGTTACGAACACGGAAGTAAAAGGAAGCACCAACCTCAAAATGGCGGCAGCAAAAGTTCTAGGCGAAAGTTTCACTTACCGAATAGGAACTATGGTTGAACATCATACATTGATATTATGGATTTACTTAATCCATTTTAGAAGAAGAAAGTTAATTAGACAAAGTCTGCCATGGGCAGGGCCGGATGGCGCGATCGGTGAATCGGAGGAAATTTTACTACGTCCTTACATCTTGATGATTCGATCCCGATAGAGGTCACGGAAAGGGTCTTGAAAGATGCTGGGTCATTGACTTCCGAACGGATCTTTTTATTTACATTTAGAAGTAAACAGAAACAAAACTAAAGTGTCACAAGATTTATCCAATATGTCTTACATATCAAATGAGATGACTTTATTATTATTAAAATGGTTAAATGAGTTTATTGTATTTTATTATGTACTCAGAAGTTAAAATCAATCACCATTGCCTTCTATTTCGGACAACGATTTATCGAGAGACTGATGTACGGAACGCATCTCGTATTGCGTTTCGTTCCATGAGTTGAATCGATTGAAGAAGTAAATCTTTATTTAAATTAAATTAGGTTATCTATTTAAAGTATGAATTTACGCTAGTTGGAAATTAAACAAATGATGGGATAAACATTTGTTAGTTTATCATACTTGATTGAAAGAAAATATTAAGAACCAATGTCATGGTTGAAAGTTCGTCTTGCGATTCAAAGTGCGAAGAACAAAACGTCACATAAACAAAGTGTCAAATGACCGGCTTGTCATAATACGTTGTTATGATTATCAAAACATGATAATTTATTGGAAACAAATGCTAAAAGGAAGAAGTAATGCTCATAGGCAGATATGGACACTTGTTACGGAATGTAAACAAATAGGATTACCTAAAGAGAAGGTTAGTAAGGCTATATTTAGATAGGGTCTAGACCTCAAAGTGTTACAGTTCATCCCCAGTTGGGTTAAAAATTTTGTTTCAAAATTAGAATAATTGGAAAGAAAATTTTTCTTCCAGGTGAAAACTTAGAATAAACGACGAAGGAAACTGAAGAAACTAATATAAGAGACTTTCAGTAGAAAAGAGATAACTTGCAACAACTAGCTGGTAGAGAGTAAAATTAAATTAAGATTAAGTAAGTAGTCAGCATGAGTACCAAGCGTTTACAAAATACATTGTCAAGTGACAACTAGAACAAATGTTAACATAACTATAGGCCTAAGCTAAAGTTTTAACTCGCGAAAGCAAGTTCCGATATAGTTAAATCTAAAATACTTAACAACTAATTACATAATTATGCAACATACCTTGATCCAATTCTTTTTAGGATCACTTAAACTAGGGCTAACTTAAACTATAGAATGTTTAAACGAGGGATTGTTTAAAACAGAGATTGTTTAACGATGGAGCGCTCCAAAAGTAAACAAACATAACACAACAATAGTAAACAACCACAGAAAACATAAGTTTCAAAACAATGCATTAAAACTAAACGTAGTAGTTTCCTTTCATTAACGTAATAAGAATTAATATCTATTCTCATACTCCAACAAGCAACAAACCACTACGAGGTAAAGTTAATTAATACTAAACATGTTGACTTAAAAGAACTGAGAACTAAAACAAGTGTTTTTATGAATTACATGGTCACTTGTTACAGCAAATAAACGGGAAAGTTCTTCAACATATAATAGAAGAGAACCTATTAAATAGTAAGATCAACTCACATCAATAAAGTTAAATCTTTTAACCATCCTCATTGGATGTAAGTCCTGGTATCAGGAAGTAAGTCTAAAGTAGAAAGTAAAGTAAATAGGAGGGTATACATGAACTAATTCATAGGAGTATCCCTATATTTGTATAGTGAGTAGGCACTAGCTCGATGACTAGTGTTAAATAGCAGGTTAATACCTAGTATATATTTTAGTGATATATATTTTTTTTAGATAGGAAGTATAGAAAGAGCTACGGAAGTCACCTTTAAGATTAAGAGAGAGGTGGAGCTTCACCAGGTCTAACTATATCCTTAATATGGAAGTCACCAAGAATCTTTCCGGACAAAGATTTCAGGGTGTAAACAAGTGGTCCACGCTTTTTATAAATTAAACATTTTTCATAGCGTGGGGACAACTTTGCAGTAAAGAATTTAGCAGCATTGGATAAAGGATAACATTTTTTATAAACAAATTGTCCCTCTTCAAGTTGGACTGGCCGCTTTCTTAGATTATAATATTTTGCATTACGTTCGTGAGAAGCAAGCAGTGATTGACGTACCCTTTGGAATATAGACTTTAACTCTGTTAGTTTGTCTGACAGAGCCAAACCGTTATCAAATGAAAGGGCGTTCTTGTCAACCGGACAATCAGCATTGTAAAGAGAACCGTCGAGAATCATCTCGCGACCGTGAGTTAAAAAATACGGTGTAAATTTAGTGCTGTCGTGAACTGCAGTGTTTAATGCACATTGGATCTCCTGTATGTTCTTATCCCAGTTGCGGTGATCAGAACGCACATACGAGGCAATGGTTCTTACCAATTCGCGATTCACTCGTTCCGTTTGGTTGGTTTGCGGATGATATCTCGGGTTGTAGAAGACGTGGGGAACCTTATATTGAGACAGTGTGTCTCTAAATTCCTTAGAGATAAATTGAGGTCCATTATCCACATAAATGTACTTTGGTACACCATGGGTAAGGAAAATGCCTTTTTCCAAGCATTTGGTTATTGCTTTAGCAGTAACCGTACGTAAAGGAAATAAAGTTACGTATTTACTAAAGTAGTCCGAACAAACGAACAAGTATTGGTTCCTAGAGTAGGATGGAGGAAAAGGTCCTAATATGTCGCAAGATATGGCCTCACCAGGTGTTGAGATACGACGAGGGTTACCCATTAAACCGGCAGGAGCAAGGTTGACAGGTTTATAAGTTTTACATATCTCACACGAGTCTACATAAGTTTTGACGTCCTGAAAAAGGGTAGGCCAATAATATAAGCTAGAAGTTTTGTGGTGAGTTTTAGCTACACCAAAGTGACCAGATGTCGGATGATCATGACATTTTTGTAAAATTTCATTTCGGTCTTCATAAGGAATTACCAACTTCCAGTCGAATTGAGCTGTTAGGCGATATTTATTCTTAGAAAGGCGAAATAACTTATTATTTTCAATCTTGAAGTTTGGGTAAAGAGTAGGTTTATCAGAAACGTTTTGGAAAAGCTCTAAGTACCAAGGATCTTGTGTAGTAAGAATATCAGATACAAAATCTATCTTTATACGAGAAAGGGTGTCAGGTATTACGTGCTCTTTTCCCTTGCGATGAATTATATCGAAATTAAATTGGCTTAGGCGACACGACCATCCATTTAAACGACCAGAAGGGTTCTTAAGATTAGAAAACCATACCAGAGAGGCATGATCAGTTTGTATTTTAGATTCAACGAGTTTACATTATAAGTTTTTTCAGGTATATATATTACTTTCTGAGTAACAATTCCGGAAGGATCTTCCGACAAATTGTCACTACTATCAGAATCAGACGTAACAGTATCATCTCGTTTCAAACGATCTGACAAAGAAACAATAGCAGTTTGAAGCAGTTGAACATCTTCAGATTTATCAGTTAATCGAGATAAACGACAGAGTAGGTATTTGCAACGAGAGCTCAAGCGGTCTGTAGCAGCCTGTGACAGATTGTCATTGATTTCCTTTTCAATTTCTTCAGCTTTTCGTTGGCAAATATCTAATTCCATTGATACATCACACTCTCCTAGAGTATTAAATTTTAGGCTACCTCTACGAGCTAGATCTGCAGTCTGCTTCAAAACTTTTTTTTTAAACTATCCCTACGAGAAGCAGGGTTAACATTAAGTTTACGAATTGTAAGTTCATGAGTTATCTCATCTTTATGTAAGTGAAGTATTTTACAACCAGCTTTAAGAAAATCCATTATGAAGTTGTAAGTTTATTTAAATTAATGAATTAAAAAATCTTTATAAGATAAGTAGTAAGTATGACTTGAATTGAAATGCAAATCGTTGAAATTGTCCAAAAGAAAAACTTGCAAATTAATGTAAGCAAGTAAAGTAAAGTAGTGTTGAAAGTAAAATTCTGATCGGGATCAGACTAAGTAAGTAAAAGTTCAATTAATTAAATTAAAATTAATTAAAGTGATTAACTGAAACTTCAGATAAGTACCAGATTAAACCAGTAGTTAATACAGTAAAAGCATATGGTTGAAGCATTCAACCAATATAACAAGAAAATAAAAATTAAGTTTCACTTAGTATAAAAAAAACTCAATTTCAATTTTTTCTTAAAAAGTAAGTAACCATAGTCCCTAAAAATTGATAAAATATAGAGTATACAGTCCGTAGGTATTGTAGAATTAACAATGTTACCGAGAAATAACTTTAAGTATTATAGAAAATTTTATGAGAAAAAAAAAAACTTTATTTGAACGATATCACTCTCTAGGCTTCACGTTGGGCACGCCACTGTGATAGTCCAGGTTAGCTGGGTAGGTGAGCATGTGAGACTAGGGTGTGAGTAAGATTTAACCCAGGAAGGAGTAAGTCGAATTTAAGTAATTAAGGGCGCCAGACTTACATCCCGTCAACAAATGAAATCGTTCAAATAAAACCAAGTCTTTAGTAAATTACATTTATTTACTTAGTTTACTTATTTAGATTCAGTATAAACAAACTACCTAAGAACAAGGTTAATCCTTTTAGAATTTAAATTGGATAAGGTAACACGGAGATTAAAGAAGTAGCTAAAGTACTCACGCTGTCATCTTCATGAGAAATACCTCCTTAGTTTGACACCGCTAGTGTTGTATAAACCGAATAGTCCGAGCTCACTGTCTCCGCAGGTGGAAAGCAGCTGAACACGCACGTGCAGGAAAGAGGGGTAAATAGCTTGAGTGCAGGGTATTCCACGTTGCGGGCAGTTAGAAGCTGTGACGTGAATCAACTCAGCCGACAGGTGAAGTGATGAAACGTCTTTAAATTGCTTGCAAGCTCCATTCGAAGAAGTGAAGAATAAGTCCCGAGGTGAAAAGGAATTGGTGTGGAAAACGAAACACCAAGACCAAAAGTAAGAAATACTAAAAACAAAAAAAACCCTGTGAACAAAATATTCACTATAAAATAACAGTAGGAACAGGCGGTAATTAACACGTGGTTAAACCAAAGGAAAAGAAGTAACTTACCACTAGCCGTGGGTTTCTTTTACAGTATATAGCATGAGGCAAAGCTCAAGGGAAAATATGCATGTAGGAATGTTGGCATGACTGTTATACGAGTCACTGAAAAATAAGTAAGCACGGGTTACGAACACGGAAGTAAAAGGAAGCACCAACCTCAAAATGGCGGCAGCAAAAGTTCTAGGCGAAAGTTTCACTTACCGAATAGGAACTATGGTTGAACATCATACATTGATATTATGGATTTACTTAATCCATTTTAGAAGAAGAAAGTTAATTAGACAAAGTCTGCCATGGGCAGGGCCGGATGGCGCGATCGGTGAATCGGAGGAAATTTTACTACGTCCTTACATCTTGATGATTCGATCCCGATAGAGGTTAGTGATGGGCGTTGCAAAGACGAACCGTTTTAAAAGACCGTTTTGTGTTCCGCGACGATAGAACCGTTTTACGTTTCGTTCTAAAGCAGTCTTCGTCGCGCAACTAGTTCTCGCATTGTTTGACGCGAATTTGTACTTAAAGTCTATCCATAGAGCCTAGAACGTAAGTCTATATACATAGAGCCTAGAATGTAATGAGATCATTGCGACGTCGTCGCTCGTTCATTTCGTTTTGGTCTTTGATATAATAAAATAATCTTTATTTTCACAACGATATAGTCGAATATCGTGTAAGACAACTTGTTTTTTGGTGTTTCGTTTCGTTCGTTCGTCTCGCTCGTTCGCAACGCGGTGGTCATTGCTGTGTATCTTAACGTCGTTGGTAGAGAGTGTAAAGTGGTTTAGCAATAAAAATAATAATAATTTATGGCAACTAGTCGCGACGCTCGTTCGCGCGGCTCGTGGGTGTCAGTCAGTTTTGTTTGTTTTCATTTTTTTAGTTTGCGTTAATAATTCAAAGCGCGCGAATCGCTAAATAGAAGTAAATTGCAATTACGAAAGTTACTTACAGTACATGGGTACATGTTACTTATTTGTAAATTTGTAAATACTTAGTACTTAAGTTAAAGTTTAGTTTTTTGGAAAACTTGAAGTTTGAAGCGAAGACTAATTTTCCATTAGATTGTAAATAATACTTATTCATGATGTCAGCGTCGCGTAGAAATGTTAGTGCTTTGTGGTCGCATTATGACAAGGATGTTATTAATAAGAAAGCTCAGTGTCATTTGTGCCAAGAAAATTTAAGTTACAAATCTACCACAGCAAATCTCAGAAATCATTTGAAACGAAAGCATATTGGAACATACACATCATTGATTGAGGAAGAAAACCCAGGGACTAGCAGTCGCACAGAAGATTTCCGTGACGTAGCACAATCTTCGACTTCCAGGGCGGCTACTGCTAGTTCTGCTACTCAAAGAGATCAAATAGTAGTTCCTACTCCAACAAAAAAGAGGCCAACAATTGATGCCTTTATTCATAAAAAAATCAGCGCTGAGCAAAAAAAAAAAATTGACCAAGATCTGTTGGATTTATGTGTGGACAGTTTTCATCCGTTTTCTATCGTCGAAGAAAGAAGTTTTATCAAGTTTTGCCGATGGATACCAGGTTATAAATTACCTACTAGAAAAACCTTGTCAAATTCCCTGCTAGATGAGACTTACCTTAAAGTTGAAAAAGAAATTAAGTCACAAGTAACGAGTGAGGTACATACAATTTGTTTGACTACAGATTTGTGGACTTCTCGGAGCACAGAAAGCTATATCGCCGTTACCGGCCATTACCTCACTGACGACTTGGAATTCAAAACGGTATTATTAGGATGTTGCCATTTCTCTGGCAATCACACCTCTCAAAACATAGCATCTGAAATAAGTGCTATTGTGGATCAGTGGGGTATAACCGCAAAAGTTAACTTCGTTGTTTCTGACAATGGAGCTAATGTTGTCAAAGCAGTCAAAGAAATTTTGGGGTTTAAGCATTTCGGCTGTTTCGCACATACCTTGAACCTAATTGTAGAAGATGCATTACGATACTGCAAAGAAAAAATAGACAAGGTAAGAAGAATCGTGACCCATTACAAAAAAAGCACCGTATCGGCAGAGCGTTTGGCCAAGTATCAATTACACCAAAACACTCAACCCAGGCATCTCATCCAAGACGTGGACACGAGGTGGAATTCCACTTTTTATATGTTGAGTAGATTCGTGGAGTTAAAAGAAGCAGTGCGTTCGACAATGGCTCTGATCGATCGGGACTTGCCACAAATAACAGCAGAAGACTGGATCATGTTCGAAGAACTAATCGTTGTTTTGCGTCCATTCGAAGAGCTCACAAGATCCATGAGCGGCGAAAAATATTTAACTGCGAGTTCTATTATAGTAATGACAAGATGTCTTAAAGAGGCATTAAATATCACAATTGAAAAATCAAATTCAGAAACCGTCAGTGATACTGCTTTATTCTTGAGAGCCGGTCTAACGGAACGACTTAAGCATATTGAACAAAGCAGAACCTTGTCTCTGTGTACATTCATGGACCCGAGATTCAAAATGGAGGTGTTTGAAGAACAAAGCGAAGCCACAAGAACGAAAGAGCATGTTAAAAAGCTCTTGGCAGATATTATAAGCAGAGATGAGAGAGCAGAGGCAACAAATGCCGAACAGAACCAAGAGCCGCGGCCGCAGCCGCAGCCGAATGGCCCCGATAATGACTTGAACCCATGGACAATTTTTGATAAATTACTTGGGCAACCTACCACGCAGGGGACTCCACTATCCCGGGCAATCAAGGAAATTGATATGTATTTGTCAGATGAGAGATTGCCTCGCAAAAATTCTGCTGGTGGCTGGAATTGTCCGCTCGAGTGGTGGAGGAATCATCGTGCAGTTTACCCAAATTTGACAAAACTATATATTCGCCAGGGTAACATTGTGGCAACATCAGTCCCCTGCGAACGGATGTTTTCAAAATCGGGATTAATAATTAACCAACGCCGGACAAGGCTAACGACTAAAAAAGTAGAGAAGCTTATGTTTCTCAATGTCAATATGTCAGAGGAACGCTTCAAAATGTAAATATGTACCTATTAACAAAACTAAAAAAAGTACAAAAAAAAACTGAAAGTAACTTAATTACCTAAATGTGTAAATATATAAAAAGGGCATACGAAAAAAAAACTAAAAAAATACAAAAAAAATATATCTAAATGTAAATATGTAAATATGTATAAAGAAATCCAAATTATGTACATAAAATCAAATGAACTTTTAAATACGCCTGGTATAAAAAACAATACCAGCCCAGTCCTAAGCCTGGAAAAGTATGAAGGGAAGTTCATTCATTTAAATTAAGAAAAATCTATTGAAATCGAACGAAAAACGTTAAGTAACCGCAAGTCCGCATTCGCAACCATTCCACTTCACTCGTCTTCGAGACGAACGTCGACGAGATGAGTTTACGTTTGTCTCGTTCGATCGTCCTGTGCGTCGTCTTCCGTTGCCCGTCCCCATACAATGAAACCAGTTGCGAACGAGGACCGTTTCGAGGACTAGTTTTCATTCTAGAGAAAACGGTTGCGTTTCGTTGTCAAAAAATTCGACAACGACCCACGACTAATAGAGGTCACGGAAAGGGTCTTGAAAGATGCTGGGTCATTGACTTCCGAACGGATCTTTTTATTTACATTTAGAAGTAAACAGAAACAAAACTAAAGTGTCACAAGATTTATCCAATATGTCTTACATATCAAATGAGATGACTTTATTATTATTAAAATGGTTAAATGAGTTTATTGTATTTTATTATGTACTCAGAAGTTAAAATCAATCACCATTGCCTTCTATTTCGGACAACGATTTATCGAGAGACTGATGTACGGAACGCATCTCGTATTGCGTTTCGTTCCATGAGTTGAATCGATTGAAGAAGTAAATCTTTATTTAAATTAAATTAGGTTATCTATTTAAAGTATGAATTTACGCTAGTTGGAAATTAAACAAATGATGGGATAAACATTTGTTAGTTTATCATACTTGATTGAAAGAAAATATTAAGAACCAATGTCATGGTTGAAAGTTCGTCTTGCGATTCAAAGTGCGAAGAACAAAACGTCACATAAACAAAGTGTCAAATGACCGGCTTGTCATAATACGTTGTTATGATTATCAAAACATGATAATTTATTGGAAACAAATGCTAAAAGGAAGAAGTAATGCTCATAGGCAGATATGGACACTTGTTACGGAATGTAAACAAATAGGATTACCTAAAGAGAAGGTTAGTAAGGCTATATTTAGATAGGGTCTAGACCTCAAAGTGTTACAACCTATTTGTAAGATGACTTTTCTAAATGATTTTCTTTTTGCGTTTTTCCCAGAATTACGAGTCAACTTTTTCCTAACAGTTTATTATGTGGTTTCCCTAGCAAGTTTTATTTAGTTGCTTCTGTTCCTAACACATTATTAAGAATGTGTTGTGTTTTACCCATTTCAAAAATCTTTTTTAACAGAGTTATTTAATTTATCATAATGTCTACTCCACAAAGCCAATTAATTATTAATATTATTATGTCCCTTTATAATATGACACAAACTATATTTGTTTCTTGGCAATATAAAGGGTACTGTTGGGGTTTTTAGTGTATGTTTATGACCGCTAACTACTACATACCCTAGCAACTTTAACTCCAAGATTCTCCTCGATAAGGTCATAGTCCTCATCTTCAAGTCGATCGTCCAGTTCATCATCACTTTTTTTTCTTTTCTTAGTCCGCCCAGCACTGGCATCAGAATCTTCCCCATCACTTCCCGATTCTTCTATAGGTGCATCATCAATCAAATCTTTTAATTCTTCACGTAGTCTCTCTTCATCATCTGTAAATGAGATTTTGTATAAAAAAAGGGGTAATGTTCTTAACTAACATAAGATGTACATTTTAGCAAGCAAAACATTCGTTTTTCATCTTTGTTCAATAAAATTAAAATTAAAAATCTTAATTAGAAACGGGTGCGACAATGGCACAAGGACAGGTTAAGAGATTCTGTAATACAATAATTAGGCACTGATATCCTATTGCTGTCACACTTGCTCTAGCATCCAACAGTATGTCACTCGTTTTTTAGAAACACAAATAAAGCTGATGTCTAGTAAGTTTAGACATACTGTACTACTCCCTACAGCCCACTTTTATGTGCTTTTTAATAGATAATGATTTTACCTATTTAAAGACATTAAGCCCATTGTATTGGAAAATATATATCAGGCCAATTCAATAGGCCAAAACTTAGATACTGAAATATAGTTGTAACTGTCCATTCTTCTAGATAATTCTTAAACTATTACATTCTTTATAAGTTCTAAAACCTATGCTTTAACAATAAGTTCTCATCTAATGAAAAACGATGTGGCATTCGTCACCGGGGCCTAATTAGTAGGGGAGTCCACTTTTCCTTACCCTCCTATTTAATGGGGTTAGTAAAAAGGACCCCCAAAAGAGGTTCAAATAGCCACTGCTAGGAACCTAGATAGAATACGGGGTGACATACTCTCAAATTCTTGTCTTTAGAGAAAACGGATACTTTTTTGACATCTTAGGTAAGTGTGACACTCAAAAATAACCCTATTTCGCTAATTTTTGCCAAGACTTCACTAAGAGTGTAAGTATTCATTACCAAATAGCTACACAAAGAACAGCAAATAATAAACGTGGCTCGTTTACTGACCTTCTTCATCGTCTTCGTCGTCGCTTTGAACCGCAGCTTTCCGCTTCGGTTTTTTGCGTTCTATGGGTTGCTCGTCATCGGACTCAACCTAAAGAGGACAAATATGACGAATTATACTCTAAATAAAGCCACAAACCTAAGAAACATTGTGTTAAAGAGTGTATTCGTAACCAAAAATGCAACACAACCAAGAGTCCAATACTAACCTCGCTTTCCTCAGCTTCTGATTCAAGAAAATCTGCCATTTTTCGATTTATATGTGTTCCTCTTCTGCAAGCCTTCTATACTCCACGAAAGACGTCGAAATAATGGTTTTATAATAAGTTTTATAGCACAGAAATACGACACGAACGAATTGAAATAAATTATTTTCTTTCACTTCATCTAGAAACCCACAGATTAAAATGTAAGTACACAGACCACAGACTTCATCCATCAGATCAAGCTGTGAAATAAAGCGTTATATTGATACAAAAGAGGTAGGAAAACATAGAGGCTAACAGAACTATACTCTTCGCACCTGTTACAAGTGCCCTTTGTTAAAAAGAGTCGTCTATATTTTTCGCCGCTTTCCAAAGTGCAGTGAGTGCGCAGCAACACAGCCACAGAGTAGACAGGTCAGAACGTGAGGACAGCAGCAGTACCTTTGCTTCGCTTCGCTTTGAGTTGTCAAAAAATCGCTTCACGATCACATTCTGTTCAATAACGAAGGACAATGGATTCACAGAGATTTCACATGGCTGATCTTACGCAATATACGTAAAAAGACATTTTATTTCGTTGAATAAATCATTTACCGAACCAATTCATCCTGGAAGCCACGGGCGTATAGTCTGGCAAAAAGTATTGAAATTAAAGGCTGGCAGCACTGTAGTGTGGTCCCTTTTTCTTACATTAATTTGAAAGGGATGGCGCAGTGTTAAGTTGGTCTGATAAAATATAATATAAAAATATATTTCAGTCTTATGAGCTTATGACATTATATTATTTTACTTATCTGTGTAAACAGTGACACTTTAGCTAGTGACGGCTGACGGAAAAAAAGGAACAAGATCCTGAGATAAAAAGTGTAAAAAGAACAATGTTTACTAAATTACCAAAATAATTAATTTGGTATTAATGTTTTTAAACGAAAGAGACTGATTATAAGCTACAAATAAAGTGTCTGCCCTATTAGGTATTGACCTCCCTAAAATTTAAACTTTTTATCTAGGTATTTTATAAAAGTTCTAATTCATGTTTTGATTCAATAAGGCCAAGATATTTAAAATGGAAGACAAAGCTCCTATTATCAAGACTACTCTCAATGCTGGCCAGAAATATAAACCTATATCAGATGGAAGTAAGGTAATTAAGAAATCGTTTTTTTTTCTAATCTTTATCTTATAAGATACAATTTTAGTCAAACATGCTGTATTCCATTATGTCACTTGGGTGCTTAAATGAAGAACTTTATTTCCTTTGCAGGTAATTTTAGGCACTCTTGTATAAAGATCATCTGTCACTAGAGTTTTTATGAAGAGTGAACCTGTATATTCATTGTTGACTGTTACTTTTATAGGTTCACTTCCATTTCCAAACATGGAAACTTGGCAAAGAGAGAGTACTCATCGATGATAGTCGGAAAATTGGTAAAAAAGAGCCAATGATACTGGTCATTGGTCATAAATTCAAGCTGGAAGTGTGGGAGACGATTGTAAAAATGATGGCAGTTGGAGAGGTAGCCAGTTTTGTAGTAAAAAAAGAGGTAAGACATCACTATAGCTGTTATTAAGGTAAACCAGATAGCATTTAGAAACTGAGTACTTGAAAAGAAAAACCTGCGAGAAACACAATTGCAATGAAACTACATGCTAGATCATCAAATAAGTAATACATTTTTCCAAGTATCAATTATATTTATATTTAAATAATTTAAAAAACAAAGTTTCTGTTTTAACCTCATGGAACACTAATGAAATTAAATGATATAATGAAAAATGTACAATTAGAGCATAAATTAAAAAAAAACAAATACTCATACCAAATATTTATCCTATCAAATTTAGTCACCTGTGGAAGTATGATTTTTTCATATCTATTTTTGTGAAAAGTATCAAAAACATAAGTATGTAATACTATTTTCATTGTTAAATAAGTTGAGAGATTTAACAATAAATTTATTCACAATGCAGTTAGAATAGTTGGCAGTGATCCTGCCTATGTAGCTAGCAGTCCCGGGTCTGATTCCTAATTGAGACAATACTAAAGAATCTGTCTCTTAGTCGTGGGTGTTTTCTATGTATTTATTTCTTTATATCCTCATAAGGTCCAACGACCTACATGTAGGACCTTTGTCCAAGTGACTTTTGACTTTAGTTGACTGATACAAGATTCTTTTTCGAACTAACGAAATTTGACATGGGCCTTATGAGGATATAGGTAATTATATTTATCATAACCTAGTAGTAATATAGGCTCAGTGGACTAAACTATATTAAAACAATTTTTATTTTCGCTTTAATATAC
Organism: Acleris laterana; assembly: GCA_963966035.1. Lineage (NCBI taxonomy): Eukaryota > Metazoa > Arthropoda > Insecta > Lepidoptera > Tortricidae > Acleris > Acleris laterana. Next base: position 14,090,217 of record OZ014443.1, read on the forward strand.
TTTAGATTTAGATTTTCGTAACAGTAGTCTCTGTTAAATTAAAAATCCCTAGTGGACTAGTTCAAAATGTGTAAGATTGTCTCCCAATATCAAGATTGATTGATTGATTGTCTTCAATAAAAGAGCGTACTCTCATTTCATGGGCCGGCAACGCAACTTTGACTCCTCTGGTGCTGCAGGTGTCTATGGGTGATGGTTATAGCTCACCATCAGGCGATCCGTCTGCTCGTTTGCCTCCTATACCATAAAAAAAATATATATTTATACATAACCTTTGAAATGTACAATATCAAAAAGTGTTTTGTTGTCTCCAGTTGGTATTCAGCTACCCATTTGTGTCTAAGACCCTGCGGGAAATAGGCCAGGACCCTGGGAAGAGGAAGCATGCTTGCACAATGACACTTCAGACCGAGGGCATTGGGTATGCTGACTTGGATGACTTGATGAGAAATCAATGCGACTTGGAGTTCATTATAGGTAAACAATATAAAGATAAAAATGTGAGCTTAGCGTGAGAGTAGCTTGTGTCCCTTCTCGAACTTATTCGAGACGAGCGCGATGACTATTCATCGCGCTCGACTCGAACAAGTTCGATACACGAAAATCTCACATCTCTGCAAACACATTTCGCATTTAAATTTTTTATTCTACTCACTTCCAGAACTGTTAAACGTGGAATGGGCTGAAGAATACGAAAAAGAGGTGTGGCAACTTGGTGCTCAGGAGCGAATGGACTTGATTCCGACTCTAAGGGAAAAGGGCAACAAGCTGTACGGACAGAAGAAGTACGAGGAAGCAGAGCAAGTGTATAGCCAGGCTCTTGCTATTTGTGAACAACTCATGATCAGGTTTGTATCAATCAATAGTTTAGTTTATCTATTTCATGAAAAAAATACAATAGTTGGCATTACACAAAATTAAAAGTATCCTCATAATATAATAACTTAAGGCATCCTATTCACTAGAGGACAAATGTCCCGCGCAATGTTTCGGTGGTGACGTCGAACAAAGCTTCGTTGCTCTACGTATCTGGCAATATTGCGCGATTTGTCATTCGCAATCGCAATGTCTGGCGATGAATTACAACATCGTCGGACTTTGCTCGACATGTCTGGTACAGTCAAGGGGAAAAATATGTATTGAAGGAAGAATCTTATAAATATGTTACGATGTTCTGATTACACTGGAATAAGGTGCACTGGGACATATTTTTGAGATGTTCTCCCATATTTTTACACTCGACTATATCATTGCGCATGTCTTCTGGCTTGTCGGCTTCGTCTGACGTCGCTGCAGACACGTGTGTTGCGCTGTTGCTAGACATTTTGAGAGAAGTTGCGCGATGTCGTCCGAGTTTCATTACTTCTCGTGGACTTCCGCAACATTTTCAAAAGCACCGTAACAAAGTGAGCGTTATTATTATTAATAGATTGAAGGACTTATTTCTTATTGGTCACCATTAATTTTGCAAGACGTATTTGTTGTTCATGTTCATTTATTTTATGCAAATAAACAGTAGTCGGACCAACCAACCAACCAACCAACCATGTCCATCAAATTCATATTGTATTTTTACTTTACTTAGAGAAAGAAAAATAGACGACGAGTGGACCTTGTTGAATAAAATGAAGCTGCCAATATTATTAAACTACGCTCAGTGCAGGCTGCTCAAAGGAGATTATTACACCGTCATCGAACATTGCAACACCGTTTTAGAACACGATAAAGGTAGGTTATAATTATGGTTTATAATGTTGTCACATGTTTTTTGTAGAGGAATAAAAGTCCTGTGATGCAAAGAGTTTTAAAGATGAATGGGCAGGGCTATAAAGGGAGAGACCTACGAAGAGTAGGATGGAATGTGTGAAGAGTGATGTGAAAAGGTCTTGCCGGTAGGGCGCTCATGACTCTGTTCGACACGTAGACACCGATAACATTGGTTGTTTATCCTGGTTTGACGTAAGGTGTTTTTGATTGGTTTATTGCGTTCCTGTAGTAAAGGATAGATCTGAAAGAAAATCACAGCTGCCATCTAATTACTTGTTGAATTGGCGTCTTCGAAAATCGGTTGGGTCTTAAACAAGTTGTCTGTGTTTTTTTTTTTCAATTTATATGTTTTTACCACTCGATCAAGACTTAAGAAGCAGGAGAGTAATGCTTTTGACCTGTACGTGTGCATGTATTTATACTTATGTGTATGGTTCTTTGTTCCCTGGGATGGCCCGATTTCGAATAATGTTAAAAAATATTCGCGGATTTAAAAGTATAATTGGAAATTCAACATATTTGGAGGGCAATAACAAAACATTTATAGTTTTAAAGCTGGTTTGGTTATACTTGTTTTAGGTAATGAAAAAGCTTTGTTCAGACGAGCAAAAGCTCACATTGGCGCTTGGAACCCATACCAAGCTGTGAAAGATTTAACTGATCTCAAGAATCTTAACTCTTCCATGGCTCCTACAGTAAATAAAGAGCTGGCCACTATCAGAAAACTTCTGCAAGAGAAGGAATCTAAAGACAAGGACGTCTTGAAAAAGATGTTTGAATCCGAAAACGGCACATAACATACTAAAGCCAAGGTGAGCCACAGAATAAAATAGAACAAGTACAGAAGACGCTCTTCCTGACGTAACGTGTTGGTAGATTGACCGCACCTACTGTTCTGCCCTTTCCATCGCGTAATTCGTATTCATTCGCACGCAGCCTCGATGATGCAAGCCGATGTAATTGGAACTTTCGTGCCCAAAGCGCCGGGCCGGGGTGACCTATTGATGTAAGGACTATATTATCTAATGAGGTAAACCTCCTCCACTTCATTGATTGTATCATATCACTGATATGAAAACACCAATTTAATTTCGTTAAAATCCATTTTCTGCAGAAGCTATGATGTTTTCAGGATATCTTAAACATAATACCTAGGTTCGGTTAGGTTACACTTGTGACTACCAAAATTTACTCTAGTCCAAACTTATAAATTTTTCCTACAAAATGGTGCTATCAACTATAGTAGCCGTCCCCTACGAAGTCAATCCTGACAGCTGTCATCGCAGTACAATTTGTAACCTATTCTTGGGTTTGAGGTTATAATTTGTCAGGATTGACTTCATAATTTGCCGGGCATTATAATAATCTTCTTATTAGCCCTTTTATGACAACACTGAAACTGTCAAACTGGTGTGATAGTGATAAATATAATGAATATGTACAAATATATATGATTTATACGTAAAATATATTTTTCTTTTGGTCATTTCTTGATGTAACATTTGGTGATAAATGTTTTAAACTTCCAAATGAACTGCAAAGTCCTAATGCACAATATTTTTGGATTACGCACCTAATGATAAGTTTGTTAAGTGTATATTTTATTAGTGGCAGACGTGTTATGTTAGGGGAGCTGGACTCAGTCTCTAATGAAACACGTTTTGTGCTTCCATATTTGTGTTGTGGCTGTATAACTTCTTTGTAGAGGCTCCCAAAGTAGCTTAGGCGAGAAACAATGTTTTGTTGAATGTGGGTATATGTTATTTATTTTAGTAAGTACCTCATAGGTATTCTGTGTAGTTATTTAGCAATAGTTACATTATGAAGTTATTTTTAATAATATAATCTAAAAAAATATTTAATGTCATGTTTTTTATTATTCATTTATTAATTCCCATACATAATTGGAATCGTGCAAGAAACAAGTTTCAATGCCTCTACTCTCAGGATCCTGCCGCGGATGCTTAGTGCTAGCGTCCTGTCGACTTCCTGAACACACAACGGAATACTCTTATAACACAACAGGTCCACCCGTCGCCGTCGAGCCCACGCTTCGGTTGTATTCCCGCCGGGGCGCGACTGACACAACCCCTATTATTACTATAGGTACAACTGATCACGTCCCGCCAGGGTCCTATCCCGTCGCCGACACGTCACGTGCCGTTCCCTCAAGCAGGCCGCCTGCCATCCAAAATCAATGGAGCGCACACATTAATCGATGCATGCAGGCAGTAATTGTAGTCAGGCAAAAGTCAATTATTGTTACATACGAGGATTATTGTTACCTACTTTAGGTATGTGTAAAAAATCAAAGAGTCATTTGCTGTAGAGTATTTTGTAGTCAAAAATCCTAGTCTAGAGTACGTGAACTCTGGGTCGTCTTTTCTCCTTTGAACCAGTACCAGACACGGACGACAATAGTTATTACAAAAGTAGTTGTATCTACTATCGTATTAAATAGGTCTGTGAGCCCATACTCCGTCTCTGCAGTTGACTTCGTGGTAGTAGTGAGTTTTTGGTGTTTTAATAACTCCTCGTCTGTCAACGGCGTGTTTATGAGCCTTTTTAATCTATCTGTCACTGGAGTGTAGTAGACGAGCGATTCAGTATGCCGCGACATTCCCACCAGAACGTGGGCGTGTGAATCGTAAAGCTCTTCTCTACAGTTTGAAGACATTCGCACAATAACCACGTGCTTCGCTTGCTTGCCTTGATATTCGTGTACCGTAGAAACGTCGTAGCCGGCCTTCTTCAACTCTTTCTTTTCAGCCTGCTTAAACACTAAATACTTAGTTTCGTCCTTCTTAGGGATATATTTGAGCGACGTGAAAGCTTTGCACTGCATACTGCGCATGATAGTTGATGTGGAAAACGCTCCTCCTTTATATTCAGGAGATAAGATGGTCATTACGTCCACCGGACACCTGTAAGATACGTTGAGGGTTTGCGTATCTTTAAAAAATATTGAAGTTTTTTCATAACTGAGTTCGATAGCGTTGACTCTATTGATATATCCGAGCTGATTCGGGTCGCCTAACATGAACATGAACCTACAGCGACTGAATAAACACACTAAGAAGAGTTTCCCCGGGTGCTCCATCAATGCTTCGTCGACCCACACCTCGCTGTACGGGCGCTTGTTATGCAGTAGGTAAGAATCGATTGTCCTGTAAGAGTCCCTGAATTTAGAGGGTTCACTGTGCCTTAACTCTGCCATGCGCGACCTGATATCAACAGCAGCCTCAGCACATGACGTCAGCACCAAACTTCTAATCCTGTGGTTCCTTACGATATAACTTGTCTTCCCACATCCTGGCACTCCAATGATTAATCTCGTACTTGGCATTAGAAACGTAGAGAATAACGAGAGGGCAGTTTTAGTTTCCCGTACTAAATTCGGTTCTTGCATCAACGTCGTGTACTTCCCGACCAGCAGTAGTCTGTTGCACGTGCCAGGGACTTTATCCTTGGCCACCTTAAAATCTTCAAAATCTTGGCCGTCGTAACAATACTTGTAGTTAGGTTCCTTCGATTCAACTAACCAAGTTTTCTTTTCTCTATCGTACACAGAGAAGCCTTCCTTGTGTTTACGACACATATCTTTTACTGTTGTTTTCAGCGGTATTGATAATTGAGAATACATCTCGGAATAGTTGTGTAACGCTTCTTTTATGACATATTCCCACACGGCCATGATTTCAATGATAGCGTTGAATACTTTGTTATTGTCATATGTGTCAGAGAAAAACGTGGGCTTAAATTCAGGCATTGTGCGGTTTGTGTCTAAAAACCCGCGTTCGAAAGAAGATTCTCGATCTGAAAAATTGTGGTGTATGTGGCGGCCACCAGCCTTTGGGATGGTAACCTTGGCATAGCATTCGTCCAATTCTACCTTGTGTCTGAATCTTCTATAGATATGTTTGTCACCGCTCATGCTTACTTTGTAATGAGAATTAGGGGAAGATTCTGTTACAACTGTAACAAAAAGAGAATATTATCATTAAAGACTTGAACAAAAGTTCGACCCAGCCCATAATGTCGTAGATACTACCCACAAATATTATAAATATTATGTCATGAGGGGTAAAAGGTAATACATGCGTAAAGAAATGCGATTAGCGATTTTAAACAACGCATCTTCGATATAATCTCAGCGTAAAATGTCTGTGATGTAGGTACAGAACAAACAAACGTAATGAAATCATGAGGGTTTCGTTTTTACCCGAACTGCCCAAGGAAAAGAGAAAGTAGGTACCTAATGTTTAATGTTTAAATGTACCATTCAACTAAATAACAGTCGTGTTTTTTCCACTTCAATCAATCGGTATAAAATAAGGGCGCCTACCCAAAATCTTCTTAGTGTTTGTAAAGTGTTACAGGTATTTTTAAATGATTTTATTAAAAATCCAAGTTATCGACCATGGGGTGCTGCCGCCGGATTTGCCATGTCCATAAAACAGTGAAAATATTGACATTTATTCAGTTTATATAAATAAATTTTAAACTAGGTAGGTATGGCTTTTAGAGCAAAATCGTATCCTAGTAAAATTAACAAGACTAAATGAGTTAGGTAGTATTTGGTTTTTGAAACATTTTTATTTACCTTATGTATAGTTACCGAGTTACGACACATCAAACTATAGGCAGTTAGAACTAATTGCGCTTAAAGACTCTACCTATACTTACCTGAAAATGGCGGATAGCCGACCTTTCGCAAGGTAAAATGTATGTAAGTAGGTACATATTGGGATATTCTTAATTAAGTAATGTGACCGGAATGTTTTATGAAGAAATTATGGTGATGGTACTTAGGTTTGAACTTTAGGCTAGGTATGCTTATAAAGATATTTACCTAATTAATGATTTTACAACTACGCATTATTGTGATAAAATATTAACATGACATTTCTACACCTTCCTAGTGTTAAGTACTAGCTATTCGGTACAAAAACAATCAATTCAATCACTGTTTCAGCATTCCTCGTATTATACATAGATTGCACCTACCTATATCTATGGATGTATTTATCTGGTGATTATTCATTTCCATTGATTTAACGCACTCGGGGTTATGTATCCCATTTTACATTCGGAAAGGCAGTTAGAGGTACCTATTGAACGCGCTACGTACCTACGTATAAAGAACTCGCATGTTTTAATGTACAAAAAATTGGTACCGTGAAGGATAAGGTTTATATAAAACCTAAGCATAGGTATTCTATTATTATTTAAGTATTTTACAAAGCAGTGGAGAATACGAAATAGTAATTATTACCTGCAGAAGATTGTGAACCTCTAAACCCCAAACCCGATATTGTAGAAATAACAGTGACTTGGCACTCTTGCACTTCGTAGGTTGTGTCAACTCTGGAGCACTAACAACTAGGCGATGTAGATAACGTTATAGTGCAGTAATGCCATTTCAATTATAAAACATGCTTAGTTTTGGTACAAATATAGGAATTATCTAATATGTCATAACACCAGTTCACTAATAGCTTAAAAGAAATGAAAACTGTCATTGAAATTATTCACGTGTAAAACAATTGAACGAAATTTCACTCAGTAAGTATGCAAGCTAGCAACATTGTTTTTTTGTGAGGGGAATCCTATAATTTTAAATAAAGTAAGGGTTGCATTGCAGAATTCGATGAATACTTCGAGTCTCTTTCTTTCTTTATGTTAAAGTAAACATGAAGCTTCGCCAAATCCATACATGTCATGTGGCAAAGGCACGGCCGCCTCTCAACGACCTACAAAATGTTTGCGCAATCGTATTTTTGTACAATCTTCTGCCCCGCTAGCCCACACACGTGTCAAATGATTGAGTCAATCATCAATCATTATGGTTATGGTTATTATGAATTATCATCAATCAAAAATTAAAACTAGTGTTATCATATCAGACTTAAAGTCCCGTGAAAAACCATTCCCGTGGCAATTTTCCGCCATTATTGAGTTTGACTTGACATTATCATTGAACCACAGATTAAGCAACATTGAGTAATCACTACTATAGATTACACAATCACACTTGAAGACACAAACGCACAAACAAAATTCAATTCTCAAAGTTTTGTAAATTTCTGAACCAAAATAAACAAGTAACACAACACAATTATGTCAAACATCTCACCCACCGATTGGCGAAAGATCGTGGCTCGCTACTCGCGGCTTACAGACGTACGGGCCAAGACGAGCTACGAACAAAATTCAAACATGTTGGATCGCCTACGAACTTGCTCGGCAGTTTATAAGTACGCGTTCTTTTGATGATACACGGGCGAGTAGAGTAAGCTCGCCGAGTCGTAAGGTTCGCGCGCGTACTTACACGCCACTCTTTTTTTTTCGGTATACATATAATCGTTCATTGAATACAAAACGGACACATTCCAACATGAGTCAGTGTTGCATTTTAAAATTAGAAGCTGTTCGTATAAGATTTTCAATGCAAAAGCAAATTATTTTGAAATGTGTCCGTTTTGCATTCAATGAGCTTAATGTTACTACGTTATCAGACTCTTTCCTGTCAAGCCATAGTTTGTCAAATGATTAAGAAACACCGAGCACTTCATTATTTTAAAACCAAAACAATTAGGGTATAAGTAACATTATACTCCTGCAGATCAAAAAGAAAAAGAAGTATGCCGCGCATATGGACTTTATACTCTGCTATTACTGCCATTTTCTTTTAGCTGATCTTTGATGGATCTAGTAAATATTTGATCTCACATCGCTACGTACAGTTTTAGAAATTTTGTGTGTATACACAATCAAAGCGATATGTCATTTATTTTATTGTCATTATTTAGATTTTACCACCACCATCCTGCCGGTAAGATTGAAACGCTTGCCAGACTATTAGTATTTTTGTCATTTATGCTTCATAGTGAATCTACGCAGTGTTGTCACATCTACCAACTTATTGGTACATCTACCTAATTTGCCTCCTGTCTACCTATCTACCACCCTCGGCCTCAAAGCTACCTAATTTTGATATTTTTCCAAAATGTGATGATTGTAAACATTTTTCCATGCGTGTAGTGTAACGAAAAGTTACTTGCTATCTGATTTAGCCTGTCTTGTAGTTTCAGCAATTAAAACGGAGCGCGTAACGTTAAGTGTAAAAAAAAATAGTAGCTGTCTGTGAGTGACAGCTGACACTGACAGATAGCAAAGTATTTCGCGGCATTTTAAGTAAGTTTGGTGTTAATTTTGAACATTTTATACGCATTTTTAATCATTAAAAACAGGGTGGTAGATCTACCTAATTTTCATTTCAAATTCTACCAATTTCTACTAATTTTTGGATCCTGTTCTACCAATTTGACAAAATAATATGTGACAACACTGAATCTACGTTAACTTGGCAGTTTGCTGTTTGGTTGTAGCATCGCTTAATAAAAAAGAAGTTGTCGTTGTCATTTCCAGTGTTGCCAGACCGGCCTAAAAGGGACGGTTTTCCGTCCCTTTTATCACCACACCGTCCTTTAATCGGCCCTTTTCAGTAACCGTCCCTTTACGGTTTCGCCCAAAAAAGTTCGTGACCACCAAAACAAAATCATACCTATCTAAGTACCTGCTCAGTTTAATATATTGATAGCATAAAAGTGTATCTGTATTAAATTAAAGCTGTCTGTCGAAACGGATCTATACGAATTAGTAACGATTGACAGGAGTACCAACCAACCTTATCATTGCTGTTATAAACTGATGTATTTATTTAAATCTAATCTGTAGTCGTGTCGTGTTATCTATCTTTGGTCTGGTTTGTTTGGTACCGTACCTAGTACTACGTAAAAAATAGTGACCGTTGTATCCCTAATGGCTACGAGCGTCGGGGTGGCAAACGCAGGGGGCCTCAAAAAATTCGAGCCCAAACCCAGCATGCTTAAGGCAAAAATAAAATATGTGTAAAAAAATATATATTCCAAACTATGAAGCTGCTTTGTCACGGGTAATAGGGAATATTCATGATTTTTTCACAGTTCAATAAAAGCTGATTCATGTCACAAACAGTTAAGACTGCGCCGAGCGTCCAGTGGCGCCCTCATTACTGTTATTGGGTTTTCGAATTAACTAACGAATTTCCTTGGAACCAAACAAAATGTGTTTGTAGCGCAAGTATAAACACAATTTTTGGGATACGTAACAAACTTTAATAACAATTACCCTTTGAGTAGTCAGCTTAACGGGAAAAGGTGGCCACTTTTTTTCGTTAAGTTAATAACTCGAAGGTGAATTGTTATTAAACTATATCATATACCCTATAAGTTGTGTTTTCATTTGTAGTACAAACACATTTCGTCCAATTTCAAGAAAATACTTTAGTTTATTTGAAAACACAATAAAAGTAATGAGGGCGCCACTGGACGCTCGGCGCAGTCTTAAAAAACATATTTTCTTTAAAATAACCAAGATATAAGCCAACAAAGATTTATTTTTACCTAATAATTAATTAAAAAATGTATATAAATAAATGAAGTTTTGAATTTTTATTTTTGTCCCTTTGTGCCCAAAACGGTCCTTTTTCAGATAACACACCGTCCTAAATTGGAGTTGCGTACTGGCAACACTGGTCATTTCCATCCAGGACCAGGATGTCATAACACGAGCGAGCGAGGATAACCACAGATTATAACATAAGGGTATCAGGATAACCTCAAATAGGGTACCTATCTAAATCAACCGATTTTAGTTTGTTTATATTTTCGACAAGTTAACGTTGGAAATTAAGAAATATGGGTGATGATGAATGTAAAAACGAAACAAGAGAAGAATATGCCTATTTGGAGCGAGGAGGGTTTTCGTCAGAAAATTTCAAAATAGAACTACGTGGTCTCCCGAAATTTTATGGAATAGCGGTAAAGTAAATAATTATCAAAAATCTGTTTGTTATGGTTATTCTACGTTGTTAAACTTGTAAATGGTCAGTTTTTTTTACGCATAATAAGTTTCCCTCTTGATTTTTAGAGAAGTTTAATTTCAAATAAACCATATTAAATTAGTTGTTTTATCCTCATGAAAGCGGGTGCACGTTGTCTTTAGTGCTTAGCCTCGCCCTAGTTTCTATAGGCATTACATTAACGAGGCCCACCAGTCCCACCACCCGCTTTCGTGATATAAAAAACTTGTAATTGTTATAAGTTGGTTGTAATAAATTAGTGTTTATCATATCGCACTTTTTTTTTTAACGTTCTTTTTTTTAAATTTCAAATGTTCAGGAATTAAAGAAGCTGATGAATCAGAAACTCTCACTGAACACAAGTAAGATCAAGCGGCCCAAGAATGGCAGCCACTGGCTGTTCGCCTGCTTCCAGAATGATGAGGACAGGAACAAGGCTATAGAGGCACTGAATGGCTATTCCTGGAAAGGTTAGGAGGCTTAATTACTAAATAAATAAATACCTGAGACCCCTTATAGGTACAAATCAGTGAAATCCTCAACAATACTTGGCTTATGCTATAGCGCTATAATCTATTCAGGATAGGATGGGTACGGCGACACATGACACTTGGCAGATAAAGTGTTGTGGCCTTGTGAAATTGAAAGGATTATTGACGATTATCGATTACGTTTGCTAAGGGAAAATAATCGATTCTTTATGCACTTGCTTTTTTATTTCTTAAAACTATATTGCACTCACAAAATATTATGAATGGTGAATTCAGTCATTAAATAAATGTCAGAAGACAATAATTTACACGTAAATTGAAATAAAGCACTACATGTTCTTTATTTCAATATAATTGTGACGCGAGTGAAGCGATTTGTTAATATGGCGGTTCGATTCGGTCGATGACAGATGTGTTGCCAATCTCTATTAATAGTTCCATTCACGTATCGGAAGATGCAGAGTATTTATTGTATTGACCTATTTTCACTACATAAACACGTAATTTAATGGAACTTGATTATTATATTATGAAAAACGATAAGTCTAATTTAAAGGAAATAATTTCTTTGAAATATATATTTTTTAAATTTGTTGACAGCTGGATTGGTTAAAACGGCTTTTGCGTAAAATGTAAAACTGTGATGTGTCGCCGTACCCATCCTATCCTGAATAGATTATACTAGACAACAAGAAATATACTTATATAGAGTTAGTACCTACATAATATCCAATATTTAGGATAATCTTACAAATAAAATGCCTTGACCTAAATTGAAGCCTGCATAAGATTTTTAACTGAAAACAATATAGCCTCTTAAGGCCCAATGGTATTCAAAGGTTTTTTTTCCAACTGACTTTAAACTTAACTTGACTGATTCAAGATTTGTTTTTAAACTGCCAAAATTTTACATTATTCTGCCAAACCAAAGCAGTCAAAGCATTCTACATTCTACTCTATTGGTAACCATATTAAATTTAAAATGCTTATACTATTATTATGCAGTTAGCTGTCTTCTTTGGTAGGGTGGTAGTTTTGATTATAGTAGGTAATACAAAGTTTTTTATTACATTCTGTTTGTCTGTGCATAATTTTGATTTTGATACATAATTTACAATAATTTAGGGTACCTATACGTTATTGAAGATTTTTATATGTAGTAATATTTCGAGCCATATTGAATATTCTTTAATTGTTATATCTTTTTTGCTAGATTTAAATTCTTTCATTCCTTACTTTAATTGTAAAGGTAAAACCCTGATTGCTGAAGTGGCAAAACCAGCCCCAGACCCCTTGGTCAAAAAGAGAAAGCAGGAGGAGGAGGCAACCACTGTGGATAAAAAGAAGAAAGAGGATGTCAGCCAGGAACAGAGGATAAAGGATGCTACTACTCCGTACTGGAATATTCCCTATGAAGAACAGGTAAGAGATCCTTATATTTGCAGTTCATAAATTCATCATCTATGAGCCCACCAATTTAAATAATTGCTTCCTTGTAATATAATTTAATTACACAATAATTGATTCAATTTTTTGTTGTTTTTGTTTTGTGCCTTTTCCAGTTTCAACATAATTATCCTCCTCTGGAGTTGATCACTTAATCAAAGCAATCCCGCAATTGCATATTGCAATAGATGGTTAAATCAAACCTATAAACTATCCCAAGTTCAAAACTAGCATCTAAATACGTTTCTCTATCATCTTTTTTAATTTACATATCCCATTTTAATTTTAGTTGCAACTCAAACAAAAAGAAATAAAGCATCTTCTAATGAAATTTGACAATGAAAGATGGAAACTGGATAGAGACAATAGGAGTTCACTTGAGGCCAAGCGCATGATACATGATGGATTGAGCTTTGAACTAAGACCCATTGAACGATCACCAGTCACTGAAGGCTATAGAAACAAGTGTGAGTTTACTGTGGGGATGGATGAGGAGACTAAAGAACCCATTGTTGGGTTTAGGCTTGGCAGCTACGCTACAGGAACTGTGGCGGTTGCCCCCATACAATCGCTCATTCATATATCGGACAGAACTAAAAAAGCTGTGTTGGTAAGTAACTTCACTTTGGCAAGTCAGTTTTCTTAGTTTAATTTAGTCAATATATTATTAATTTACTTTTAAGCATAGTAAACATGAAAATAAACATATGAAGGCATTGGCTTATTTTCGTAGTCCTATTTCTACTTGCATGATGAGTATGTTTAAAAAAAGTTTTATTTAAAGTGTCAAAAAGAGTGAGGAACAGCTCAAACCACCCCAGTTTGGCACGTAGGTTCCTTATGAGGTCTAGGGGTGCACTAAGATAAAAGATAAAAAAAGATAAAAGATGTTTATTCAGTAAGTAGGCCGCACGGGCACTTTTACACGTCAAAAATCTACCAGCGCTTCGCAAGAGACCACTGCTGAGAAGAAGCGCCGCAAGAAACTCAACAGTTAGTCGTTTTTTAAATATACAATTTTAAAACTTAACCTAGCATTATATAAAACAATGAATATAACATACGATAAGAAATAAATGTATTCACGCGTAGTTGAGCAGGAAAATGTGTCAAAACTCTGAATTTTCTCCAGAACTAATTAGTAGTAAGTAATAGAAAATAATTATGAAAATTATACTTAATTATGATGGTGTAATACAACTACATAAAAAGTTTCGATACATTCGCCTACAGAAACCGTGTCCCCTAGACAATATACAATGCTTAAGTACATATTTCTTACGATTAAATTATTATTAAGTTATTTGGGTGTTTAGTTTAGGCCAAGCACTACTAAGAAAAGATTTTCCGAAAATCAACACCTAACAGGAAGGAGTAGTGGGGAACTATGTAAATTCTACATGTACAGTCGATGCCATAAATGTGTTTACACTTTAGTACCTTGTCACTTTACCCGCTATGACAATTTCAAATGGCAGTTTAAACATGACGCTAAATAGACAAGGTACTAAAATGTAAACATATTTATGATGTCGACTGTACAAAGTCGCGTTGTGTTAGATTCTCCCCTGATATCTATTTTATTTATTGTAGATATTCCAAGAGTTGGTGCGGCGCTCGGCGCTGGCGCCGTTCTCTCCGGCGGACTACTCGGGCCACTGGCGCCTGCTTACGGTGCGGCACTCCATGTCTTCGGGGCAGGTCATGCTTATCGTGACCATGCATCCGCAGGTAAGGCAAACGTTTTAAATCTGGTATATATGTAGATATATGTATATGTTTATCGTTATCTAGGTCAATTTGTGCGAGATTGTCCTCCAATGTAAATTGCTTATTCCCGAAATACCAGATTCTCAAAATACTGCAGCAGATATCTGGAATTATTAAAAATTATGATTGTTAATGTCATGTCGAGGCACTATAAAAAGTTATTAAAGGATCTAAAATCTGTATCGTACCGTATTTATCTTGTCTATCCTATCCCTGATGGTTAACAAATAAAACTTTATTCGCGAACCAATGTATTTTCAGCAAACTGTAACTTTGTTAAATGTGTACATTAAATGCAGCAAATATATTTAATCGGCTTAGCATTCGATGGTGGAGCAGCCTTATATGATACTAATTGATGAGTGATGTGATGACAAAAAAAAATTACGGAATATCATGCCTTTTTTTCACAGCTTCAATAAAAGCTGATTCAAGTAACAAACAGTTAAGAAAACCCCTTTTTTGAACAGCTATAAAAATAACCAAGATATAAACCAACAAATATTTGTTCTTATCTTTCTAGCTAAACTCAATTTACACTCAGGGGCAAAAATAACGGGTCAGAGTGCGTTTACGAGGCTATTTCGAATCCTTGGTTCCTAGCCAGCGGTTGTTTTGAGTGAGGTTTAATGGTGGATACACCAAGGTTCAATAGAGGAGGTCAAAAGTTCTTAAGATACCTAACTGATCGCACAATCAGTTGACACTACAGCAAGAGAGTTTGAGTCAGCATTTGGATTTCCTTGCATTTTATGGTCATTTTAGATGTTTTTTGAACATGCACAATTCCGGCGTTAGCCGCAGGTTCAATCAGTTGGGTGTCCTAGGCACTCTGGACGTCCTGTATCGATGCTCGGGGTATCCATCATCAGATTTCACTACAAGCATCCCCTGGCGAGGAACCAAGGCTTCGAAATAGCCTCGTTTGTATGAAAAACGCACTCTGTCCCGTTATTTTTGCCCCTGAGTGTATATGGTCAACCTATTACATGACGTCACAGTGCATATCATCTCTCTGATCTGATCTCTCTGTCTGATTAGCAGGTTAAAATGTTTAATGTTTAATGTTTATTTGGGCACAAACGGTACAAGTAAAGAAAAAATATAATAGAAAAACTTACATAACACATTGACCAGTGAAGTTGCCGGAATTAACTAATACAGTACAGAGTAAATGCTTGTATCATCCGTATTTCTTGGCTGATTTTATTTTTTATTCCAATTTTAGTGATCTATTTTACTGATTTTCTTTTGTACTTTCATATTTTGTTGAGAATCGTGATTTTTCCATGCATATTCCCTATAGTGGCTGACCATTTGCATTATTCTTCTGATCGAAATGTCAATATTCTGCTAACCGTTCAAATGATATCATATGTATATATTTTGTATAATAAGTGCTCTAGATTGGACTACCCGATGTGAGTGGTGGGGATGGTTGTGAGTTTTCAATACGGAAACTCTGTATTAGGACTTAATTGAAATTATTTGATTTTCAGGACGTTACTTCGGAGCAGAAAGACCAAATACAAAAAGAGTTAATAGAACACTTCACCTCAGCTGAATCGGCCGCTTGTGGAATACAATCATTATACATCGATTACATTACTAAAAGGTACTTTAAAACCCCCCCTCCACCCCCCCACGCCACTGATAATAAGGTCTATGTATTTGGCTCGAATTGCCGTATGTAGGGTGCCTGGTAACTCGACCTATTCCTGAAGAGGGTTTGCACTAGGGCTAATTTGCCATTAATTTGTCCCAGTTAACTGGGGCCTAATGTCGCTGGTTTCCAAATTATTTCAATTTTCAAGTATTTTTAAACAAAATCTGTTTGTTCGTCTATTGTGAAAAAACTACTTCACTCTGGGTACCAAAAATGCATTTTTCTAATAGCTGATAAATAAGCAAATGCTTCAAACAATAATAGGTTCTTAAATCACAAATCAGTATTTTTATAGAAAATTTCGTTTCTGTCCACAAAGGTTGTGCACTTTAGTACAGGTTTTAGAAATTAATCTGATTAAACGAACAGAAGGCGCGATGTGAATGTCATTTTCGGTAAGCGCTTGGTTTGGTTTATTGACATTAAAAACATTACATTCGTTGGACTTTCG
Organism: Acleris laterana; assembly: GCA_963966035.1. Taxonomy (NCBI): domain Eukaryota; kingdom Metazoa; phylum Arthropoda; class Insecta; order Lepidoptera; family Tortricidae; genus Acleris; species Acleris laterana. The sequence goes on from OZ014443.1 coordinate 14,106,713, forward strand.
TTCAAGTTAATGTGTCAGTATTAATTCCAATAATGAAAAGTCAAAATTAAAGTTACGGCCTGGTTAAATGGGATCCGCTATCGTGGAGCCCTTGCAGATCGTCGTCGACCACTGTTGGTCGATATAGATCACTTTAAAGATGAAAATTATACTTTTTCTCTTTGTGAACTCTATTTTCTCTTTTATAAGATCCATTTTTAATTTTAAATTGCGCCGTCAACCTTCCCGGAACCAAAACGGACTGATTTTGCGGCGGAATCAGCTGAGATCCTCAAAAAGCGCAAACACAGTCAAATTGACAGAAGTTGAGCCTTTTTTTAAGGATATTTCGAAGACAATAGAGGGCCTAATAATGTAGTATTAAATATAAATAAATAAAATAAATATAAGGGGACAATCTCACACCAATTGACCTAGTCCCAAACTAAGCTCTAGGCTTGTACTATGGGTACTAGACAACGATATAAATACTTATTTTATTATTGCCGCGCAGGAAGGCGGGCGAGGAGGCGGCGCGCCCGCGGCACCTGTGGGGCGCCACGCACATCGAGGACTCCATCCTGGGCCGGAAGTTCAGGATATCCCCGGAAGCTTTCTTCCAGGTATTTGGATGAATCAACTTTTTTACCCACTACTTTTTGTCTCCTGCGTTAAGATCGAACAACTTTTACATCAATTTCTACTTAAGACTGCGCCGAGCGTACGCAGGATGTACAGTGGCGCCCTCATTACTATTGTGTTTTCTAATAAACTAAAGTATGTTCTTGAAATTGGACGGTGTGTTTTTGTACTACAAATGAAAACACAACTTCACATAGTTTAATAACAATTCACCTTCGACTTATCAACTTAACGGAAAAAAGTGGCCGCCTTTTCCCGTTAAGCTGACTACTCAAAAGGGTATTATTGTTATTAAAGTTTGTTAGGTACCTACGTGGCTGCGCCACAATATATATATATTATTTACTCTTTATTTATATTTTTTCTAATAAGACATTATCTATTCACATTCTACATTTTCATCGCACCTCAAACGCATCCATTACACATGGCAACACTTTTCCCTTCCCCTTCCCCCGCTACCTCTCTTCAGTAGTCAAAATGATTCAAAAAGCAACTCACGCGCGCGCGAACGGAAAATACCGAAAAATTTAATAAAACTCAAAAACTTACAAACAAAAGACTACCAAATCATAATTAATTACACACGAGTGCTATCAAGTGTTGTGATTCAAGTGCTGTGTGAACTCAAAATTGGAGAAGGCCGATCGCCTTCATGAGGTATGTCCTAGCCCCTCCACTACGTATCCCATAAATTGTGTTTTTACTTGCGCTACAAAAACGTATCGTCTGATTGCAAGTATATTCTTTAGTTTATTAGAAAACACAATAATAGTAACTAGGGCGCCACTGGGCGCTCGACGTTTGCTCGGTGTAGTCTTAACCTGAGCCTGCTTTTTTTATTTTATAACTATTTGAAACAATTAATAGTAATTCTAAGCTTAATTATATTTTTATAAGAAACGGTTTCTATTAAAACATGAGCGCTTGTCACCTGCGTTACCGGACAAAATAGGTATTATACCCTATACCTAACTAGACTATACCTAAGGTATAGTCGGCGTCAATAGAATTGGTAGATGTAAGTATTGTTTGACACGTACCTCAATTTGTCTGCAAACGAGTGTTTATTATAAAAAGCCTATAAATAACAATTATTTGATTTTAAACGGATTATGAAAGTAATGATCAAGCGTGTAAACCATGGGTGCCTCACGCGATTTCCAAAACGATGCATGTGATTAAGGAGTATTAATGGTAAATTGGTTCGTTTGATTTTGTTTACATCTTTTGCCATTTTTATAAATGCCGACTTTAAATAAAAATTAATTAACTGTCTTTTAATTATATTACTACAATGAACTACTAAAATATGACGGCAACCTTTATTTTGAGTGTTGAAACATATTGAATGTTCTGCATAGATCAACACAGCTGGTGCAGATATATTGTACCAGCGAGCGATAGACATGAGCCAAGTGAAGCAGGACTCCACTGTGGTCGACATATGCTGCGGCACTGGCACCATCGGACTGTGTTTTGCTAAGGTATGTTTGGACCTACAACAATACTAATTTCAAATCTTTATTTAGCTCCAGTATTTCATTTCTTTTTACCATCTCGAGTTTTCACCATTCAGCTAGCAATCGGAAGCATTATGCTTAATTCATGACGTGGTTAGTCTTGAATCTAAATCATAGTTTTTTTCTAATCGTAACATGTTTTCACGGTTAACAGAGTTTATCGTATTTGACCTCTTAAGTCTTGGATGTTCTTCTATGCTTATAAGTGTTTAGTTCTCTGTGTCAATGTGTTTATCGTTACCTAGTACAAATAGAATAGGCCTAGGGATTGGTTGGCAGCTAGAACAACTTTTGCAAGACCGTCCCCGGAAATGTATGTATCCTATGTTTTTTAAGTTCTTGATTTCCCACCATTGGCTAGCGATCAGAAACATGCTTAATTTAGTGCTCATAAGTCCTCGTCAACGTCATAATGAATATTTATTTTTTGAAATCGCTTTTGGAACACCCAACTTGACACCAGTCTCCGTCGTTTGAGCGAATTACTTTTTGTCGAAATATTGTATTATTTTTGGTTTTTTGTCTTCCTCACCACAAAAGAAAAAAAACGGAACCCTTATAGGATCAGTTTGTTGTCTGTGTGTCCGTCTGTCTGTCAAGACTTTATCTTAGGAATGCGTGGAGGTGGGTAAAAAAAACAGGGTCAGGTGGTAAATTTTTTAAATTGAGTTAAATGTTATGTGCGGAACCCTCGGTGGGCTTCATTTGTATTATGATTACAGAAATAATTTTCCACCGCAGTTGTTAGCATTTTATTGTAGTTACATAGCTAAACAAAATAAGCGATTTTGGTATTCTAAAACTAAATAACTCTTCGGGAAATACATTCGACCATCAATATTTTGTTTAAACAGCAGGCATTGATGCGGATTATTTTTGAATTGGTAGCACTGCGGCCAAGTGCTGGGCTTGGAGATGGTAGCGGAAGCGGTGCGGGACGCCAAGGCCAACGCCGAAGCCAACGGCATCTCGAACTGCCAGCTGTTCGCCGGGCGCGCGGAGGACGTGCTGCCGTCCGTGCTGGCGCGCGCCGCCGGCCGCGACCTCGTGTGCGTCGTGGACCCGCCGCGCGCCGGCCTGCGTCAGTACCTCAGTACTCACCACTCACCACCCATACCGCACTGCTACATCAAAACAGAACTCACTCAAAATACAACTGGCATTTTGAAATCAACTAAGACTGATCAATTAAGACTGCGCCGAGCGTACGCCGGATGTACAGTGGCGCCCTCATTACTTTTACTGTGTTTTCTAATAAACTAAAGTATTTTCTTACTACAAATGAAAAGACAACTTATAGGGTATATCACATAGTTTAATAACAATTCACCTTCGAGTTATCAACTTAACGGAAAAAAGTGGCTACCTTTTTCCGTTAAGCTGACTACTCAAAGGGTAATTGTTATTAAAGTTTGTTACATATTCCATAAATTGTGTTTTTACTTGCACTAGAAAAACTTATTGTCTGATTTCAAGGAAATTCTTTAGCTAATTAGAAAACTCAATAAAATTAATGAGGGCGCCACTGGACGCTCGGCGTTTGCTCGGTGCAGTCTTAAATACAACTTCTATGAACTTGAAACAAAAGTAGCAACGATTTAAAGTTGATACTGTTTTGATATACACTTCAGCGATTGTATCATTTCATCGAATTTCAATTCTTCGGACGCTATTTTTTGCTCAAGCCATAATGTTTTCGGGGTATTTTGTGACTACAAAAATAAACTCCTGCGCGTTGCTGTCGCACACGATCTGGGCTTCACAGAATAGCAGCGTTGGAGCACGAACAAGTGTCGTAACTCAATGCTGAGTGCGGACCCATATCGATGGCACACTACCGCACCCTACATTTTAAGATTTAATAATAATTAAATTATTCGTTTAATTTGGTGAGTGGTTAAATACTTTTTTTTTTCGATTTTTCTAAATCTACATACATAAATAGCTTCACGCCTGAAATCCAAGAGTGGGGAAGGCAGAGTTCTCTAAAAACATATTCATAAAACTGTGACCACATTTTGCACAATTAGGCTAAGATGTTTACCAGTGTATTAGTGATTGGTTGCGAGCCCATCGCCTAACAGTACTACAAGCCTTTATTCCCTTAGTCGCCTCCTACGACATCCACGGGAAGATATGGAGTGGCATTTTTCTAACCCGGCAACCACACGGGGAAAGTAATCTATTCGAATCGATGAAATAATAGGTACCCGTGATAACAGTATTTACGAACAAGTGTAATAAAAAATAAAATAACTCCTCAGACATGCGCGCAGTAACACAACTCCGTAACACGAAGTCGGTTAGTCGGCTGGTATACATATCGTGCAGCCCGGCGTCGGCGGTCAAGAACTTTCTGGATCTCTCGCGGCCCTCGTCTAAGACGCTGCGGGGCGCGCCCTTCGTCCCCGTCGTGGCCGTGCCCGTCGACATGTTCCCGCACACCAGGCACGTGGAGCTCGCCATCTTGTTTGAGAGAGAGGTAAGCTTGCGCCGTCGCTATCACCAGGGATTTACCCTGATCACGCCTCATACATCTTGGCCGGTGATTTATGGAGCGTCTGTGTTGGGCAACCCCGCTTGTGATTGTATGAGTCGGGATCGGGATTTTTTTAGACTTATTGTTTCGCATAATTCATTTGACATAATTTGTATTGGCATAGTAGTACTGTCGCATAGCAATACTTTGGCCTACTACTTTTTTGGCATATTAAGCTATTAGAATAATTTCAGTTGGACTAATTTCTATTAGACTAATACACATTATGCATATTATTGTTTGGGCTATTAATTATTTTTTATATATGTCATTAACCATAATTTTAGTTCCCTAAATGAATGAACCTACAAAACAACAAAATATGAGGTTACGTTAGATCACGTTAGGTACATTAGGTTAGGTTAGGTTAGTATGATATCCAGGCGCGAAGCGCCAAAGCAACGCAAAGATAGGAGGACCTCCGTCGCCCTCGCCTTACTTCCTAAATATATATTAACACAAAACTTGCCATTTGCCCATGACTATTTTTTAGGACAAATACTGTTATGCGCTTTGTAATGATGCTAATTTATTATTATGACTTTTCGTATTTATGCTATTTGACGTTAGTCTTCATGACGAATATGCTTTCTGTATTTATGCTTTTAAATTTTATGCGTAAACAATTATGCGTAAAGATGAGTATGCCCATCGCTAATTCGGCTAAAAGCAATTATGCGTAACAATAATATTACAAATAATTTTATGCCATCCAATAGGGAACCGTATGAGTCTATCCAGGATCGATTTCCGTTCTCACAATATTACACGCAAATTAGGTTCAGCTTCTTTAGGAATCCCCTAATGGTTATGTCATAAATGTTTGGCTAGTTTTTAGACCAGGCTTTATAGATCCACAACTTTTTATGATGGTGTTTTGCCACTCATCGCGGCGATGTTGAGACGCTTTTATTCACATAGTATTAGGTTAAAAGCTTGTACTTAAGCCGAAACTTGTTGCAGGCGCCGTCTGAAGAACAGGTTAGCGGTGAGAAAATGGAGCTCAATATTGAAGAAGATACTGGCAAGGTTAACATTGCTGACGAAAATGTTGCTACGACAGATAAAGTAAAATGTGAAGACGAAAGTGTTGCTACAACAGATAAAGTAGAAGATGAAACTATCCCTACAATAAATGAAGTAGCACGGCCAGTTGCTGAAGCAAACGATGTGAAAACAGAAATAAATTCTACTTAGAGTTATAAATGTAATGTAGAAATAAGTAATAAATGATTTATTACGTGTTTATTTGTTTATTTCGTTGCTTCCCACAGGGATTTTTAAAATGTCTATCGTTATAGTAGTTTATGCAATAGTTGTATAAGAGAGGTCAAAAAATATGAGTGGCGTTTGTTACGATGTGAGCCGAAGGCGAACATCGTAAAGGTAAGCGCCACGAGTGTTTTTTGACTTAGTTATACACCGTTGCATACAATACTTTTTCTACGACTAGGTTTCAAATAAAATGCAAAACTAAGCGAAAAAACTTACAAACGAACGAACGAAGTAAAGAACAACAAACGAGCGGGAAACAAGAAAATGACAAAATATGTGTCTATGGTTTACTTTGTTTTTAAATTGACGGAATGGAAAATATAATTATTTACAATTCCAAAACATTTTAATTTGACCAATCAGAATACTTCACCAAATTAAATCCACCAATCACAATACACATCGACTGTCAAACGGAACGATAGGTTCTTTTAGGTACGTGTTTCTCTTTAACTAATTTAAATCTTTTAAAAAAACTTTGTATTTCGTATCAACCAACCAGAATACAGCTATTTTAAAATCGACCAATCAGGTAACTGAAATCATTTCTCAAAACATTAGGTGATTTATAGTCCCTATTTCACAATCGTTAAAATATGATTAAATCGATTGTGCAACGCTAAGCTTTGGCCGTATCGTTTTATCTCAAAAACGCACATGTGCTGTTTTGGGGCATAGACAAGATAGACTTTTCTCTGGATTATTCTGCGGATATATTATGTATGTTCTTATATTAGTGTTCGTGACTATATAAATGACAGATAAAAGTACAGGAGTAGGAAAAATATCTTATCTGTTTTCGAAATTTATTCAGAAAAAATAATTTCTGTGCCATATGTGGGTCTCGAAGGTTCTGTCTGTGCCATGTGTGGGTCTCGAAGGTTCTGTCTGTGCCATGTGTGGGTCTCGAAGGTTCTGTCTGTGCCATGTGTGGGTCTCGAAGGTTCTGTCTGTGCCATGTGTGGGTCTCGAAGGTTCTGTCTGTGCCATGTGTGGGTCTCGAAGGTTCTGTCTGTGCCATGTGTGGGTCTTAAAGGTTCTGTCTGTGCCATGTGTGGGTCTCGAAGGTTCTGTCTGTGCCATGTGTGGGTCTTGAAGGTTCTGTCTGTGCCATGTGTGGGTCTCGAAGGTTCTGTCTGTGCCATGTGTGGGTCTCGAAGGTTATCTGTCTGTGCCATGTGTGGGTCTCGAAGGTTCTGTCTGTGCCATGTGTGGGTCTCGAAGGTTCTGTCTGTGCCATGTGTGGGTCTCGAAGGTTCTGTCTGTGCCATGTGTGGGTCTCGAAGGTTCTGTCTGTGCCATGTGTGGGTCTTGAAGGTTCTGTCTGTGCCATGTGTGGGTCTCGAAGGTTCTGTCTGTGCCATGTGTGGGTCTTGAAGGTTCTGTCTGTGCCATGTGTGGGTCTTGAAGGTTCTGTCTGTGCCATGTGTGGGTCTCGAAGGTTCTGTCTGTGCCATGTGTGGGTCTCGAAGGTTCTGTCTGTGCCATGTGTGGGTCTCGAAGGTTCTGTCTGTGCCATGTGTGGGTCTCGAAGGTTCTGTCTGTGCCATGTGTGGGTCTCAAAGGTTCTGTCTGTGCCATGTGTGGGTCTCGAAGGTTTTGTCTGTGCCATGTGTGGGTCTCGAAGGTTTTGTCTGTGCCATGTGTGGGTCTCGAAGGTTTTGTCTGTGCCATGTGTGGGTCTCGAAGGTTTTGTCTGTGCCATGTGTGGGTCTCGGAAGGTTTTGTCTGTGCCATGTGTGGGTCTCGAAGGTTTTGTCTGTGCCATGTGTGGGTCTCGAAGGTTCTGTCTGTGCCATGTGTGGGTCTCGGAAGGTTTTGTCTGTGCCATGTGTGGGTCTCGAAGGTTCTGTCTGTGCCATGTGTGGGTCTCAAAGGTTCTGTCTGTGCCATGTGTGGGTCTCTGAAGGTTTTGTCTGTGCCATGTGTGGGTCTCGAAGGTTTTTTCTGTGCCATGTGTGGGTCTCTGAAGGTTTTGTCTGTGCCATGTGTGGGTCTCGAAGGTTCTGTCTGTGCCATGTGTGGGTCTCGGAAGGTTTTGTCTGTGCCATGTGTGGGTCTCGAAGGTTCTGTCTGTGCCATGTGTGGGTGTCGGAAGGTTTTGTCTGTGCCATGTGTGGGTCTCGAAGATTCTGTCTGTGCCATGTGTGGGTCTCGAAGGTTCTGTCTGTGCCATGTGTGGGTCTCCGAAGGTTTTGTCTGTGCCATGTGTGGGTCTCGGAAGGTTTTGTCTGTGCCATGTGTGGGTCTCGAAGGTTTTGTCTGTGCCATGTGTGGGTCTCGAAGGTTCTGTCTGTGCCATGTGTGGGTCTCGGAAGGTTTTGTCTGTGCCATGTGTGGGTCTCGAAGGTTTTTTCTGTGCCATGTGTGGGTCTCTGAAGGTTCTGTCTGTGCCATGTGTGGGTCTCGAAGGTTCTGTCTGTGCCATGTGTGGGTCTCGAAGGTTTTTTCTGTGCCATGTGTGGGTCTCTGAAGGTTTTGTCTGTGCCATGTGTGGGTCTCGAAGGTTCTGTCTGTGCCATGTGTGGGTCTCGGAAGGTTTTGTCTGTGCCATGTGTGGGTCTCGAAGGTTCTGTCTGTGCCATGTGTGGGTGTCGGAAGGTTTTGTCTGTGCCATGTGTGGGTCTCGAAGGTTCTGTCTGTGCCATGTGTGGGTCTCGAAGGTTCTGTCTGTGCCATGTGTGGGTCTCTGAAGGTTTTGTCTGTGCCATGTGTGGGTCTCGAAGGTTCTGTCTGTGCCATGTGTGGGTCTCGAAGGTTCTGTCTGTGCCATGTGTGGGTCTCGAAGGTTTTGTCTGTGCCATGTGTGGGTCTCGAAGGTTTTGTCTGTGCCATGTGTGGGTCTCGGAAGGTTTTGTCTGTGCCATGTGTGGGTCTTGAAGGTTTTGTCTGTGCCATGTGTGGGTCTCGAAGGTTTTGTCTGTGCCATGTGTGGGTCTCGAAGGTTGACAAAGCTACAAATCTTACTGCATACATTTCAAGTTTGAAATTGACTTAGTTCAAATCATCAAAAAAAACCCATTTTAATATATAAAAGATGCAATAAAGGGTTTAAAGAAAAGTACAACTTGTGTGTTCCCGGTGGGACCCAAACTAGGATCTTATCCCCGGTGGCCGCTGGCTGCTGGAAATTAGGTGGCGACAACATCTCCGCTATACTTTACGTAGACGCACCGCGTTGGGACTCATTCGCAAGCAGCTAATAACTGCAAAATAAAAGAATAGTACAGTCGGCAACAAAAACATATTTATTTTGTTTAAATGGCTGCGATTGTAAAATTAGCGCATTTAGCGAAGTTCCTACCAGGATAATCGGTGAAAAGTGATATTTTATATTATATTTTAATCAACTCGGTGTTGTTTTTTTCCTGAAATTGCGCCATCGCGCGTTATCGAGTATGACGCACACTGAGTTATTAGTAGTACCCACCCGTTTTTTTTCTACATTTTATTTTACAACTTCGTCGGCGTAATTTAAATGTATAACTATGCCATATTACAGTTTTGTAGTACTAAGAGTCTCTGAGCTAGACCGCGGACAGACGGACAGAAGGACAAACCAATTAATTTATAATGTCACTGTGACACCGTTATATGGTGGGTCAGGGTTCCATTGGGCTGATTAATAGTACATGCAAGCAATTTAGTTTTTTTTAATGATTCATAGTTATTGACTGATCTGATGGCGCGTTAGTCTAGTCGGTACATCGGCAGTGACCCTGCCTAAGAAGCTAGCGGTCCCGTGGAGGTATGGGCAAATATTTGAGTAATGAGCGCGAGTAATTGTTTTGGTGTCTTGGATGTTTTCCATGTATTTATTCCTCGGTACAAGTTTGTCTAGTATCCATAGTACAAGCCTTCTTAACAAATAACGTCCATAGCCCGGTTCTATATGCTCGCGCAACACGGACCGCGGGAACAACCCCAAGGGCTACCTGCCCAGCCACTACGAGCGCGTGCAGATGCTGCTCTCGGACCGCTTCCTCGGGTACTTCATGGTGCCGTCGCAGGGCAGCTGGAACTACATGGATGAGCTTCTATAGTCGGTACTCCATACGGCATACCAACTCATGTACTTGTTACTCTGCTGACTAAACAACAGGCATATAGGTACCAATTATTAACACTCAGTAGGTAGGGTAAAATAACATGCATATATTGTGTGTATCAGTTGTAGGTACGCTGAGTTTCCGTGAACATGAAACATAGCTATGGCTATTAACTGCCAAATACAGGAATGCGCAACAGCACGCCACGCCTTTTACGGAGTTGGAATATCGGTTTCGGAGTAGGTAACCTAAGTAAGGCCGAATGTTCTAGAAAAAAAAGTTAAAAGTACCCATGCTTTTACATTTTATTATGTTTTAATCAAGGATGAAGTCGCGAATACAGGTATTTACAAAAATCAAGATAGATGTAAGTAGGTACTTTAGAGGTTTTCCAATCATATTATTTTAATACGGAACCCAACTCATACTTGACCGGTTTTCATTTTATTTGGTCATAACTTCACGCTAACAGCCTAAAATAGTACCTACATACATACATTCATACACTCACGCCTTCATTTCCAGAGTGGGGTAGTTCTTTAACGACACTATTTGTAAAACAGTAATTTATATACAGTAAAACCAATTAGGATACCTAATTGAGTCTTTTAACTTCAAACTCGCATAAGGCCATGCAATAGGACAACGGAATTTGCGTCTTTTTTCGAAGTAATTGGGCCATTCTACTTTTCAGTGTACATTTTTCTATCGTCCGATAAAAAGTATACCAAATGATGAATCCGCGAATATACAAATAACGTGAACTTAGAATGTTTACGTTTAACGGTTTTCAAAAAAAAATATCCTAAATTACTCAATTATCGCTGAAGAATCTCGGTAACTCAGTGGTAAATTGCACATTTTCCATAGAAAAGGCGGGGACATCAACGTCCACTGCGTTACTCACTTTATAGTTATTACAAATAACTTTTTATGAATTAAGTTAATTCTATATATAAGCTTATTGACGTCCCTTTTCTAGTTTTAAGTTAGAAAAAGCAGCACTTTACCGTTTGTTGAAATAAAAATAGTTTAGTGAGAGCGTGGCTAAAAGTTATGTACCTACCTACAACGAAAAGTAGAATGGCCCAATTACCTAAGTTTTAAATTTCGTATTCCAAATTTTAAGGACATATCAGAGTTTGAAGTTAGGCCACTCTAATAAACTTTTTTAGGGTTCCAAAGTACAACTACAAATAACTAACTAACTACAAATTCTATCAACTTGAAATTGGGCATAGTTGTACAATTCGCATTCCCAAAAAATTTCGCATAAAAAATGAAAATAATTTTATAAATAATTGAAAAGAAAAGGGATCTGGAATGCGGGGGTTGAAAATGAAAGTGGTTTGATTATAGCAAATAGGGTCTCATATGAAAGGGCTCAATCCGCCCATTTCAAAACATTTCTTTTTTAGTTTTCTGTAATGTACCTACTTAAAAAACTTACTTACCAAAAATGACCGTCCCCTCATCTTATGTCCAAAGTGTATTAATCAAGAAGTCGAAAAAAATCCTGACATAGATACACCTACCTATACCTACCTACTTACATTTTATGGAAAAAATAAAATGATGTGTTCATCATTTACAGTTTTTGAGAAATAACCAAAACACTTTAAAAGTCTGTACCTATTCAAATTTAGGCTAGTCAAAATGGATCTTATTGAATAGAAAATAAAGTTCATAAGAAACCGAGTGTTTTCTTCGGAAACCTCGGTGCGCTAGTCAGATTCGCATTTGATCCGTTTTTTAACCGACTTCAAAAAAGGAGGAGGTTATACGTTCCACTGTATGTTTTTTTTATTTTTTAGGGTTTGTCCTTGTTGTGTTTAGTCCCGCGGTGCCGCCGGCGCCAGCCCCGCGTGTCCGCGATGAACGCCCGCGCTTTGGTCCTGAGCTTCCTGATCCCCGGCCTAGGATCGGTCGGTGCGGACGACGCGTCCGATTCCTGCACCCAAAGCTACGAGTATATGTATTCGAAGCATCGTAAGACAGTAAACATCAACCAGGATTGCAAGGAAAAACCTTGCATTACGAAATGCTGTCCGGGCGATCGTATATTTCTTATCGAAGACGATAATCTAATCGATTGTGTAAACTTCACGTATTTGGAAGAAAAATATAAATTCAAACCAAATTATTCGATGATAGAGATCTACAACAAGGATATTAAGGAACGGGACGCAATGCTAACTGAGTTTTTTTTAAATAATCATTTCGTACTATTATATAACCCGGTTTTCTTTGATACTAGTTGTTCAAAAGATTTGATTCCTGTCTATAGGGATTCGGAGAAGTGGTATATTCTAGAAGTAAGTTTAGTGAATAAATGTCTTCTTTTTTTTCATCTTAAGTAATCGTTATAGGGTTCCGTACCAAAATGGATAAAAAGGAACCCTTATGGTGAGACTTTGGTCTGTCTGTCTGTATGTCACAGGTATGTTTTTCTGTGAATTTTTAAAAGCTACAAATTAAAATTTGACATAGTTGTTTACTTGCTTACCCGTAAATCAGGAGATTTTTTCAGATTTTTTGGTCCATAAACTTCGGAAAAGGGGGGAACGGCGATTTTTGGTACATTTTTGACTCATCATAATTCTCCTGCCCTTATTCAAACTTAATTCGGGTCGACGCAACATGTTTTTTTCTTCCATATTTCTCTGTTAGTCGTCAACTTGGTAGTCACTCCCTTTCTAGCCATATCACACAGTCCATCCATCGTTTCTTTGGTCTTACCCTAATACTCAAAACTTTCCTGACGATATTTTCCTCATCTCTCCGCATCACATGCCTATACCATGACAACCGATTTCCACACAACTTTTCAGTCACCGGTGTCACTTTCAGACTTCCTCTTATATACTCATTCCTTATTATATCCATTCGTGTAACACCACACATCCCTCTTAGCATTCTCATTTCAGCTGCATGCAATTGCCTTTCATTCATTCCTTTCGTGGCCCAACATTCTGATCCATACAAGATAGCAGGTCTAACCATTGTTAAGTTTAAGGGGAATGCGGGAGTCGCAGATTGTTCCCGTGACCTGCCGCCATTTCATCCATCCATTGTTAATTCTGTGCTTAACAGCCCGATCTCAGCCCTCGCCATCGCTTAGCACAAGTGAATCGAGATACCGGAAGTCGGAGCAGACTGGGAGAAGTGCGCCATCAAGCGCTATGGCCCCAGAACTGGAGAGACTGCTGAAATCGCAGAACATATACCTATTTTTGGTTCCGCTGATTTTCAAGCCAACATTCTCCAGCTTTCGTTGCCATGTGTTCAACCTGCTTGCTCAGGTCCATCTTCACCAACAAGAACAATGTCGTCGGCAAATAGCATAAACCAGGGTGCCTCTTCCTGTATCTCCGACGTCAGAGCGTCCATTATCAACAGGAAGAGGTGAGGACTTAAAGCAGACCCTTGGTGAAAGCCTACCGCCACACTGTACTCGTTGGTGTTGCCAGCAGCCGATCGGACATAGGTAGATTGACTGTACATAGCACGAATTAACTCTATATTATACTTTCCGGGCAAACCTTTCCTTTACTCTTTGAAAGATCAAGGTCCACCACAACACATTCCGAGGTAGCCTATCATGCGCTTTCTCCAAATCAATGAACACCCTGTGCAAGTTCTTGTGTGCACGGCTGTACTTCTCGCACAATTGGCGGAGTGCAAATGTGGCGTCCACTGTTCCTTGACCTGGCATAAACCCGAACTGGTATGGGGTAATCTCACTCTCCTCTCGCAATCTTTTCTCTATTATTTTCTCCCTTACCTTCATACCATGGGATATGAGCTTTATCCCTCGACTATTGCACCATTCTTGTGGAATCGCTCCTTCATGCAACAACTTCTTGAAGAATAAAGTCAGCCACATACATCCATCCTCTTTTAAACACTTCCATACTTCTACTGGTATATAATCTGGGCCCATGGCTTTTCCATTTATCATACTTTGAACTGCCTTTCTTACTTCATCCATGCTAATTTCTCTCACCAAACCCATATTTCTTGGTACCTCTTTGAGCACACCATTCCATTCATTCTCTTCGTTCATTAGCTTTTCAAAATAAACCTTCCGTCGTTTTTTTATTTTGTCATCTTGGGACAAAACCTTACCGGCGTCATCTTTTATACACTAAATGTGAATTATATCTCTCGTTTTTCTTTCTCTTACTTTTGTTATCCGGTATATTTCCTTCTGGCCTCTTGGGCTGTTCTTTTCTTTAAGCATCTTTAGTATTTCATAATTCCACCACCATATAATATCCAAAACTATACCCGCACCATTTCGCTTGCCATCACTTCCACAATAATAAAACTTATATCCTTCTCCTATTTGTCTAGCCTTTGAACCCTTCCATTTCGTCTCTTGCAAACACGCTATATTCAGTCGTCGCCTTTTTAAAACATCTCCTAATTCTCTTCCTCTTCCAGTAATTTTACCTACATTTCAACTCGCGCACCTCAATCTAACTTCTCTCACACTCCGAACTTGGGTCTTACGCTTACATTTATGGCTATAAATCGAATTAAAAAAAAAAAGTTTTGAAATATGCAGACTGAGCCCTTGCATATGCCTCGTTTGCTGTCCCTTAAATTGGCAAAAGAAAAAAAAGTCGTGAATTCAAGCCCTATTTGATTTGAAATCAGCATAAAAAAAATAGTAACCAAAAAATAAAAAAAGTGAACATTATAGTATGTGCATTATTAGATACGCTGCCAATTATTATTTAAGGGTCAAATCATTTTCATTGTTGAACCCTCCATTCTAGACCCCCATTGAAATATTTAGAATAATAGTTTTATATACTCGTATTTAAGTGGGGTTCCCATAAAACAAACGTGATTTTTTTGCCGTTTTTTGCTCGATAATAATAACGGCAACTGGTATAGTGTCTAATGTTATTTATTATTTATTTATTTATTTATTATAACATATTTAACAAACTTAGTTCTACAACAACGTCCCGCAAAACTGTTTTCACAGTTTGACTGTGGGATCCGCGAGTCTTACCGCCTGTTTCACAATCGACAAGTAAAGGATATTTAACGGATAAGTTTAGCCCTTTCTTTGTCGAACACTTGAAAATAGACAAGGAGAGAGACAACTTTATGTGACAGATAAATTTACTTGTCGATTGTGAAACAGGCCCTTAGTCTTAGTATACAAGTTACAGTTTACAAGCTACAGTTATTCAACATTAAGTAAATAATTTAAATTTAAATAATATTAAGGTAATGCTTAAATAAAGCTCTCTTAAATCTATTTTTATTAGGCTCTATCTATACCTAGATCATGGTACGGAACCCTTCGTGCACGGTTTTTACAATATGTTATAAACTTATAAGTAATCAGCGTACCTTCTAACAAACAATTGTTTCCATCGTTAAATCGGAATACATACAAGCGTTAAATCTGTATACAAGCGTCTATAGAAAAACAACGAATAATTAAAAGCGACCAAGTGTGAATCGGGCGCAGGATCCTCGGAACGCGAGTCCGATAAGCACTTGACCAGTATTTTATTTTTTAGGACAGTATTAACGCGAAACACTTATGATATTACGTAAAAAAAGACACCGAAAAATGTATATTGCGATTTTTAAAACGGAACCACGGCAAACAGTGACGATTCACAATTTCTCACTTGTTTATGGAAACCTCGGTGCACAAGTCCTAGTCGAATTATTCAAGAAAAGTGTATAATCCATTAAAAAAAATTTCAGGATGGAACTTTAGAGCGTCGAGCTATGAACCACCCAAATCAATGGTTTGCAACTTACAACGTTGGAGAATTTTGCGTCGAACTAAAAAGTAGCGCTTATGAAGGAATAATCGACAAGGAAAAACTTGAAACTATTATAATATACTTAAATAAAGGCAATGAGACGGCCACGGAAAAAACACTCGACAATACACGACAAGTACTGAATGCGTTCGGTAAGTAATATACCCTGACCTACAGCAAAAAAAATAAACAGCATATAAAAGCCTCCTTATATATCTAAAAAAGCTAGGCATTTTACGCGCGAACAAACTGGACAATCGATAGTTATAATAAAGCGCAATCTTTGTTGTTGTTATCCTTTATGACATGCAAATTTATGACTTAATTTATTACGTGTCACATGTTTAAGACGAACATAATTAGGACATTAAAGATTATGGCGACCATAATTATGACTAAACTGTCTTAGGACAATCGTTGTATTATGGAAATCAAGTACTATGGGTACTGAACATTATGGCTAACATCCATTCTGACAAAAGTGTTATAGCAAATGATCAAATGACTTTAGGACTTTAGGGGTCACTATTATACTGGAGGTTTATATGTATTTATGTATCTAAAATGGCTGAAGCTATCGAGCTGCAACTTACAACAATCGGTCGTGAGTAAGAACATCTGTCGCAGGCATGGTAGTGTCGAGCGTGTTCATGGCGCTGGTGCTGCTGGTGTACGCGCTGCTGCCGGAGCTACGCAACCTGATGGGCCTGATGCTGATGGCGTACCTCGCCGCCACCATCGTCTTCCTCCTAGTCCGGAGTCTACACTACTTCCTCAGCTACCTTAATCTCCTTGACATACCCGCGTGCTCCGTTATGAGTAAGTATTTAGCATTGGGGTCCTGTTGTGACGTGTTAGAACTTGAAATAAAACCGTATTGAATGGGGAGGCGTTATATAGCAGATATATATCTCCGTCTCTTTGTCGTATTTGAAAAAAAAAACGTAATTTACAGATAAAATTCTATTTTCTATCATTATTTTTCTTTCCTAACAATAATAATTATTTTTCTTCTCGTTTCAGCGTTATTGTTCTACTATTCATTGCTATCAAGCTTCACGTGGCTAAATGTCATATCTTTCGATATCTGGTGCACGCTAAGGTAAGAATACCTACTCAATTGCTCACGTTACGTTATGTTAAAACTGACACCCAACGATGGAAATGAATAACCGTTGACTACTACGCTGACTCGTTTACAATGTGTTTATAGCGTGTAATAACAGTATTTTATTTTTGACTTGTCTTAAAATATAATGTAAATATGTAGGTACTTACCTTGTAATATGTTACAAGGAAAGGTGCCCGGCTCAGTTTAGTTTTATTTTGATATAATGTTGGAGGGTAGTCTAAAATCATGGACGCGTATTTTTTATTAGCTTCCCAATCTCTATCTACTGAAAAGTGACTATAACCATCTAGTTTCAATTGTTTTTTTTCCAAAAAATGGTTTAATTATACAGTGTGTAAATGGTATACGGGCGTTCCTTTTAACTGTGGTTAGTATGACCCCTACTGAGCACATTTAGGCAGCTTTTGTTAAAATTAAATTTAAAAAAAAAACCATACAAAATAATTTAACACGCAATGTATAACGAAAAATGCAATTAATTAAACATTACGTACTTACCTGACAGATGGACTTCGATGTATGTACATTGCGGGTCGATAGTATGTTCAAAAATTAATAACGGTGTATACGTTAGCGTAATCAAAATAATTATTTCTGTTAATGATTAGTAGAGTCTTAATCTATGTCCAGTTTTAATAAACGCCCGTATACCATTTACACACTGTATTTATATGTTTAAGAACATGAAAAAATAATGAGCACGTGTTTAGTTACATCGACTAAATCTCATTATTTAGCATAGAGATTCTAGTAATTTTAACGGTTGTCTGTGAATCACTCGTTAGTTTTATTTAGTAGTAACCACGCCTACGAAGCTACCGGTCCTGGGTTCAAATCCCGGTAGGTAGGGGCGGATATTTGTGTGATGAGCGCGAGTATTTGTTCTTGAGTCTTGGATGTTTTCTATGTATTTAAGTAAGTATTTCTTTATATTTAAGTAAGTTTATCGTTGTCCCATAGCTCAATTCAATTCAATTCAATCAATTCAATTCAATTTAATAGTTCCATAGAGCCTACAATTACTTTGGGACTTGGTTGATTTGTGTGTGTCTGATATTTATTTTATTTAGATATATTTAAGCATTCATATATCTTCATCTTGCATACCTACATTCATATTATTATACACCGTGTTTTTTTTGATTTACGATAACTTTAAGGGAACGTTCTTTAGGTCAAATAAAGTTAATTTCCCAAAGACAGACAAATGATAACTCTTACGGTTTTAAAGATATTTAATTTTTAAATTTAATCAGATAATCACGTTGAACTAGTATAAAAGGCTCTTAATTGATAACAACAATTTTCTTTTAATTCTTATGAGTAAAGAGTTTCCAATTGTTAGGTTTGTATACGCGTCCATGGAATTAGTAAGTACTAACGTACATCTGGAAGGTGCACTACACCGATAACGCGAGCCGAAAGAAATGTACTAAAGCTTACTGCATCCCTTTCTAAAGGTGACCATATTTGAATGGCAATTTACGGACAAATTAATTTTACAAGCCGGTGGGGCAGTAAACGAAACAATATTTACTTATTCAACTGTTACTCTTATTCTTACTTATTCAACTTACTCCCAAATCGATATCTGTGGATCTTTGGATCTGTGTGGTCTCCGACAACTAATCCGTTGACAAATTGAGGAACAGTAGCCGCCATCTTGAACTTTTTAGTTATTCAACTAGTTCTCTCCAAAATCGATATCGATTTTGGAGACGTCAACCGTCAACCGTCAATGAATCCGTGGACAGACTGAGAAAAAGTAGCTGCCGTCTTGAACTTCTTAATAAGAGCAGGTAGAACAAAATACAAGCATTGAAAGCTTTCAAACAAAATCTAGTATTAAGTTGTCATTCAAGTGTCAATTTCGAATTATAGGAGACCACACGGAATACACAGATCCCCAGATCCACATACAGGTACATTTCTTTCGGCTCGCGTTATCGGTGGAATGCACCTTCCAGATGTACGTTATTACTTACTAATTCCATGGTTACGCCAACATTGACGTATTATTTGACACTCACTATTAGTTAACTCTAAAGGCCCTTTTAGAATGATCAAAGATATAACATTCAATAACTTTGTTCTAAACAGATTTTTTTTTTTGTTGCAATATTTAAAAATCTAATCTACCAATTAGTTTCTATGGATAAACCTAGTAATATGCCGAAGTTATCGTAAATCAAAAAAAACACGGTGTATAAGCATCACAATTTTTTGTATCCACCTGTTTTTAAAACCTTGAGCCGTCATAACTTTTTTTAGACATTGTATTCAATGGTTCTCTTTTTAGAATAAACAAATTTTAAAGCATTATTAACAAAAAATGGATTACGAGTATCAACTTGCTCAAAAAAGTTATGACATTTAAGAATAAGTAGTGGTACTGAAGCAAACATGTTCCAATTCGCCCGATGCACAACTACCCCCGTTTACATTTATCGAACGACCTGAGGTGTTATTCTCTCATGCCGGCTCCACGTACGTGCTCACTCTAACATATAGTTGCGTCCTGTGTTTGGCAAACACCGCAAGCGTGCGGAGCCGGCGTCAAAAACAACGGACGGTCGGAAGAACGAGCGAAATCGCAGCGGCGAGTTTAAGTAGTCCCGTCAGAGCGAACAAAACACATTTAAGCGCGTGCATTTTTAATTTGGCAGCATGGCTTCTGTCGATAACATCGAACGTATAAGGCTGCCTAATTGTGATTATAGGAGGAGTATGCCTATTACTATGAACGGCAAGCTGGATCGCGATCGCAAGGGGAGGAGGTTCGTGCCGAAACAGTTCTGGTGGTATAACCTGTACGGCTGGGGTACGCCTCTGATCCTCACCGTCTTCGTCATCGTCGTGGACCTCGTGGACTTGCGGCATATACCGTCCTTCGTGAAGCCGCATATTTTTATCGGGTATTCTTGCTCCATTCGAGGTAATTAATTAATCACATGCTCTAGGGCTTCCATGATTTTGATTCTTTTTTGCTAGCAGAGAAAAAACGAGTGCATATTTATTTTTATTTATTTTCATGCTCTATTTAAATTTATAAACTAAAACATTTACAACATTCGAAGTACTACAAATTACGAAAACTTGTTGTGTAGATTATGTTTTGATCACTCCTGATTGACTCTTAATATTTTCATTGCACTTATAGTGCAATGAAAATACGTTCACGCTCGTATGCGTACATAAGTGAGGACGCTATACTATCTTTATATTATAATCATATTATATTGGGCTATCTTTTACCGTTTTTAAATATACAACAAATATTAAATACGTTGGAAAAAACAACCAGCTATCTATTACGGTTCCAAAAAGACAGTTCTTTGAAGCTAAGACGGACGGACCGACGGACGGTAGGCATATTAATAGGGTCTCGTTGGGGTCCCTGCGGGTACGGTACCCTAAAAAAGGTAAAGATATTTGGCTTGAAAAGTATGTATAGTCGCCCTTACAGTAGCTGCATTCTTCAGTACCTGGTCGCTTTATTGACTTTGAAAGATTAGTGCAACAGTTCAATCAATATGCAAAGTGACAAATCGCTGAAGTGTACAGCACCTTAGTGAAACTTTAATTTATTATAATGTTTTCTTACCTGGAATATTAAAAAAAACTCCAAATATTCGAAGAATTAAGAAAACTGACACGAACCTGCTTAAGAGCTGATAACTCGTGATTGACTCGACAAATTTGCAGACTTAGCAGATAGTAATTTTGGAAACGGTAATATATCCCCAAACAATACTACAGTTTGGTAGTTACTGACTGTCAGAGTGAATAATATATCTTCACCATCATTATTATTATCACTATCAGCCCACTTCCGCCCACTGCTGGACAATCTGGACATGTCCCACGGCATGTCACTGAGCTAGGTCTTGAGTTTTTTGTTTCCAACCACCAGAATAATGTATTGCTATCAGTAACTTATCATCGCATGAGGTTCTGGAATACGTATATTAATTTCCTGACCTTTCTGGTAATACTAGTTACATGCTCGCGCCAACGTCGCCAACGTAGGTTTTTATCGAATGTTATACCTACTAAGGAACCCAATAGAAGCTACTTCGCCTAAAAATTAATAGGAGCAATCTTGACCAATCCGAATGACTGCTTATAATTTCTGATAATATAAGCATGTTTTTTTCCAAATGGGGGGTTAGATGATTGAAAGTTCAAACTGCTCATTTACTAGGTACATTAAATCCAATTTGTGGTTATTAGTATAAATCCTCCCAGGAATAACTTAAATTCAAAATATTTATTCAGTAAATAAGCCACATGAGGGCTCTTTTACACATCGGTAATATAGGGTGAGTCTACCAGCGCTTCGGACAAGACCATCAATGCGGAGAAGAAGCACCGCAAGAAACTCAACAATACACACTACAGCAGTATCATCTGCAAAAGCTCGTATTTCGCATTACCACGCATTAGTACACGCACGCATTACTAAGCGGCTTAGGTCATCAATATAAGTAAAAAACAGGATAGGCCCTAAGACACTACCCTGAGGCACGCCATATTCAATGCTTTACTCGCTACTGTATACTTTTCCAACTCTTACTGACTGTTTTCTATTAGTAGATAAAATTTGCATAAACTTAAAACTCAAAGGTTGTAAGGGTAGGCGTAGGCCACATATTCCTATATTTCCATTTTTCTTATGAGTATGGAGATAGACATTGTATCATATGATTTTTTGAGGTCCAGGAAGATGCTTAGTGCTTTTTCTATCTACGGCATTTCACTTTTCTAAAACCATGTTGTTTTTCACTTAGCAGATTGTTTTTTTCCAGTACTTCAACTTTTGAGAAACTGTCCCTGTCTCCAGTTTTAATAAAAGATATAAAAATCATAATTTCAGCTGAAGAGTATTGGCGGTACGTGACCATTCCGCTCATGACATTGACCTCGGCCAATTTGGTCATGTTTGTGATGACCGCGGTTAGAATCTGGCTCATCAGAAGAAACGTTGAGGCGATTGGTAGCACGAGTAAAAATACCGGGTATGTAACGACGCTAAGACACATTTCTATGAAATTGAAATTAAATTACTATAATTTGACACATTACTCAAAATTGATTCAAAATGTGTTAATAAAACCATGATCGAAATTAATCCTGCTTTAAACCCAAGTTTTGTTTATACAATTTAAATTCGGCCCGATTCTTGTTTTATTGCATATTGACGACACTCTAAAGTTGCACTTACACGAGCAATTTTTTGGGCAATAAGTGATCGCCATCATTAGCCCTTACATTCAACAACATTACTCTACATACATACATAAAGTCACGCCTTTATTCCCAGAGTGGGGTAGGCAGAGCTACAGAATTTCCAACAACTATAAAAACTTTTTGATAATTCTGTAACCACATTTTGCACACTTAGGCGAAGATGTTTACCAGAGTATTAGTGACAGGTTGCAAGCCCATCGCCTAACAGTACTACACGCCTTTATTACCTTAGTCGGCTTTTACGACATCCACGGAAAGATACGGAGTGGCACTATTCTAATCCGGCTACCACACGGGGAAAAATGACAACATTACTCTAATTCTGTGTAATATGATAAATGCTATGATATCACAACTAAAATAAATTTATTTATTTAATACTAATATGTCACTTACGGCGACCGCATGGTAACCCCCTCCCCTATCCCTCAATCTCTCGTGAGATTTTTCAAAACGTGTTTGAAAAAAACACCATAAATATTTTTGTTTAAGATTGGCCCATATTTTAGTGAAGTGACATGTTTTACTTACCCAGGTTTTAATTTTTAAAAAATCCCAGTAGGTAGTAACATTTGAGGAAATTCGCTTCGATAAAATTTATACATTCAGTTAGTTTTATATTCTATGTAATATTACACTTCTAATACTAAACAATAATAACGTAAAATGTTATACCTACATAATATGTAGGTATTCATCTATGTATACATATATGTAGTACATATATGTATACTAATAAAAAAGATGAACGGATTTATTTTGGTTAAATACTCGTAGCTCACTTTTAATGTTAAGAAACATTGTTGTTTTAATAGGCCATGTACCTACTACAGATTTCCAGAGAAAGGTGCTTATATCCAGGGGAGCCTGCCGATTGGCCAGATTATTTTTGGTCAAAAGTATCATTTCCCGAAAAGTATTTTGTGTTATTTTTGTTTTACATATCGAAACCGCTTGCTGGTTACACTTGTGACTACACACTTAATAAATAAATGTTTAAAAAAATAAAAAACAGCCTTCAGAAAAAATTGATTATTTTTAATGGTAGGTTTATTTTTAAAATATTGTGAGTCGCCGGCTTCAGTTGGACTGGCCTAAACATTTACAAGAAGTTAGTTTTAGCGTTTTTGAAGGCGGTTTTTTTTTAAATGATACTTTTTATTTATTGTAATTAACTGTTATGTAGTCTCACTTCTTGGTTGATATAAAACTTTAAGATATATCATGGTCGCCGCAAGCTACGCTGCAAATAAGTCATAGTACTGTTTTAACAATTAAATGTTCTTCTTAACTATTTCATTCGAGTTATCTTATATATAATAATCAAGACACTTGAAATAGGAACCGTTGAGGAGTTCTGGTGGCCATCTGTGGTGTTCATAATCAGTTCCACTACACTAAATCCAACTTTCAAAATTCAAATGCTAGACTCGTCACTAAAAGTACTAAAATCGCTTTAAGTATGCCTATAATATTTGAGGAGTTATAATAGTATAACGATTGATGGAGAAATCGGTAAACATACATAAAAATACTTATAGTGGAACGGTTCCTCTTGTTTACGCATAATCTCGATTTTCCAAATGTATGATTTCGCATATTTGTTATTCTACTGACTTTTTGAAAAGTTATTCAATAAACTTTACCTAACCCCAACCATATTCGACTAGAATTACACAAAACTTTTTAATAAATATTTACCGTTATAGGCGGAGAAAAATTACGCGAAAAAAAAACAAATAAATCAACTGCTACGGAATACAACTTTTCGGGAAATGAAAATTTGGGAAATGTCATCATCATCATGTCAGCCGAAAGACGTCCACTGCTGGACATAGGCCTCCCCCAAGGCAAATGATACATGATGGGAAATGATACATTTGACCAAATACATTTTGGCCAAAAGGAATAGACCCTATATCCAAGCACTCTTGCAGGACATTTTTTTAGCTAACTGGTGATGATTTCTTATTATGCGAAAGCACTGCTCTACCTATAAGCTTAAGTATTTTATTGTAACATTTTAAAATTTCAGGTTCAAAACTTACGTGACGCTATCCTTAGTGATGGGCATCACCTGGATGTTCGAGCCGTTGAGCGATATCGTAGCGCGGGATTTGTGGCTGTGGTACATACTAGATGCCTACAACATCCTTGCCGGTTTCTTCCTGTTCGTCTTACTCGTTTGCAAGAAAAAAATATTTTTATCGCTGTGCAAGAAGTAAGAACTAATATTAAAAATGCGAAAGTGTGTCTGTCTGTTACCTCTTTACGCTTAAACCGCTGAACCGATTAAGATAAAATTTGGTATAGAGATAGTTTTTGTCCCGGAGTAGGACACAACATAGTTTTATCCCGAAAATCATCCCCTAAGGAGGTGAAATAGAGGGTGAAAATTTGTATGGAGCTACGATATAAACGAGTTCCACGCGGACGGAGTCGCGGGCAGAAGTTTTTAATATTAAAAAAAATCGGTTATACATCTTAACACCTTGTAGCGTCCATTAAGTTGGAAAACAGAGTGGCATTTCTTTACGGCTTAAATGAATTCGTCCACTGCCTGCTACATTATACGAGTAGGGTCAAGGACTTTAATTGTTAAGCCACTATGGAACCCTGTGGTTTTGGTAATTTTTCCTCATGTCCATGTTACCAAAAACTCATCATGTTGATGTATTATTACAAATACTATCTTAAACGCTATATTTTAAGCACAAATGATTCAAATGTTTGCATGTGTAATTTCAGTGGCCTTGTTCACAGAACAACCCATTTACCAGTTGTAGGTACGTTCATACCTTTAAAATATTCTGTACATACATACATACATTAAATCACGCCTGTTTCCCAGAGGGGTAGGCAGAGACCACTTCTTTCCACTTGCTACGATCTTGACAAATTTCTTTCGCTTCTTCCACATTCATACATCGAGTCATGCACGCACGTCGGTTTCGGGTAAGTACTTAAGATTCGGCCCTTTTCCAGTATTTCACCGATTTGACTCGAAAAAGTACGCCTAGGGCGGCCCCTTCCGACCCGTCCACTCACTTTCGATCTGTATATTCTGTTAAGGTTCTCAATCGACAACGCGTTCGTCAGCAAGCTGCGCGCGAGAGAGCCGCAGACCTCGTTCGCGACGGACTCCCGGCGCGGCACGCACAACACCGTCTGCGCAACCACCAGCGTCGATGTAAATGACCGTCCCGCCGGCGACAAGAATCTTAATAAGAAACCATAGCTTATGTCACGACCTCACAAGGGATTGCAATGATATACAGTGTGTTACCAGCACCCGGGCTTTTTTTAAAGTAGGTTAAAATAACGTATATCTGTAACGTAACTATGACATTAATTTAATTAATAAACCCATTTTCAGGCTTTGTTAACTTTCTAACAAAATTTTAATTGCCAGCAATGTAAAGCACAGCAAATTGACAAGTGCAAATGACAGTCGACGGATACTTTGATTATTTATGATTTGCCCCCGTACCACGACGTGCCTTGTACCAAGCAACAGCGATACTGATAACGATGAACACGCAGCACATGCACTACATTAAAAATGGACAGTATCTAAGAAAAATAATTGTGAAGTTATTTTAATTATTTTTTAATTGATAATACTTGCAAACAATTGCTAAAGCAGCATATTATCGGCAGTTTTAATAAATGCCCGCATGCCGGTAACACACTGTATTTCAAACCCCGTTATCAGTGTTGCAAATCAATTGAAAGTCATAGGGTTGTTGCTATTTATAAGTAGGTGTATTGGTTATAAAACCTTATTTTTATTAAATATTTTAAAAAGTTGAGTTACCGATTTGTATACTTTATTTATTAATCTGTTCTAGTTCTAGATTAATTGGCATTAAATTTTAGTCGTCTATTACTGTGGATCCATTTTAAATATGAAAACGATCGCTCTACTTCTACAGATATAATTGGTAAATACGTCAGGTTATTAAAGTGTTCCACGGTGTATTTGTTAATATATTTTGTTATTTAAGCTTCCGCATTATTAAGTAAATTTAAATTTACTCTCACTACCGCACTCAGAGACGTCAATTAAATTAAATACTTGTTTAGTGACGTGTTGTCTTATTCTATTGCTATAGCAAAGAATGAGACAGCAGCAACATTAATCAAGTATTAAATTTAATTAACGTCTCTAAGTGCGGCAGTCACTGTGTGTAGTCGGGTTTTTTAACTGTATATGACTTATACTCAATTTTTCTATTGGGATGAAGTTTTAACATGGACATCTTGTCTTATCACACCATTAATAATGCTCATAGATTCTTATAAACTTAGCTCGGATTTTTGTGATTAATGAAATTAATAATTTTAACTGGATAAGAATTAAACGACATACTTTATACGACGTGCATCAAAAAATCTGGAATGAAACTTAAATGAAAGCACATAATACAACGAATTTAAAAGGTTAAAACTATCACAACTAAGAAGGCATTATTAGTTCTTGAGATACAGGCGACTAAGGTGTTCATATCTTCTTAAAATCATCTAAAACAGGACATAATAACTTTAAATAAAAATTTCGTTTATAACTATTTGATGTTTTTCAAGATAGCTTTTTGTTTATACTATTGAAATTGTCACGCGGGTCGTGACAAAACGCGATGCGTGTTGAGTCACCCTATGGCCGTCTGACGTGTTGGTGATGACGTGATGAACTTGGCGCACAGCGGGTGGCGACATTAACCAGCGCTGTGGGCTGTGGCTACATGCTGCAGCATTTATTTATGCTGACCTGTGGGGTTATTATGACCTATCTGTGCCATTCATTTTACGCTGAGAGAAAAGGACAGAGTTATGTAACTGCTATAGCTCCGTCCTTTACGCTCACCGTAAAATGAACTGCTTAGCCATTTCATAATAAACCCCTAGTAACCCTTTTAGTATCTTTAGGTATAAAATATAGGTACCGTAAAACTACACAACTATAGTCCTGGCCTACAACAATGGTCCAATTTTACTTTTCATATTATTCTAAAAATATGACAGATATAGTTATAGTTAGAGTTTAGAGCAGTCAATTTTAGGCCAAACAGTACATAACGTTTAATCAAACAAAGAATTAACTCAAAACAAAATTCAGTTTTAGATAAAACTCTACTTTCAAAAGTTAGGGTTAAAATTCGAATGTATTTCTATTTAGAGATATTTCTTTGTTTGATTAAACGTGCGATATACCCAGCAGTAATACCAGTAAGGTATCATATTTTAGAATAATGTAAGGAGGAATATTGGACTATTGTTGCAGGCTAGGACTATTGTTGGGTTAAGTTGTTTTCACTTTGCTTTATAATATAATTGTGTAAGTATTTAATAAATTATTTCTTATAAGTGTAAAAATAAAATAGAATATTATATTATATTATATTGAAAATGTATATTATTTAAAGCCTTTTGAAGCTCATACCTAAGGTTTAGGTTTCCCCGTCCGAATCCTGTCTCATGTGAATCCCGCCTCCAAACCAATCCAAACGAAGCAGCAACAATAAATACCCACTTAGCATAATTGTAACATACATACATACATAAACTCACGCCTTTATTCCCAGAGTGGGGTAGTAGTGGAAGATCCGAACCTACATCGACCTTCACCGAGCTGATTATAGAACGAAACATATTTTATCATGAATTTAGTATATTAGAAAACATATTAAGAATGGGTTCGCTAAAAAAAACCTGGGCAGACTATTTTTAATTATTTTTCAAAAAATGATTTTTAATTAAATGTTGCAACATCAGGATAATAAAAAATTTTTGTCCTGACTGAAAGTATAAAACATATAGAATGTGCAGCCGTTGGGTTGTCCACTATTTACCTGGGCGAACTACTGGGTTGTCAGGTATAAACAGGTATATCAATGCCAGTTACTTTCACTGGATTGGATAATTAAAAAAAAATTATATCATCATAAGCGCTCGGCTGTTTTATTGCGAACACGTTGATATAGGGTTGTCTGCGAAAATTCCGGTCCTATTAGGGGTTTGCGAATTTTAAAGATTTTAATTTCAACGCGCGTGGAAATGTGTGACAGAGAGATCCGAGGTAAGTATACTGTGTAATAATAAAGGACCCAACATCGCAGTCGCTTGTGATGGGACCTTGAATAGTAGAAAGTGCGCATGCTCGGTGTGTAAACTATGGAGGGTAGAAGTACCTCTACTACCCTTCATATAGTAAACAGTGCGTGTTATTTTGGAGTAGCTAATGACTTATAATATTATATTGCATCGAAAACACGTGTTATTCTGTATCGTTGTGCTAAAAAATGGCTAAAAAGTGTTTTTTGTGTGGCTCGGACAATTCTTTAAGTGATTTTACTGATGAAACTTTTAAAAATTGTTCGTTAAAGCTAGCATTTCGTAAAAAAAAAACTTTAAATATCATGAAGTTGAACTAACCAAAGCAGTACTCGATTTTGTTGGTTATCACACCACGTGTTACAAAAAAGTAACCGTTCTAGGAAACAAATACAATGAAGAATTTAAATTTTTTTGTACAGAGTATTCAGTAAGTACATTATATAGATCCTTTTAATTATTATCTAATAGAATTCGAAATAGCACAATTCGAACGTTCGTTGAATTTGTTTTTATCAAACAAATTATTTGAACAACTATTTATCTGAAGGATTTTTCGCCTGATATTTTTGTTTCTATCTTTTTTCTATTTTTTTTTTTTTTTTTTAATTTTTCCCTAAGTAAATTAAACCTCGGATCTTTCTGTGACACATTTCCACGCGCGTTGAAATTAAAATCTTTAAAATTCGCAAACCCCTAATAGGACCGGAATTTTTGCAGACAACTCTATATCAACGTGTTCGCAATAAAACAGCGCTTATGATGATATAAAATTTTTTTAATTATCCAATCCAGTGAAAGTAACTGGCATCGATATACCTGTTTATACCTGACAACCCAGTAGTTCGCCCATGTAAATAGTGGACAACCCAACGGCTGCACATTCTATATGTTTTATACTTTCAGTCAGGACAAAAATTTTTTATTATCCTGATGTTGCAACATTTAATTAAAAATCATTTTTTGAAAAATAATTAAAAATAGTCTGCCCAGGATTTTTTTAGCGAACCCATTCTTAATATGTTTTCTAATATACTAAATTCATGATAAAATATGTTTCGTTCTATTATCAGCTCGGTGAAGGTCGATGTAGGTTCGGGTCTTAGACTATAGGCAGAGCTACAGAATTTCCAACGTATAAAAACTTTTTGATAATTCTGTAACCACATTTTGCACACAGGCGAAGATGTTTACTTACCAGTGTATTAGTGACAGGTTGCAAGCCCATCGCCTAACAGTACTACACGCCTTTATTACCTTAGTCGGCTTTTAATGTAATAATTGCAACTAATATCGTTGCGGGAACAAGGATTCGTTCAAATAAACAAGTGAAACGCAAAGGCAAGCTTTAACATCTCGACTGGTTTAATAGGAGTTGAAAATTGAAATTTTGCGGAAGCCATTGCTTGATATCTTCAAGAGGAAATAATTTAAAATCCCTTAAGTCCTCACGATATAGGTTGGCAATTTACCTAATCAGCATCAGACTAAGTATCAAAGGTTAAAATGTATCTATGGCTATAACACTCCTTTATTAAACACCAACCAAACGATACCAGCCATTTCAAGCCTAAATTGTATGTGAGAAAGGTACCTATCATTTCTGTACTATAACTACTTAGGTAACTGTATGCAAACGCCTACTCAGGACCTATGAGCAATATACCTAAAACCTCACCTTGCTATTTTTTAATTCAACAAATAAAATAAGAAACAGTCGCACTCAGTCGGGCTTTTGAATAATGCAGAAACGCCAGAAACTTTCGAGGCGCCAGTAGGGTTGCCACCTCCGGAGTTTTACTGCCGTCCGACTTCTGTTAAGCTTTTGTTCAACCCCACCCCGCCAAAAGATGAGGAACGAAACCGCACGCAGTGTTGCCAGATTTAGAGGTTTTCCCTAAAACTTAGAGGTTTTTCCAGGTCGTTGAGGTTTTTTCGAGGTTTCGATATCACTAAATCTGTCTAGGGGATTTTCTGAAGGATTCTCACAATTCTTACCAACCGTGAATTTCTTTAAAATCGGTCAATAATACTACTACACTGACATTTTGGACAGATTTTAAGGAAACTTACGATTTAATAATTAAGTTCAATAAGTACCAATAAGTACTTACCTAATAAGTTCTAATAAAAACTTGATATCATTTTAGTATTTTAGTAACAGTAATATTATGTAGCTTGTGCTATGATATAATCCTTATATTTTAGATATTATATGATATACAAAAATGGTCAGAGGTTTTTTCTATCAATCGTACTCTAGAAACTAGGGGTTTTTTAAATACATCTAGTGGGGGAAGGTGCAAAAAATTCTGGCAGCACCGACCGGACGTGAGATCGACTCACTCCGACACGACTCGCGGTCTCGCAGAGGTCGCGGGACGCGGGGTAGGCCCAATGTAATGTGTAGTGTAGTGTTAGGAGCCTAACTTTTGGTGGCATATTGTGGTTCTAGAATCCATGGAGTCGCTATTTCCTTATTATTATAATACATGACACTGTTGATTTTGACTTTCAGTATGGTCATATTTCAAAATGAACAAAATACATTTTTCACCTCAGCAGCTCAAACAAGCAGGTTTTGCTGCTTAAAAACAGTGAGCAAAATTCAATTTTGCTGCGAGCGAGAGGGAAAGTAGCTTTTTAATTTTTTTTTTTAAATGCCGTGAGCAGTGCTGGGGCTACTCACAACATTCGAAAAAATTGAACTTCACTTTGTTCTGTCACTTTCACTTCGATAGGAAAAAAGCGAGAGATAGAAACAACTTGATTCGAAGTTCGATTTTCAAATTCCACACATAGTAGGCCCAAAAAGAAACGCACGTTCGGATGCACACATAACCGTAAAATTGCAAATAAAACTATCTGTTAAACTTTGAAATGTGTTTATTATAACTATTTTATACAGTAGGTACAATCATTTTTTTTATTTAATGTTTTGAAGACAAAATTAATGAAAAATAAGAAGTTATGTATCTACATAATTTTGTTATCGTTTTAACAATCTTTAATTTCGTGACATAAACCGCGGGGGCAGTTTCAGAACGCATTTCAAAAATAGCGGGATTATTGTACTTACTTAAAAAAAAAAAAGTAATGTAATGTAAATGACGATGTAATTTTTGTTAATTTGTCCGCCATAGCCAATAGCCATAGACAAGGCCTAGTTAGGTTTTTTTTAAAGCCACAGACTACATAAAGCTGTATAAAGTTGTGTTTGCACTACGGCATTATCAAGTTGAGTGACAGGTTTTATCTGTTTCATGTTTATTTTTTCCACTTTTTATTTTATTAGTATTTTGCAAAAATGCTTGTGATTGATGCATATGCGATCGTGTCGTTATTTAGTCGTGTATTCACCAAATGGTCACAACGGAAGACCTGCGTTGGCCCTACCAGCTTCACGCTGTGTTGTTCTCGCTGCTGAGGTGAAAAGTTGTATGTCTCACACGAGACCAAAGTTTTTTACGTCTCGTATCTTTGAATCCCTCGCTACGCTCAGGATTCTAACCTAGAATCACTCGCTACGCTCGTGATTCAATAATAGAATCCTTCGCTTACTCGGGATTCAAAATCATCACTCGCAGCAAAAACCAACTTTGCTCTCTTGTTGAACAAATAACTATTAGTTCCGTTATTCCATACCTACTAATATTTGCGCGTTTGTAACGCTTTGGCAGCAGAGATATCCACCATATTAAAATTAATTTAAATTGCTTTAGCGGTTTAATTAATAAATGAATTTGAAATATTAAAATACTGATGGTCAAAAACAAACAGTCATGTATTATAAGCTTAAAACGCTAGTGTAAACTTAAAACGCAGTGTAGGTAAGCTCCTTGCAGGATAATCAGCCGAAATGTATATTTATATGTATATTATAATATATTTAATATAATATATTGAAATATATTTAAGCCAACCGGTTTTCCCTGAATTGCATTATCAGTCATCAGTCATCACACACGTATATTATTGGTAGTTCAACTTAATAAATATTAAATATTCCTTTACGTAGAGTAAAACAGCTAGAGGTCATTCACAGCAAAGAAAGCCCTTGTAGCAACCTGTCCGAACATTGCTGGTGTGCGCTGTACCTAAACATCAATATAATATTTTGACTAAAAATGATTTTGAGACTCAGATTCAGAAAACGACCACCAAATTAAATTGCCTCTGTAGACCGAATTTAGTAAATGACTACCAAGTCTTAGCGAGCAAAATTACGAGCTACTATGAAAGTTTTAATTTGTACCTATTCCTTGTCCGCACTGTGGTGTGGTAACCGTATGATTAGGTAGGCACACTAAACCGCGAATTCTATACCTAATGTTGTATAAGACACAATGATCTAAAAAATAAAGAGTATCCCAATCTACAAAACAATATAAAGAATAGAGAATGGTTGTGTGAGAGGGCAACATTAGCACAGAGAAACGGAATTGTGGCGTGGATAAATTAAAAAATATGTCATCCATCATGGTATCATGATGTGTATAATAATATGGTATCACGTAGAAGGCGATGTTGTGGAGTATGACTGTATGTAGTATAGTAGTCAGTATATAGACAATATCACATACAACGAGCAAGTCACGTGCTACCCTTAGAGTTCCTGAACTCTTTGGAGCTATCGGGAGTGCCCTCCCATTAGTTCACGCTTGAAGTTGGTGTCCCGGTACAGTACTCCTGATGAGTAATCTTGATGTATTGGCCCACGGTTGCAAATTACGCACCTACCGAGGTCGGAATATGGTAAGGAAAATAATTATGTCTGGAACTGATAAAGGAGAAAATGATTTAATTCCCCGTATTCCCATAATTCTGAGAGATTTACCATTAAACTTTAAAAGAGTGCAATTCCATCTAAACACAGCTTTTGCCACGACCATTAAAAAAGCGCAAGGACAAATAAAAGTAAAGTAGCAAACTTTTTCCCATGGGCAACCGTACGTACCTACTTAACATGCTCACGAAATATAATAATAATAATAATAATAATAATAATTGTTTATTTCAGACAACGTCCATACAAATTTGTTAGTAATTCTTATAATAAGATGTTAGCGTATTAAAAATAAAATTAAAATGAATAAAATAAAACTAAACAACTACCTACAAAAAAAAATATATATATTTAAGTACAAAAATTAAAAATTATGCCCTTGTTCCTTGGAGATAACTATGGTCAGGTAACTGGTTATCTGTGAAGATTTTTTTTCTTCAGAGATAGCCAGTTATCTCCAAGGATTCGTTTTGCCTCGCAGATAACTGTTTTTTTTTACAGTTATTTGCGAAGAAAATCCGTTCCTTTGAGATAACCGGTTATCTGCAAGGATTGGTTTCGCCTCGCAGATAACTGATAAAAAAATCAGTTATCTGCGAAGAAATGTCGTTCCTTTGAGATAGCCAGTTATCTCAAAGGAATGTATTTTCGTTATAGATAACTGATTTTTTTATCAGTTATCTGCGATGAAAATCTAGAGGACAGGAGATAGCCAGTTATCTCGAAGGAATAGATTTTCTTCACCGATAACTGATAAAAAAAATCAGTTATCTATAAGGATATTTTAACTGCCCCTTGTTCCTTGGAGATAACTATGGTCAGGTAACTGGTTATCTGTGAAGATTTTTTTTCTTCAGAGATAGCCAGTTATCTCCAAGGATTGGTTTCGCCTCGCAGATAACTGATAAACAAATCAGTTATCTATAACGAAAATCCATTCCTTTGAGATAACTGGCTATCTCAAAGGAACGGATTTTCTTCGCAGATAACTGATTTTTTTATCAGTTATCTGCGAGGCGAAACCAATCCTTGGAGATAGCCGGTTATCTCAAAGGAACGGATTTTCTTCGCAGATAACTGTAAAAAAAACAGTTATCTGCGAGGCAAAACGAATCCTTGGAGATAACTGGCTATCTCTGAAGAAAAAAAATCTTCACAGATAACCAGTTACCTGACCATAGTTATCTCCAAGGAACACAGGAAATTATCCCTTGTTATGGGATGTGCGTGCATATGCTCCCATCGAGCCCACATGGGGCTATCCCATCGGTCAGACAACGCGGCCAGGATGCGGTTGGGGCTGGCGCGGAGGCGGGCCTGCATCGAGGCGCAGCGCTTCCTCATGACGGCCGCAAACCCGTCTGTGCGCGCCTCGCAGAACATGCCGGACGCGCTGCACCACCGCCCCAGCCCCAACAGCACCCGGAACGCGTTGTTGTACTGAACACGCAACTGGTTGTACGCCTTCTGCGTAAAACTAACCCACAGGCTACAGGTGTAAAATGTCTGACAGTATGCTTTGAAAAGCGTCACTTTGACTTCTTTGGTACACCTAACGAACCTGCGGGCCAGCATGTTGCATCGGACGGCCAACGATCTTCTCTCTCGCTCAATATCGGCGTTGTCACTTAAGTTATCAGTGACCCAGTGGCCCAAATATTTAAACTGAGATACTCTATTCAGAGGAGTACCAACGAGAGTGACAGGCGGCACATTCAATGGCGATTTGGTGCCCGCTTTAAACACCATAAGCTCACTCTTGTTGACATTATATTTGAGCCCGTGGGCCACCGCATAACCTTCGCAAATCCGCACCAGCCTTCTCAATGCTCCAATTGAGGGGCTCAGCAGCACCATGTCATCAGCGTAGCTAATATAGTTCATACAAACGCCACCTACATGGCATCCGACGTTGGTGCTGCTAAGCTCCTCAATGAGTTCATTTATGTACAGATTAAAAAGGCGAGGCGAGGTGAGCCCTCCCTGCCTCACCCCGCATTCCAAGCTATACTCCACCGAGAGCGACCCTGCCCATCTGACACTGTTCTTTTGGTGATTATACCAATATTTTAATAAAGTAGTAATTTCAGTGGGCACTGTCGTCTCTGTATGCATCTTACCCCACAGCATGTCATACGATACAAGGTCAAATGCCTTTGACAGATCCAGATAACAAGCATAAACTGGCGTCCTTCTCGCTGTATAGTACTGGACAGTCTGCTTGAGGCATAGGATAGCACTCTCGGTTGAGAGCCCCGCCCTGAACCCAAACTGTGCATCACTCAGAGCGATATGCTTTTCCAAATGCTTGTCAATCAGACCATCCAGTACCTTAGCTATAATAGTTGCTAAAGATATAGGCCTATAGTTAGATTTATCTGAGGAATCGCCAGTTTTATTTTTAACAATAGGCACAACAATAGTGCGCATTAGGTCGGCCGGTAGATATGAATGCCTAAGGCATAGGGTAAAAAACATAGCGAGTACCCTCGGCAGATGATCGCCGGCGTGCTGTAGGTGTTCAATGCTAAGGCAGTCAAAACCGGGGGACTTGCCTCTAGCCATGTTTCTGACTACTGATGCCACTTCCTTGCTAGAGAAACGAAGACTTGGTTCCGGTGGCATAACCTCAGCATTGAACTCCCTCGAGCACGATCCTAAAGGCGAAGCCACTTTAAAGTACTTCTGAAATACGTTAGCAATATCGTAAGGGTTGTTAACTCCAGCAACACTTACGGGAAGGCCCGGCTTATGGTTTTGTTTATTTACTGTTTTCCAGAAATTGCCAAATTTTTTGTTAGAATGATGTCTAGCAATTATGTCACTTTTTATTTGCTGTTCATTGTTCTGACACCATTTCAACTTTGACTTGAATATTTTTTTGGACTCAGTCATATTAGTAAAAGTATACCCGGAAGATGGTTTTCCATAATTTACCCAACTTTGAAACCAAAACCTGGCCCTCCCATGAGCATCACGGACGTATTTATTCCAACCTATCACATATTTTTTCTTACTACGCTTTTTAACAATAAAACTTTTTCTTGCCGAATCCGTCAAAACATCTAAAATATCGCCGCACATTTTTGTAAGAAGCTTTTGATGACTTTTGTTACTACATAGTTTATCGCAACGATCGTTGCAGCAGCTTACAAACTCTTCAGGAAAGTCAATTGTTGCTAAGCTTAAATGACACATTTTTTGGTACGTTAACTTTTGGTCAACATCACGATCTCCCCAAACAACTGCATTGTTAGAGGAAATACACTTAACAATTTTCGGTTTTATAATGTCCATATTGCAGTGTATTAAAAGAGGACAGTGATCGGACCAATATGTATCGAGCAATACTGACGTACTCACAACACTTTGCCGCGCAGCACTGGTCACCACACAGTGGTCGAGCCATCGCCGGGAGCCGTGCGCGTCGCTCACGAAAGTGTATGTGTCTGCAGGCAACAGTTCCAGGTCTACGCACGACCACACTTGCTCCGCACAGAACCGCGCTAGTTCTACGGCAAACGGCTGCCCGGGATGAGCATTAAAGTCACCCAACACGAACACTGTCTCTATGTCTTGACTTTCAATAACAGCACTAATTTCCGCAAGGCAGTCTGTGAATTCAATTAAGTTATCACTGCAGTCCGTTGGCATATACACAGAGAACACTAGAAACGAACGATCGTGCAGTTGAACCTTGATCGCAGCCAGACGGACGGACGTACACTTAACAACGGACACAGAGGTAAACACTTCTTTCCTCCAGAGAAGTGCGACGCCACCGTATGGTCGACCTCGAACGACACCCGCCGACGTGTCCTCCGCTGAGGCCACTGTAAATCCGAACTTGTCGTCGATACTTCCCAAATATGCCAGGTCGTGCGACTCGTGCGGCATTAACCAGGTCTCCTGCAGTGCAATCACATCACCAGTTCGACATAAATCCCTCACACACTCACAAGACCTCATAACATTTTTACAGTTGAAAGAAATAAAGTTCGTATCGTAAATATACAACCCACGAAATCTTCATGTTTTATGCGAAAGATGACAAAACAAAAAATATTATACACTAGCTGTTTCCCGCTATCCATCCGCGCGGAAAAATAAAACATAGCCTAAGTATGTTCAGGGATAATGTAGGATTGTAAAGCTGAAAGAATTATTCAAATCGTTCCCGTAGTTTCGGATCCTATTCAATGTAAACAAACAATCAAATCATTTCTCTTTATAATATTAGTGTACAGTCGACGTCAAAGATATGTTTACATTTTTGGACCTTGTTTCGATGGATGGAGTAAAATGTGTAATGTGTAAAATGCTTCGATGGTTCGGTCATTTGGAAAGGATGGATGAAAGAAGATTGACGAAAGAGATATACAGATCGAAAGTGAGTGGACGGGTCGGAAGGGGCCGCCCTAGGCGTACTTTTTCGAGTCAAATCGGAGAAATACTGGAAAAGGGCCGAATCTTAAGTACCCGAAACCGACGTGAGTGCATGACTCGATGTATGAATGTGGAAGAAGCGAAAGAAATTTGTCAAGATCGTAGCAAATGGAAAGAAGTGGTCTCTGCCTACCCCTCTGGGAAAAAGGCGTGATTTAATACGTATGCATGTATGTTATGTATGTATGTTCACTAAAATGTATTAACCTAGATGACCTTATCCAATTCAACTTCTTTTTAAATTTCGAACTCAATATTAAATGTGTTTAAAACATCATTCTGGTCAGGGGGGACATCAAACAATAAAATTACTTAAAACTGTTAATTTACTTAACTGCGATAAACGAGTTCTACGGAGACGAAGGTAGGGAAACAATAAAGTCGTAAATCCCTTTAAAGCTTAAGTTCGAAAATTATAATACGTCTATAAATTTGGTCCTATACAACTAAAAGTGCACATGATTCAAATTTAGCTCGTGATTTTGGTCTTTTTAGGGTTCCGTAGTCAAACTAGGAACCCTTATAGTTTCGCCATGTCCGTCCGTCCGTCCGTCCGTCCGTCCGTCCCCAGTCTAGCTCAGAGATTCATAGTACTAGAAAGCTGTAATTTGGCATGAATATACATATTAGTCACGCCAACAAAGTGGTAAAATAAAATTTTGAAAAATATTTTTTTTTAATGCACCTCCCCTACACGTATCGTGGGGATGCCTTTTTTTTTTCTTGCCTACCCCATAGTGTGGGGTGTCGTTGGATAGGTCTTTCAAAAATATTGCAGGTTTATGAAAAGAATTTTTCGATTAAGGGATCTGTTTATGAAATATTAAGCTTTAAAGCGCAATTTTTTGTTAGAGTCAAGTGTCCCCCCCCCCCCCCTACAGCCAAAACTACAAATACTAAAAATCTGAAAAATATCTTCAACGAAAGCGCATATAACGAATTTTAAAGGAAAACTATCACGGCTAAGTAGACATGATTAGTTCCTGAGATACAGGCGACTAAAGTGTTTATACCTATCAAAATCGCTTATGATAACTTTGATAGAAAAATTTGTTAACGGGGCGTGCAGGACGCGCGGGGGGAGTCAAACTGTCCAAGCAACAAATCGAGCGACAGCCGCGCCACAGAATAAGTAATAAATAGTACAAGTAGCCGCGCTCATAAGCGCGAGCGCCTAGATGCTGTTTGGACGTGCCCCGGAATGCTACCTACAAGTTTGCGATTTGCGATCTGAAAGTTTACAAATTTTCGATTAGATTATTGATTTGAGTTGAGTATCGTTTGGAAAACTTAAAATTCTATTTACTGGACCTTATTTTTTTTTAAATTTCTATTAATTACTGTATGAAAGATTTAACTTTTATTGTAATTTAAAGTCGGTTTGAAGCAGTTTAGATACCTAACTACCTACATAGGTATACTGATCTCACACTTAAAAGCTTGGCTCTTGTTTGAGATATTATATACGAATTTATAAGAAAAAGAATCATTACTAAGTAGACTTAATTAGTTCCTGAGATACAGGCGACTAACGGGTTTATACCTACTAAAAATCATCTAAGACAGCGCCAAATAACTTTAAATATAAAATTGGTTTATACATGTTGATTTTTGAGATAGTTTTTTGTGTCTGTCGTTACGGCTTCGGAACCCTATACTGAGCATGGTCCGACATGCTCTTGCCCGGTTTTTTTAGGATTCCGTACCCAAAAGGGTATAATTTATAAATTTTGGTGCTCACTGTATTTGTTTCCGTGAAAACGAGCTTTGCCGACTATAATACAAATTTATAAAGTTTTAAACCTCGGGTGACACGATACATTTGGGCGTGGTATTTATTTCGCATTAACGCCTCACCACATCGTTAACGGTTTTTTAACTGTCTTCGGACAGCTATAATATATACGAAAAAAGTACCAAAGACAAAAAAATTCAATGTTCAATTCTTTAGAATTTTAGTTAAAGTTAGTTTAGTTAGTTTAGAATTTAAGTTTACGAGTTTAAGTTTGAAGGAAAAGGTCATATTTACTTTTTTATAGGATAAACAGTACTCAAGCTATACTGGGCACTAAGATAGCACTAATATATCATGCGATCAGTGACGATTACGTACAAATATGACTTACCAAAATCGATAACCAATCAAGAGCTAGTAGACCAATTTTATTATAATTATTCAATTCGTTAGCTGATTAAATAAGTTTTAAAATGGTATACAACAAATGTTTGTACATATCGTGGTTTTCACAGCGGAAGCATTTCAAAAACCATCGCCGACGCGTTCATAGATCATACTAAGTTTATGATATTTGTATGAACGCATTTTATCCTCGTAAAGCCCATGTGTGACGCCGTATAAACTTGTGGATTTTACGGATAATAATAACTTAAAATAAAACGAATACTGTATACCAATATCATTCAAAGTAGAGCCATAAAGTAATCCATTTAAATTACAAAATATTTTGTCACACGTTAAGAGGATATCGGGCGATTTAAATAACTTGAAAAAGGCTTTTTCGTGTTTTATGCGATGTTCGATTTCGATCAGCTAATTCTGGAATGAACAGCAAGTCTCCGTACTTCTATATCTATACTAAATTATAAATGCGAAAGTAAAACTGTGTCTTATCTGTTACGTTTTCACGGCTGAACCGATTTAGATGAAATTTGGTATGGAGATAGCTTACACCACAACAACTTCTATGTTAACGGAGTTGCAAGCAATTGCTATTCATACTCATAATATTATACATAAGAAAATAACTTTGTCTGTCTGTCTGTATGTCTGTTACGGTTTGCCGGTTAAACCACTGAACTGATTTAAATAAATATCATACGGTAATTTTTATTCACGAGCACCAACTAGGTACCTAACGACTTCTACAAAAGGTAGGCAGGCTAATATGTTTAATTGGTCATAAATTTAACCAGCGTTGAGGCCGCCGCCCTTGGGCATTCCGACACTATTTGGGGAAACGCGATAGTAAATTATACAGAGTACCTACTCAGTAAATATAAACTTTGTTAAATACGTAGATACTTAATTTGCGACATTCTTCCCTTATTAGTGTTTGTCCTCATTGTGTTTAGTCCCGCGCAGCCGCTGGTGCGAGCCCCTCGTCCCGCGATGTTCGCCCGCGCTTTTGTTCTTGGCTCTCTGTTGCTCGGCCTGGCGCGAGCGGACGACGCGTCCGACTCATGCGCCACAGATTATACGTATTCGAACAATAACATAACAGTAGACCTCACTCAGGTTTGCAAGGAAAAGCCGTGCATTGCCAAGTGCTGTCCGGATGGATATTTTTATTTTTACGAAGAAGATATCTCAAACGACTGTGAGAACATAACGGAGATGGAAGAAAAGTATGAAGTCAAAATAAATTATTCGTCGATAGATATCTTCAACAAGGATATAAAGGAACGGGACGCAATCATAACTAAGAAAAAAATTTATAACGATTTCGTAGTGTTAAATAACGATATTTTCTATTCTTCCGAATGTTCAGAAGAATTGCAGCTTGTTTATGGGGATTCTGAGAAATGGTATATTCTAGAAGTAAGTTTAGTAAATAACAGTTTCTTGAATGTATATACCTATATATAAACGCATGTTAAGTAATAGGCCACGCCACTAAGTTCGTCCGCAACTAACTTAAACAAAACTAATCTAAACTATTTAAATACGAGCCCATGAAGCCTTGTAAAAGTCAATTAATTGTTTAGTAAAGGGCGCGTCATTTCAAATTACCGAGCGCTACCCGCGTTTGGGAGTGGGAGCTCATGCGTCGTGTGCCTCAGCAGTGGACTGAGAGCGCAGGGTAAAGGACTTCAGAAATGTGTTGTTGTGTCAATGCATTCATTTCTATAACAAATTACCGAGCGCTACCCGCGTTTGGGAGTGGGAGCTCATGCGTCGTGTGCCTCAGCAGTGGACTGAGAGCGCAGGGTAAAGGACTTCAGAAATGTGTTGTTGTGTCAATGCATTCATTTCTATAACAAATTACCGAGCGCTACTCGCGTTTGGGAGTGGGAGCTCATGCGTCGTGTGCCTCAGCAGTGGACTGAGAGCGCAGGGTAAAGGACTTCAGAAATGTGTTGTTGTGTCAATGCATTCATTTCTATAACAAATTACCTGACGAAGTTTTAACAATACCATTTCCAGCACTTAAAAATTACTTAAAAAAGGCGTTAATATCTAAAGCGTACTATAGGGTCGAGGACTATTTAACAGATAAAAATGCTTGGCCTAAACCCGTAACTTAGTCATTAATAATTAGTAAAATTGCAAAGTTGTTTGTCTAGGGGACACCGTTAAGTAGGAAAACATATCAAAATTTTATTTGGTTGTCCTGGGTTTTTTTTTCCTTTGCTCCCTTTATCTCTCTCGTAATATTTTTGATGTTTTCCTGCTGAACTACGCATGCTATTTGATATTATATTTAATTTAATATTTATAGCTTTATATAATGCTAGACTAAGTAGTATCATTGTAATATTAAATATGGTTAAAAAACGACTGACTGCTGAGTTTCTTGCGGCGTTTCTTCTCGGCAGTGGTCTCATCTTGGGAAGCGCTGGTAGATTCTTGACGTGTAAAAGTGCCCGTGCGGCCTACTTACTGAATAAATATCTTTTATCTTTTTTATCTTTTGTTTGTACACTCGGCTCTGTTGAGAAAAAAATAACTCTCCGGTTAATCATAGGCGCGGCACTTAGAAAAGAATAACATGGCGGGCGGCAGGATTTTAGAATATCACTTGTGAAATAAAAAAAAAACATAAGTTATACACATACCCCCTTACTTATAAACGTGGTATAAGCTTGGAATAGTTTATGCCATGCATTGTCACTTTCTGTCAGATGCAAATGTCACAATTACAGATAAAGACAAAGCATGGCATAAACTATTCCAAGCTTATTCCATGTTTATAAGTAAGGGGGATAAAGTTCTTGAAGCGAGTGTAGGAGCCACAATTTCTGAACGAAACGCAACGAGCAAAGTAAGAATCTGTGGTCTGTGACAGCTTGATGGATACTTTGCACGTCGTGTGGCCTGACCTGACGGTCGTGCGCTGCCACAGATTATAGGATATGTGTGCGCTGCTGTACGTCAAGAAGGATAATGCGTAGGTTCTTCAGCGAGCGGCGAGTTCTGCTTTCCGCATTCAGCTTCAGCAGGCGACAGCTCGGATCCCAAGTGATCCGAACACATAGTTCATTTAATATTCTAGCAGTCGCATAGATCTAATTTCATGACCGTCGAGTGCCTGCTACAAGTTAAATTAACCTTATGTACACTAGCCCCCTTTATTATAAACGTGGAATAATAGGAACAACCTTTTAACCTTACTTTCTATGTTATGAACCGACACCACGCCAGTTTTTGAGTTTAGTTTAGTTTTAGTACGACTTCTACCCCCTTACTTATAAACGTGGAATAAGCTTAGCTTGGAATAGTTTATGCTATGCTCTGTCCTTATCTGTAAGTGTGACATTTGCATCTGACAGAAAGTGACAAGCATGGCATAAACTATTCCAAGCTAAGCTTATTCCACGTTTATAAGTAAGGGGGTAGAAGTCGTACTAAAACTAAACTAAACTCAAAAACTGGCGTGGTGTCGGTTCATAACATAGAAAGTAAGGTTAAAAGGTTGTTCCTCGCCCGTTGACTTATATCGACCGTGAGAGAAGAGTAACTTAATTTATGTAATACTTACTCGTTTACATGTGAATATGATTTAGTTTAAATTAAGCAATTTATCCAGTGTGATCAATATAGAACTATTCAATAGCAGTATATAGGCAGTATACAGGTTAGGTAATAAAGTAAATAAGCAGTTTCTATATTATAATTATAACAGAACAATATATTCAATATTTCAAAATTCAATTCTCAGTATTGCTTATCCATAGTAACTTATAGACTATATCAACTTAATAGTTATTTTATTATAAATTACTAATAATATTAATAACAGTTTACTTAACTGAAGATCGTTCCCAGGCGGTGGTCGGCACAGAAATGTGCCTTGTTTATACAAGGGAACCCATTTTATACCTAAGCTGTCTCATCCCCCAGACCCCACTCGAACAAACAAGTGATGTCACAGCGGCGGCTACCAGAAATACATAGAAATCGTTCTAAGAACCAATTATTAATAAATATTAGTACAGTATTATTATTACAATTATTTTATTAAGAATCATGTGGCAATTTTAAACATACTTAATTTTATTATAATTCGGTGTATTGCAAAAATATTGTACATAGTTAAGGGCTTAATTGAGACAACGTTAACTTTCTTCCATTGTTTTTCCTTTGTGTAACGAAAGTTATTCATATCATTATATGACTAATCTTCGTTACACAAAGGAAAAAGTTAAGGATTGTAAAGGATTTTTTAATTGAGCCCTTAACTATGTACAATATTTTTGCAAATCACCAAATTATCTAGTTGATCAACGACTAAAACGAATCATACCGTTTTATTAATAACGGTTCTGTGACAGTGACAGCAGGCAGCCCCGTAAACCACAATCGTTTTTGTTTAATTTAACCGTGTTCTAGCAGAGTGATATTATAGGTACCATTATTAAATATGATTTGATTTGATTTGATTTGATTTGATTTGGATAATACATTTACAATTGAATAAGGTCAGTTAATCTTATATACTATTGTAGCACCAAGGAACCTAGTACCGACTGCAGCGAGTAAACAACTGACGCACACAGCCACCTAATGCATCGACGCTGCACACATACACGCGCCCTGCCTATATAAGCGCATCCCCGCAGCGCAGGGTCCGGCCGCCAATCTCCGTTATCCAGACCCGGTCCCGCTCAAACGGACGCCCCGGGAAAGGCATGCGGAGGGAGGCAGACCCCGGGTGACACGATGCGTCGTTCGGCGGAGCTTCCCCCACCCTCCACCTCGGAGGAAATTCGCGCGGGTAGTTGTGATTCTGCAGAATCACAACTACCCACCAGTCATTTTGGAAAAAATGACGAGCTTTCTCGGCGCCCTGTGACGGGGGGTAGCCGAGAAACAGAAAAGGACGCACTACCCACCACCACCAGAGACGACGGAGAGCTCGGCTCACGCGTCGCCGGCGATGAGGACGTAAACAATGACACGATGCACTCAGACGGCTCGTGCAACCGCTTCCTGGGCCTGGAGGAGGTCTGCGGCGCAACACAATCGCCGCGAACTTCGAAGCCCACCACCGCAGCACCCACTTCGAGCCGTTGTCCGGCGCCAGGCCCCGACGAGCTCCAAGATCTTATGCTTGATGGCATACTGATCGAGGAGATCTCGCAGGGGCCAAGGGCC
The DNA here is from genome assembly GCA_963966035.1 of Acleris laterana. Classification (NCBI taxonomy): domain Eukaryota; kingdom Metazoa; phylum Arthropoda; class Insecta; order Lepidoptera; family Tortricidae; genus Acleris; species Acleris laterana. Next base: position 14,151,585 of record OZ014443.1, read on the forward strand.
TCGGACAACCTGAAGAGGTGGGTCCAAGCCTTCCTGCGGCTGGAGAAGTTCCGGCTCGGTCAGGAGAACTCGCTCGAGGAGGGGGACAAGTCCTTCCTCGAGCACTGGACCGCCCTACAGGACCTGCCGCTGCAGCCCTCACAAGGGAAGCGGGCACGACCGGACGAGTCGTCGCCGCCGTCGCAGGTGCAGAAGCGCCTCTGCCCTGCTACCGATGTTGCATCAACACCCGCAACCAGCAACACAGCAACAACAACAGCACGACCGCCGCTCGCCGCATCAACGGGGAAGCGCGCGCTGTCGTACGCGGAGCGCGCCCGAGCCCCGCCGTCCGACACCCGAAGAGCGCAGCCCGCCGCCGCCCCGAGCACCAACGCCGAGCCACCCGCGGCAGCCGCCCCGAAGACACAGCGATACCCGCCAATCGTCGTCAACCGACTGACGAACCTGACGGCCCATTTGGCGGGTATCGCGAAGAAGCTCGGGCACACGCCCAAGGCGGCCCCCTTTGGGAAGGGGGTCCGATTTCTACCGCCAACCGGCGACGAGTACCGCGGCATCGTACAATACCTGTCGCAGCTGCCCTCCTCCGAGTGTGACTGGATATGTTACACTCCGGAGGAGGACAAGAAGAGGAAGGTGGCGATCCGCGGACTCCCGGAGGGCGTGGAGCCCGAAGAGGTCGTGGTCGCACTCGGAGAAAAGGGCTTCGGGTGCGACTACGTCAAGGCGATCCGCGCGAGGGGCGGCCGCCCCGGCTGCATATACTTCGCCCAACTCACGGGCCCCGCCGCCGAGAACTCCGGCATATACAACGTGCGCGAGCTGTTGTATATGTCGGGGATCAAGATAGAAGCCTGGCGCGGGAAGAAGGGCCCCGCGCAGTGTCACAGATGCCAGTCATTCCGGCACTCGTCGGCCGGCTGCCACCGGCCAATCGCCTGCGTCCGCTGCGGCGGGCCACACGCCGCCCACGACTGCCCGAGACCAAGGGCGGAGCCGGCCACCTGCGTCAACTGCGGGGGCCCACACCCGGCGAACTTTGCGGCGTGCCCGGAGTTCAAGAGGGAGGCGCGCAACAAGCGCGCGTCTACTGTGGCGCGCACCATCGCCGCACGCCCGGGACCCACGACGCGGGCCTCGATCCCGCAACCCACGGTGGAGGAGTCGGCGCCTGCCTCACTTATGGCGCCGGCCAACGCCCCCAACAACAGGGGCGTAAGCGGGACCAAGCCCGCAGTCGCCACAACATCCGAGGGGCCCAATCCGGGCGCTAAGAAGAAGCGGGCGAGCCGCCGTCCCAGGGCGGAGGAGCCCGTGCCGCCGCCGACCGCAACCGCCACATCCGCTGCCGCCGCCCCCAGTGCCCAAGATCTGGGGGCGATGTTCGACGCTCTCAAGGCGATGATGATGGCCGTGCTGCAGGGGCATGCAGCCGCCACCACCACCACCACCACCACCACAACAGCAGCCAAGGGAAAACGCCAAACACCATGATCGGTAGAGAACTTCGGGTCGTTTACTGGAACGCCCAATCGCTGACCAAAAAGCTCGGCCTGCTGCGTCACTTCCTTAGTGTGCAGCGGGTCGATGTCTTGCTGGTCAGCGAGACCTTCTTCGCAGAGGGCAAGATCCCGAAGTTCTCAGGCTTCCAGGCTTATACGAGGTGCGAAATCTCCCCACAAGGGATTCGCTACCGGGGCTTGGCAGCCCTGGTACGGAACTCCATCGTCCACCAGCCACTCGACACCGTCAAGACGTCTTCGCTGTCCGCCCTGGGGGTTGAGCTCGAACTCTCGGGGCACGTCCTGAGACTCTACTCCGTCTACCGCCCACCCGATGACAACGTGGTGCACATCGCACAAGACCTGCGCGCACTGTTGGGGTCCGCCGTGCCGACCATCCTGGCCGGCGACTTCAACGCCAAGCACACTGCGTGGCACTCATCGTGCACCACGACGGCGGGTAGACGGATCTACGAAGCCTCCATCGACCAGGACTTTGAGATCTCCGGACCCGAAGAGCCGACGCACTACGGCGACGCGCGCGGGAACGGGGACATCATAGATTTCCTGGTCCACAAGAGAGTCTCAGCGACGATGATCCAGGAGGTACTTCCGGACCTACCGTCCGATCACCGGCCAGTACTCCTGGTCATCAAAGACATCCCGGTACTCACGCCAGGAAGGCAGCCTGGAAGAAAGTACCGGTGGGAAACCTTCTCGGCGGCCATGGACAACTGCCCTCCGTCCAGGCCGGTCTCCACAGCCGAGGAGGTGGACCTAGCTGCCAACACCATCACCAAGGCCATCAGCGAAGCGCTAGACACTGCGGCTCACACCGTTTCGGGCAGCCAGAGGCTCGCCCCCCTGCCTGCCCGGATCCTGGCACTCATCGAGCAAAAGCGCAAGCTGAGGCGGTTTTGGCAGCGAACAAGATGTCCGACAGCGAAGACGCAACTCAACGCGCTGGTGGAAAAAGTGCGGCGGGAGCTGAACAAGCAAGCTGCATACACGTGGGAAGGGTACCTGGCGTCCTTGGGCACCGATCTGCCCTCGCTCTCACGCCTGTGCCGGGCCATCGGGACTGTCCCGGACGCGACGACGCCTCTCCAAGACGCAGACGGCCGACTCCGGTACACGGCGCCAGACAGGGCAGAACTGTTCGCCGAATGCCTAGAGAGGCAGTTCACACCCTTCCCCACGGACGACGTGGCTCACACGACAGCAGTCGAGCAACACCTTGGACGATACTTCGCGGCACCGATCGAGGCGGAAGAGGACCCCATCTTCTTCTCACCCGGCCAAGTGCAGCGAGCGCTGCAGCGCACGAAGTTGCGCAAAGCCCCGGGCGCAGATCGCATCCCGAACATGGCACTTCGTCACCTCCCGCCGCGCTCTGTGGCGGCGGTGACCAGCCTGTTCAACGGTGTGATGCGCTCGGGCCACTTCCCCACCGCGTGGAAACTCGGCCGGGTGGTGATGCTGCCCAAGCCGGGCAAAGACCGGAAGAAGCCGGAGAGTTACCGCCCGATCACTCTCCTCAGCACGATGTCCAAGGTGTTCGAGAGGCTCCTGCTGTCGAAGATCCAGAGCCACATTGAGCCACGTCCAGAGCAATTCGGGTTTCGAGAAGGGCACTCGACAACCCTGCAGCTTGCGAGAGTACTGCACCACCTAACAGCGGTTAGCAACAAGAGGGAGTACGCTGTTGCAGTACTCTTAGACATGGAGAAGGCGTTCGACAAAGTATGGCACGAGGGCCTGCTGTACAAACTGTCGACGTCCACAGCTCCCCGCCGCACAAACAGAGTCCTGGCTTCCTTCCTGACCGACAGGAGATTCGTCGTCGCGGTAGAAGACGCCACATCCGAAGAGAGGAGCATCCGAGCGGGCGTTCCCCAGGGATCTTGCCTGTCACCGGCCCTGTACGCCCGTTATACTGACGACATACCCGTGCTGGGCGATGCGAAACTCGCCCTTTACGCCGATGATGCTGCATATTTCGCTTCCTCCATCACCGCCCAGCACGCGGTTAGGAAACTCCAGCCCACACTGGACGCATTGCCAAGATGGCTCGCAAAGTGGAGGTTGTCAGTTAACGTTGGCAAAACACAGGCGATTGTGACAGGCAGCAAACGCCCCCCTCCCCCGCTCCTACTCTACGGTCAGGAAGTCCAGTGGTCACACACCGTGACCTATCTGGGTGTCACCATCGACAGAGGGTTAACGATGAAGCAGCACGTCGACACGGTCATACAGAAGACGAAGGCGGCGAGAGCCCGCCTGCGTCCACTGCTTGCCAGCGATCTCCCCTTACGCACGAAGCTGGGGATATACAAGGCGTATGTGCGGTCGCGGCTCACGTACGCAGCCCCCGCCTGGTACGCCTTGTGCGCCGACACAAACAAGAAGCGGCTACGTGCGCAGGAGTCCCAGTCCCTGCGCACGATCGTTCGCGCACCCCGGTACGTGCGTAATGACGTCATCGCCCGAGACCTTCGCTGGCAAAGCCTAGACGATTTTATCGCCCACCTCGCGCGCGGTATGTTTGACCGTGCCGACAGAGGTCCGCACGAACATTTACGCGGCATAGCGCCGCTGCACACCCGCCCACCGGACCGCAAGACTCGCCCTCTCCCAAGAGAGCTCATCCCGGAACCCTCTGTCCGTGACACGACAGCCCCGACTCTATCTTCGCAACGCCAAGATAGGCCGAAGAGCCCCGTAAAAGCCGCAGATAGGCTGTAAAAGCCGTAGATTGGCGCATCCAAAACCAAGATTGGTAAAACCAAGATTGGTATAAAGCCCGGCCCATAGTTATGGGCCGCGACCCGGCCTCCGGCTCAGAGTGCCTATGCACTGAGGAGCCCCCCCCCACACCCCCTCGCTCGCTACCGCTCGCGAGGAGGCGTGTGAGAAGACCCAGAGTCTTGCAGGGTCCGGCTCTCAATTGACCCGCCTGTAGTGACAGGCGGAGATTCGAAACCACAGAAAGGGGCGATGCCCCGATCTGTCTCCCCGGCCCCCTGACGGGGGCCGAGAAGAAAGCTCATGTGCAGGGTCCGGCATTCATTCCACCGCGGCGATCCGCGACGGACACATCTCCAGCCTACGTACTACCGCGGCTTCCCGTGACAGTACTATAGCGCTCACCTACATCTGTAAAACTCGGACTCCTACCACGGATACCCGTGTGGAGCATCCGGGAACAAATAAAGCTACGAGGGTGGATTGAAAAGTTCTGAGCCTGGTAAAAAAAACTAACTGGCTCACTTTTTATAACAATTTTATTTTTCGACATAGTCTCCATGAAGGTCAATGCACTTAGTCCACCTCGCCTCCAACTTCATTATCCCATCAAAAAAAAAAGAATCTCTGAGGTCGTTAAAATATGAGTCTACTGCTTCTTGTACCTCCATATTAGTCGAAAATCTTTGTCCTCCCAAGTGTTTTTTGAGGTTTGGGAAGAGATGATAATCGGAAGGAGCTAGATCCGGCGAGTAAGGGGGATGCGGCAGCACTTCAAATCCACAATCATGTATTTGTGCCATTGATTTCGCCGAAGTGTGAACGCGAGCGTTGTCTTGGTGAAACAATACTTTTTTCGACAGCATTCCAGGTCTCTTTATTTTAATTTCCTCTCGCAGACGACGTAAAAGAGCACAATAGTACTCTGAATTTATTGTTTTGCCCTTTTCGAGATAGTCTATCATGATAACCCCCCTGCAATCCCAGAAAACCGAGGCCATTACCTTATAAGCTGACAAAATGACCTTGGGTTTTTTGGGTGGTGGTGAACCTGGTCTTTTCCATTGCCTGGATTGTTCTTTCGATTCTGGTGTACTGTGGTGGACCCATGTCTCGTCCATAGTTATAAAACGATTGAGAAAATCTTCGGGGTCACGTTGAAACATGTCCAAACAATCTTGGGAAATTGTAACCAGTACTCGTTTGTTCTCGACTGAAAGCAGTCTAGGCACCCACCTGGCTGACACCTTAGAAAATCCAAGAACATCGGTGATGATGTTCTGTGCCCGCTCATAAGAAATACCCATTGCTTCCGCTATCTCCACAATCTTCAATCGCCTATCCTTCATTATCGCATCTAATATTTTATTGACATTTTCATCCGTAGTAGGCGTCAACGGCCGCCCACTCCTAGGCTCGTCTTGAACAGTCTCCCGGCCACGTTTGAAATCAGCTACCCATCTTTTTATGGTAGCATACGATGGAGCAGATTGCCCTAATGTTTTGTTCATATCTTCAAATATTTGTTTTGGTGTTAACCCCTTCTTTTGCAAATATTTTATGACAGAACGGTGCTCAATTTTATCCATTACTTGAAAAATCAGTGACCTTATGTAGCAGTTCCAGCATAAAATGCAAAATTGTGACAAGAAAAAAACAAAAGATAGTGCATAATGGCGACTAAATATGGCACTTTTACCTGCCAGTATTTTTTTTTTTTTTTTTTTATTATATACAACCTTAGGCTCAGAACTTTTCAATGCACCCTCGTATATCGTTACACTATTATTTAAATACATAATATTCTAACAACCGCAAATGACATGTACAAAACTGCTATTTGTGATTTTTGCCCTAAATCGTAAGAGTAAGAGCGTTTTGTTATTCTTGTTAATACTTAGTCTTGAGTATAAAATAATAATAATATAATATTATAGTTATACTTACATACTTATATCACAAGTAGGTACTTTTAATATCAAGTGACGGGTGATATGAAATTTTCGTAGTTAAGTAACTGATAGCTAGACTAGTGAGTAGTGAGTACTTACATATTATTTGATGTTACACTTCCTTTTATCCACCTTAATTATTTTTGTGTTGTTTCTAGGTATATTGACTGCCATGAAATAAAAGTTCCGGTTCTAATAGTCCTTTATGTTTTTAATCATAATTAGTGTCAGCCAGTCCTAATGTGGAAATTGAAAGTACCTATAGCAGGTATTAATATATATTTTCACCTCAGCAGCTCAAACAAGCAGGTTTTGCTGCTTAAAAACAGTGAGCAAAATTCAATTTTGCTGCGAGCGAGAGGCAAAGTAGCTTTTTAATTATTTTTTTTAAATGCCGTGAGCAGTGCTGGGGCTACTCACAACATTCGAAAAAATTGAACTTCACTTTGTTCTGTCACTTTCACTTCGATAGGAAAAAAGCGAGAGATAGAAACAACTTGATTCGAAGTTCGATTTTCAAATTCCACACATAGTAGGCCCAAAAAGAAACGCACGTTCGGATGCACACATAACCGTAAAATTGCAAATAAAACTATCTGTTAAACTTTGAAATGTGTTTATTATAACTATTTTATACAGTAGGTACAATCATTTTTTTTATTTAATGTTTTGGAGACAAAATTAATGAAAAATAAGAAGTTATGTATCTACATAATTTTGTTATCGTTTTAACAATCTTTAATTTCGTGACATAAACCGCGGGGGCAGTTTCAGAACGCATTTCAAAAATAGCGGGATTATTGTACTTAAAAAAAAAAAGTAATGTAATGTAAATGACGATGTAATTTTTGTTAATTTGTCCGCCATAGCCAATAGCCATAGACAAGGCCTAGTTAGGTTTTTTTTAAAGCCACAGACTACATAAAGCTGTATAAAGTTGTGTTTGCACTACGGCATTATCAAGTTGAGTGACAGGTTTTATCTGTTTCATGTTTATTTTTTCCACTTTTTATTTTATTAGTATTTTGCAAAAATGCTTGTGATTGATGCATATGCGATCGTGTCGTTATTTAGTCGTGTATTCACCAAATGGTCACAACGGAAGACCTGCGTTGGCCCTACCAGCTTCACGCTGTGTTGTTCTCGCTGCTGAGGTGAAAAGTTGTATGTCTCACACGAGACCAAAGTTTTTTACGTCTCGTATCTTTGAATCCCTCGCTACGCTCAGGATTCTAACCTAGAATCACTCGCTACGCTCGTGATTCAATAATAGAATCCTTCGCTTACTCGGGATTCAAAATCATCACTCGCAGCAAAAACCAACTTTGCTCTCTTGTTGAACAAATAACTATTAACTGCTATCGCACTGGGAGTTTAGTGTTAGGAGGTAGGAAGAATAATACGAGGGCTACTCGTATCTTATAAGTTCTGTCGTTTGCAAACTTCCCGTGATTATTAAAAAAAAAACTAGTATCATCTTAAAATATTTGAATTTAGAATTCGAAAACAAAAGAATGTCTCGAGATGTATACGTTGGTATTTAGAATTTCAACGTAGTTGCTCTAGCCTAAGTGATAGGCATCGTGAAGGCCGACCAAAAACAGCCGTAACCCAGGAGAGCATTGATGCTGTACGGCAACTGACTGTCGGAGATCGCCATGCGACATACCGTGAGATAGACGCTTCATTAAGCATTTCAGGGACCAGTATTCAAAATATTTTGCATGATCACATAGGCGTAAAAAAATTATCTCACGCTGGATACATTAGTGAAGATACATTTACTTAGTGAAGACCAAAAAACCGGCTCGCGTTCGATGGTGTCGCAAAACTCTGCGGCAATTCAACCGAGGAGACCCTAAACATGTATATGACATTATCAGTGGTGACGAATCTTGGATATACTACGATCCACATTCTAAACAGCAGTCGACTGTTTGGATGTTCCAAGATGAGCCAAAACCGATCAAAGTAATACATCCACGGAGCTTATCGATAAAAATGGTCGCCACACCACCGTGCTAGAAGATCGTAACACCGTTCATGCTCACTGGTTTACCACTATTTGTTTACCAGAAGATATCGGCGAGTTCCGAAAAAATTACCCAAGACGTACTTATACGACGTCTGCACCAAGATAATGCGAGCTCACACACCGCCCGGCTGACAATTGCGTTTTTAAAAGAGCACAACGTTGAAAATCTGGAACTCCCGCCGTACAGCCCAGACTTAGGCCCTAATGATTTCTTCACTTTTCCAAAAATCAAGCATTCACTTCGTGGTAAACGGTACCAGACGGAAGTGTTCCGAAGTGTTTCGAAAACTGGTTCGATCGAATGAAAAAGTATATTACATACTTAGTGTTTCATTCGATCGACGATGATTAATTTGATAAAGAATAAATACCATTTAACATTTAAATTATCTTTAGTTTTTCCTAACGATACAACTTAAAAGGCGTCGATAGGTACTCGGGGGTAGGTAATTGATAGAAACACACAATTACGCCGATAATAAAATAAGAGCTCGACAAACAATTATCGCCCAATTGATAATCTAGAATACTTAGATGATCGGTCGGTTCGCTCTTGTTCCAAGTAAAGAATGATTCGTCGCCACAATCGTTCCGCCTCTCATGTACGCAGAATGCTTTCTGGAATTATCGATGTACTTTGAGTACCTACTACCGAGAGTATTTTGTTGATGGAATGTTCTACACATTACGATGTTGTTTTATGAATGCTCCGCGTATTGCTGTTTAAATTAATTTTAAATGTCTCACCTTTTTACGTTCGATCGTTCAGCAAAAGCCCTGCTGGCTAATTGAGAATGCACGTGCCAAAATGTGTTTTGTACGCTGTGGCGGGACTACTTAAACTCGTCGGTTCACCGACGTTCGACCGACCGAGCACCGTTTTTAAGAGAATAACACCCCTTGACTTGACGCCTTTCGGTAAGATTGGCTGGAGATTGCCCATAGGTAACTAAGGTACCTATGTGGAAAGATGGGATGAGCAGTGGGACATTCCGGGCTTAAAACTAACTAACAAAGGCAAGTATAGTAGATTGTTCAACAAGGAACTAAAACAAGCCATGATGACACGAGATGTTTAGCCACCCAAGCGGAGCGCGGGTGGCTATAGTTCGAGTGTCATTACGGTTGTTTAGTCTGGCGTTAAACACTCTACTTTTCACTTTGAATGTGAGGAAAAAAACGACGTTCTACATAATACAAAATTACAATATTGATTATAACAAAGTTTCTTACAACATTTTCCGCGGTTTTTTGTTGTCGTAAAGTGACGCTTTAAATGCTTGCTTATTTAGCCTACACATTCAAAACCCCCTGGTTGGCCCGGAGCCTTTCTGTGGTATCACAAAAAGGAAATCCTATTCACTGCTAAACGACCTATATAAATCTAGGGCGATCGAGCTGTGGAAGTCCACGAAAGGACAAAAGCACTCGAAATCATTAATTACAGGGTTCAAAAGCAACTTCTCCAAAGAGATTCTACAACTCAAAAGGGAAAAGACTTGCGCAGTGACTAGAATTCTAACTGGCCACTGCAAATTGAACAAACATCTGTTTCTAATGGGTATGAAACAAGAACCGACATGCAGGTTCTGTCAGGAAACAGAGGAGACAGCAATGCACATCCTCTGTTCTTGCGGACCACTAATGCGTAACAGAAGTATCTACCTAGGGCGACATATTGTGGACCCACAGGAGATACAACTTCTCACGGCCCAAAGCATCTGGAAATTCTTAGACGCAACGGGCCTTTGCGGTGAACTTTAAACAAAGGGCTGTTACAAAAGATCAGCAATGGTCGAAGTGACACACAAGGCCCATCCAAACCCCCCAATAATAATAAAATCTAGTGTCCGACCGAAATTTCGGTTTCGGTTTCGGTTTCGGTTTCGGCCAGTTTCGGCCAAAAAATCAAGTTTCGGCCCGAGTTTCGGTTTCGGCCAAAAACGGCCGAACCCTTCGGCCGCGCCGAAACTTACAACATCGTAGCTTCGGGTCGCGCTCGGCTAACGTCGGGCGCGCTCGGCACGGCTGGCAATATGGCGTCGCTCGCAAATAAATTTGTTTTATTTTATACCACCATTAAAAAATCGCTTACTTTGTGTTACAAATAATATATTTTTTTCACTTTATAGGGTAGTTAAATTTTCAAACAGAACCTCTGTAACTGTGCTGAAATTTCATTGTGATAAATCTTTGAAAGTAGAAACCTGTAATTATAGGTCGGCGAGATATTAATTTTAGAAAAAAACGGGCTTACTAAAATTTTTTCGACTTTTTAAGGACTTTTTTTTTATATATAAAAGGTTCGGTTTCGGTTTCGGTTTCGGCCGAAACTACAATGAAACCGAACCTTCGGTTTCGGTTTCGGCAAAATAACATGTTTCGGTCGGTCACTATAAAATACACATTCAAACTTGAAAACTATTTTATAACTAATTGGACCATGCATAATAAAATTAATTATCCTTAATATAATTAAATAGATTCATGTTCGTAATCATTAATCGTGTTTCACGAAATTAAATCGTAGTTTTTTGTAGGTATTTTTGCACAGTTGTCATTTTGAGGTTATTTCCACGCTCAAAAAATGGTCCATACACAATCACTGAAAATGGCGATAACCCTCCATTCACAAACACCGTGATTGGCTGTTTAGGAGTTTCCAAAGAGAGAATGACACCCCTGAGCAAAGCAAGCGGTCCTTCTGTCCCTCTCTTAAATGTTAATTAAAGAGCTGTTTCTGTTAGACCGTGGTAGAAGCCGGTATTTTTTTTCCCGGTTATGTGTGTTTCAACAGCGGATTTTCTAACGAATAGTAGAGTTTCACCGTTAAAATCAATAGTTCATAATAGCGTCTATATAAAAACAACAAATAATTAATCCGGCCGGTAGGAAATCTCGGTATGCGATTCCGATTGTTTCAGTACTTTTTAGGACACTATTAAGGCGAACAACTTATTATTTTAGGGGATAAATGGGCCAAAAAATGTTTATGGGTGAATTGCAAAGATATTGTAGATACATAGTTAAGGGCTTAACTGAGAAAACGTTAAGCATTGTTTTTCCTTTGTGTAACGAAAGTTATCCATACGATTATATATGACTAATCTTCGTTACACAAAGGAAAAAGTTAAAGATTGTTAAGGATTTTTTAATTGAGCCTTTTACTATGTACAATATTTTTGCAAATCACACTTATTGCGGTTTGTTGAACAGTCTACGGACCGCCCGACAAACAGAGAGACGAGTCACAATTTCTTACTTATTTGCGGAAACCTCGGTGCTCCGACTCTAACTATTTTACAAAACAGTGTAAGCCTTAATTTTTTTTAGGATGGAAAATTACTGCGTCGACGTTTGAACCGCGCAACTCAATGGTTTGAGACTAACGACCCTGGGGAATTTTGCTTTGAGCTACTACTGAAGGCTAACAATGGAACACTGGGGTCCAAGGAGCCTCAAAGACTTTTTTATAAAAAAAAGCAGCCTAAGAAGGAAAAGGAATCAAATACACGAATAAAACTTAGTTCATACGGTAAGTAATATCGCGCTGACATACAGGTGTTACAAAAATTTACGTACACATTACAGCATTTAAAAGCGTGTTTTATGTCGGTTTACTATACATCATAAGGCCGGCCTTACACTTAATAAGTTTACTTAAGTAAGTAGGGACGCAGCTATTTGTTAGAATAAGATAGAAATATTCTTTTCTCATTCTAACAGATCGCCTTGTCCCTACTTACGTAAATAAAACTTACGAGTGTAAGGCCGGCCTTAGAATAGCGCTTAAATCGCGTAGCTGTCAAATATTTTCCAAACAAAGGCCATAAGGTAAATATACGCTTCAACGAACGCTTAAGACCTGAATGTACGTTTATTTTTTAATGGCATGGCAAAAACAGCAGCTTTTATTTTTAATTTTCAAATTTGAATCTGACCCGTTTATGTTGGTACATAAATACCGTATATGTAGTTTATGTATACGGTATTATACCGGAGGTTGTTATTTTATGTACTTAATTCTCTGAAATGGCTGAAGCTATTGAGGTGCAGTTAAGAACAATCGGCTGTGAGTAAGAAAATCTGTCGCAGGCTTGTTGGTGTCGAGCGTGTTCATGGCGCTGGTGCTGCTGGTGTACGCGCTGCTGCCGGAGCTGCGCAACCTGATGGGCCTGATGCTGATGGCGTACCTCGCCGCCACCATCGTCTTTTTCCTGCTCCGGAGCATACACGTCCTCCTCAATGACATTCGAGTCCTCGGGCCAACTACGTGCTCCGTTTTGTGTAAGTATTTAGGTCTGGGGCGGCCATGAATGGGATAGAGTTAGATATCAGATACATATATCTCCGTCTCTTCGTTGCTCGCTTCGCTTTGAACTTGAAAAGTTTCAAAACTACTTAATACGTCCTCTGTAGGTACAGTAGCCCGAACATGATTGACACAAGGACAATCTAAGAGCTCGTTGCCACTATGCCGTATGTTGGATTCTGATCTTAATCGGGTGTCGGCGCCTCTGTTCCTAAGGAAGAGCGGTGTCTCCCAACACAGGCATTTATCATACTTCCCCCTAAGTGTCCCCCCCCCCTTCTCTTTCAACCAAAACCATAAATACTAAAATTTGAAAAGCAAGCACATTATAACGAAATTTATTGGAAAACTATCACGACTAAGAACACTTGTAATTGTTGCTTGTCTATCTATATACACATAGGTTTTGGACCTCTTAATACAGGATACCCTATATATAAAGTAGAAATATAATAAGTAGTACCTAAGTGTATAACTTTCTTCTCGTTTCAGCGTTATTGTTCTACTATTCAATGTTATCAAGCTTCGCGTGGTTAAATGTCATGTCTTTCGATATCTGGTGGACGCTAAGGTAAGAATACCTACCTAGGTACCTAAATTGCTAAGTTATTTCGTTCATTGAATACAAAACGGACACAAACCTAAATGAGTCAGTGTTGCATTTTAAAATTAGAAGCGGTTGGAATACGATTTTCAATGGAAGAGCAAATTGTTTTGGAATGTGTCCGTTTTGTATTCAATGAGCGATTTAATAAGTAGTCACGTCACTTAAAAAGGCCGCTGGAGATGTACCTTCGCAGTCGCGCATTTATCGATGAAAATGGTGGTATAAAGGGGGCGGGACGGGGGAAAACTCCGCCGGTAGGCTAATGCGCGCACGCTATTGGTTAGTGACTGTCCCCATGCGCAAACACATCCCCTCCCTTAACGCTCAGCGGTCATTTTACGTGATGGGATCTGTAATACAAAAAGTTAGAAATCCAATGATGGAAATTAATATCCACAAGACCATCATTTGCATTCAGTAGGTAAGTATAATTTTGTAAAGTGGAACTGATGATGAAGACCGCAGATGGCCACCGGACTCCTAAATGGTAGGTACCTACCTACAGTTAAGCGACTATGACTGCAAAAACAAGTAATTTGTAATTTTGGTCGTGAAAAACTGCATTTACTCGTAAATACCTACTTACCTATAAATTTGCTAAATTGTTTATTGTTACCGGACTACCCGAAGTAGGGTTAACTATGCTTTTGAACATCTTTGTATCTAATCACAAATGGTAATCAACATCTCACAAATTGATTAATTTCACAAATATATCATTACCCCTAGGTAAACCCATAGGTTAGGTTTAGGTTATTTAGGTTAGTTTTATAAAAACCTGAAATATTTAGTTTCGAAAACAAACAAAATGCAAAATGAATCAGTTTGCGAAATGAATCAGTTTGTAAAAAGTTTGCGCAATGAATCAGTTTGATGGTAAACCATGTTTGTTTGTCTATTTCAGTGGCACGCTCTTTAAAATATATATATTTTATTACTACGATATAAAGGTCTTAAATTAAAGCATTAAAAAAGCCCAATTCAAATATATATATTAAATATATTATATATTAAATAATACTTTGATGCTACTGACCATAACAGGAAAATCAAACACATACGATTTCTCGTTCCCCTCTAACTGCCTTCAAACTACCTACCTATATAGGTGTAAAAACAGTAAGAAAATAGTGTTATATTTTCCATAATTCACGAATACGTACTATTTTAAACTAAACCACTCTCTTATAAATGACAAATAAAAAGTGTGAAAAGAAAGAAAGAAAAACATTTATTTGTGACAAACAGACAAACAAAGCACAAAAAAATACTGACATGGACAAAATACCTGAGGGGTTATTATGACATTGCTATGCAGTTCATTTTACGGTGAGCGTAAAGGACAGAGCTATAGCAGTTACATAACTCTGTCCTTTTCTCTCAGCGTAAAATGAATTGCTCAGATACGTCATAATAACCCCTCTGTTGTCACGAAATGGTTCCAACTCAGCGTAAACTACTTATATAGTAGTTTTCCTACTCCTGTAAGTACTTATATCTGTCATTTATATAGTCACGAACACTAATATAAGAACATACATAATATGTCCGCAGAATAATCCAGACAAAAGTCTATCTTGTCTATGCCCCAAAACAGCACATCGCACCTCTATTAGAACAACGACGTAAATGTAAGTATGACGATTTTAGAGAAAACGCATTTGATCATTTTTATGTTACTGTAATCACTATAACGTTTTTTCGTTAGGTGTTTAGTAATAGTTTGACCTATAAAATAATACATCATTGTATAAGTAATTTATATAGATTTATTTTGTTTTATTTAATATTGTATTTTTTTGGCTATGGCAATGTTATTTTGGGTAGACGTACATTTACGTCGTTGTTCATCGAACATATCTAAAACCTTTTAACCCTTGGCAAGCAATAACGACCTAAATACTTAATAACTATAATTGATTCAAATAAAAAAATCAAAACATCTTCTAATAAAGTTATTTAAATAAATATATATGACGGAGGAGGAGGAATTGTTTCTTCAGTGACACTCATTTTATAGGTTTAACAATTTAATGTCTTACACACTTTAATTAGATACTAAACTATCAACTACTTTATAATTGTCAATTATCTTTATTTATCACTATTTACTACCAGCTACTGAATCATGAATTTAATGGACACTACGAAACGTGGGACAGTTCCTCGGCACGCGCCTTGCTTGGGCTCGATCCAGATTTGAACTGCGACTCCCTCCTTGGCCGCCCGAGACTCTGCCGAAGCAATACATAGCTAGATGTATGTGATGCTTGCGTTTGTAGTACCATCAAGTAACATGACCTCTCCGACATATATATGAAATATATTGTGAGTAATATTTTTTTATAATTTAAAAGCAACAGATTTACTTACTAATCGTCTGCGAAACAACCCAGTTATAGGTAGATAATTAAAACTTAGTGCAATATTATTTATTTATTTTAAAAGGAACAATCACTGTAAATTACCAATACATTAAGAATAATAGCTACTGGCATAGTTATAATATTATTACTATCAGTCTTACCATCACATTTTAATCAATAAAACTAAGGCATAAGCATTAAGACAATTAGGTTACACCTATGTTATTTTTTTTAAATAATATACATTATGTGGTAACGACAATGACTTAATTGCTAAAAGCGTCTATTTTACACTAAATATGTCATCCAACTGACCAATCAGTCGTTGTAGATTTCAATGGCGGCTTCAAAAGTATAATGACACAACGCCCTCTGGCCAAACTTTTACGGGAAATACTTGAAGGTCAATATTGCACTAGATAGTTTGATCGATTTGGAACTGTTTCCTATAATTAAGTCATTTTTTGAAAAAATTGCATTTACGTCGTTGTTGTAATAGAGGTGCGACATGTGCGTTTTTGAGATAAAACAATACGGCCAGCTGCCAAAGCTTAGCGTTGCACAATCGATTTAATCATATTTTAACGATTGTGAAATAGGGACTATAAATCACCTAATGTTTTGAGAAATGATTTCAGTTACCTGATTGGTCGATTTTAAAATAGCTGTATTCTGGTTGGTTGATACGAAATACAAAGTTTTTTTAAAAGATTTAAATTAGTTAAAGAGAAACACGTACCTAAAAGAACCTATCGTTCCGTTTTACAGTCGATGTGTATTGTGATTGGTGGATTTAATTTGGTGAAGTATTCTGATTGGTCAAATTAAAATGTTTTGGAATTGTAAATAATTCTGTTTTCCATTCCGTCAATTTAAAAACAAAGTAAACCATAGACATATTTTGTCATTTTCTTGTTTCCCGCTCGTTTGTTGTTCTTTACTTCGTTCGTTCGTTTGTAAGTTTTTTCGCTTAGTTTTGCATTTTATTTGAAACCTAGTCGTAGAAAAAGTATTGTATGCAACGGTGTATAACTAAGTCAAAAAACACTCGTGGCGTGTGTTACGATGTTCGCCTTCGGCTCACATCGTAACACACGCCACTCATATTTTTTGACCTCTCTTATACAACTATGGCATAAACTACTATTACGTGACGGTTGCGTAATGCCAATTGGGATACAAATACAACAAAAAAAATAACTGCTAGCTTTTATATTTTTATTCGAAAGAATTTCGTTTAAAATAATTTATCAAATAAAATTAACCTTGCCTAAGTACTGTGTAAAAATGGCGTAGCTATTTAGAAAAATGAGTATACTTCGTCTAAGATTCAGAAAGACGTTTTTTACTATCTGTAATCTGTTTTTAAAGTCATAATAGACAAACGTCATTCAAACATAATGTAAACAAACAATCGCAATACAATAAATTTATTAATTCAGAGTATTTTAAGCATTCGGCCATTGCTTATTACCTAATCCATAATTAATTCAGAACTTCCTGCATGGCCCTTGTTTCTAGAGTAGATTCACTGAACAAAATCATATTATAGTAGTTTATGCAATAGTTGTATAAGAGTGGTCAAAAAACATGAGTGGCGTGTGTTACGATGTGAGCCGAAGGCGAACATCGTAAAGGTAAGCGCCACGAGTGTTTTTTGACTTAGTTATACACCGTTGCATACAATACTTTTTCTACGACTAGGTTTCAAATGAAATGCAAAACTAAGCGAAAAAACTTACAAACGAACGAACGAAGTAAAGAACAACAAACGAGCGGGAAACGAGAAAATTACAAAATATGTGTCTATGGTTTACTTTGTTTTTAAATTGACGGAATGGAAAATAGAATTATTTACAATTCCAAAACATTTTAATTTGACCAATCAGAATACTTCACCAAATTAAATCCACCAATCACAATACACATCGACTGTCAAACGGAACGATAGGTTCTTTTAGGTACGTGTTTCTCTTTAACTAATTTAAATCTTTTAAAAAAACTTTGTATTTCGTATCAACCAACCAGAATACAGCTATTTTAAAATCGACCAATCAGGTAACTGAAATCATTTCTCAAAACATTAGGTGATTTATAGTCCCTATTTCACAATCGTTAAAATATGGTTAAATCGATTGTGCAACGCTAAGCTTTGGCAGCTGGTCGTATCGTTTTATCTCAAAAACGCACAAGTGCTGTTTTGGGGCATAGACAAGATAGACTTTTCTCTGGATTATTCTGCGGACATATTAATGTATGTTCTTATATTAGTGTTCGTGACTATATAAATGACAGATAAAAGTACAGGAGTAGGAAAAATATTTAATATTTATTTATTTTTTATTAATTTGGTGAAGTATTCTGATTGGTCAAATTAAAATGTTTTGGAATTGTAAATAATTATATTTTCCATTCCGTCAATTTAAAAACAAAGTAAACCATAGACACATATTTTGTCATTTTCTTGTTTCCCGCTCGTTTGTTGTTCTTTACTTCGTTCGTTCGTTTGTAAGTTTTTTCGCTTAGTTTTGCATTTCATTTGAAACCTAGTCGTAGAAAAAGTATTGTAACACACGCCACTCATATTTTTTGACCTCTCTTATACAACTATTGCATAAACTACTATTATTAGTAGTAACTTCCATACTTCCAATCATGAGTTTCTACAATAAATGTTGATGCCGTCGTTTTGAATCTCTTGAAAAACCTCACCACACGAATTATTAACTTTCATCCCACATAACTCGAAAGAGAAATGGTCTCATTATACAGTAGGGCCTCGATAATCCGAACTTCAAAAAAACAACCCCTGTTCGGACTCAGGGAGCGTTCGGATTATAACTAGTATGTTAGAAACAAAACATCGATAATCCGAACTAGCGTTCGGATTATAGTATGTTAGAAATCCATTCCATCTTTTAAGCTGTCTAATATAGCATATATCACACTTTTCAGCAATCGTCAAAGTTTTATGTTTACGTTTAGGTGTAGGAACCATATTTATAACCTCAAATAACACGTGGCACGCAATGCACACTGTAATTTTGCAAAGACTAATGACAAACCACAAACAAATCACATCTCAGGTGTTACGGCGGGGGTGGAAGGGGACAGGGTCAGCAGTTCGGATTACAGCGACGTTCGGATTAGCCTGTGTACGGATTATCGAGGCCCTACTGTATATTTATTTCATCATAAAAATTACAGTCAATCCGGAAACAAACAATTTTGACATAACAACAGCTGTCTTCGAACGTACCCTTGTATTACCTAGATATCTTAATTGTACTTATAAAATAAAACATTGGAGACGTTTCATATGTTTTATGTAAAACCACATAAGAGGTTTATATAGCGCAATTCGAACCAGCCTTAAGGGGTCAAATAAATGTAATTTCCTAGTTTAATTATAATTAATTACACGTATCATTTTTTTTTATTGTACTACAGGGATCGATTTAAGAAGCCTATTCCTTGAAATGGTTTTTAAATATTCATACATTCTCGAAAATTGGTGTAAGTATCCCAATTAGGTCATGAAAATAAATAAAACACAAACCAAAAACAAAATGATTGGATTTAGGGGACAAGGTTGTAGATTACAGTCACGGAAATTAATTCCTAGTCTACTTTGGACTATGTCAAAGTGACACTGTAAACAATAATATATGATGTCTCTTACGTGTTCATTGATTACGTATCAACACGTAAGAGACATCATATGTTTTTATTTAGTGTCACTTTGACATACATACCTAGCTCAAAGTGGACTAGGAATTAAACTCCTAGACTAGGTATACAAGTTATAAAGTGTTGGTGCATCTACTTAATAGGTATTTGTATTGTTATAGGAGAGGTTTGCCTGTTGGTGTCCAAGCCAGGCCAGGGCGCAAGGGGAGGAGGCAGGTGCCGAAAAAGTTCTGGTGGTATAACCTGCACGGCTGGGGCACGCCTCTCATCCTTACCGTCTTCGTCATCGTCGTGGACCTCGTGGACTTGCGGCATATACCGTCCTTTGTGAAGCCGCATTTTATTAAAGGGAATTCTTGCTTCATTGAAGGTAATTAATGAATTACATCCTGTAGGACTTCCATGATTTTGATTATTTATTGCTAGGACAGAAAAGTCCCATGGAAATACTTCTTATTTGTTTTGACGCTCTATACATAATTATAGATTCCCAGTGTGGTTGCCGGGTAAGAATAGTGCCACTCCATGTCCTCCCGTGGATGTCGTAAGAGACGACTAAGGAAATAAAGGCTGTGTGTAGTACTGTTAGGCGATGGGCTTGTAACCTGTCACTGGTAATCTTAGCCTAATTGCACAAAATGTGGTTACAGAATTATTAACAAGTTTTTAGAGTTATTAGTAATTCGGTAGCTCTGCCTACCCCACTCTGGGAATAAAGGCGTGAGCTTATGTATGTGTATGTATACGTACATAATTATAAACACTCGACGAACTCAAACTCAAATAATTCAGAAAACTGACAAGAACATGTTTTAGAGCTGATGACTCGTGATTGACTCGTTAGGTTTTCATAAGACCTAGGTAGATAAGAACCGTGTTTTAACTAAAGATATTTGGCCTCAAAAGTAGCTAACTAAGACTCACCTATAAACTGTAATTTATGTACAACTAGCAATATTTTCACTCCCAGTAAAAAAAAAATAGGCTATCCAGACAGGTAAGTAGGTAGTCCATCCGGAATGATGTACGTTTCAACCGGTTAAGGATCTTTTCAAATGAAGTCCGTGGTTCCAGAGATTACACGCCGGATAGAGACAGATTTATAAAACACGCACTCTCTCTTTATAATATTCTAATAGTATACAGTGTAGTACAGCCGACCCCGCAAACGGACAGGCAAAGTTGTGGCTAATGAGGTTTGTGTTAGGGATCGATTTATTTACTACCTATCGTTAATTATGTCAAAATTAATTAAACGAAAACCTTATATTGACCTTCTTTTCAAATACAGTAATTGTTTACTATTGAACTAAATAAAACAAATTAATTGATGACGATGATGATCAGGGAATTCCCTACCAATGTAAAATGAATTTATTATCTTTCGTGGTCTGTGAAGTCACGATTTTTTTTCCGTATTATTTCAAATAATAATATGGAGTAGTTTACTACAGTCCTTGAAAAAATAAAATTATATATTTTTAACATACAGTTCGGAACATACAACGTCGTTGTCAATGTCGGTTGTGCGGTACCTACGCTTGTGTTTTATTTTGCTCCTCGTAATTTATTCATTCTAAGTAGAAAACTAAAGTTTGTGGAAGTAAAGTTCAGTGCATGAGGACTATAAGCTAAGTTTAGTATTCGGATTTAAAAGACTCTTTTAGCAAGTCATATTGTATTAGTTTCTTCTTGATCTCTTCTTTCTTTGGTGTTTCTACATTGGGAATGGTCTCATTTATAAATGTAGTTACTTTTTTCATTGGTGTCAATTCAGTATTTTGGTTAATATTTGTTGCAAATATCTCATCTAGTTCTTTATCTTTTAGTTTCATCATAACGGTTTCATATTGTTTGTTCATCCTCTCAATTTCCTTTTCTTGCCTTTGAACTTTTCTTTTAAGATTTAAAAACCCTTTTTTCATAGTATTTATAGTGTTTCGCAATTTTATAGTTTCATTTTGATATTTGTAAACAGATCTACAATGAAGTTTGCGGCAAATTTGGTGATCTGCAATACTCATGCATCCTGGAGGATTAGCACTTTCCATTGCTTCTTGGGATGTTGATGGCAAACTTTTTCGATCTTCTCTCCATTTTTGTCTCAATTCTTCTTTTTGTTCTTCGCTATAACTAGCTTTTTTTTTCCTATATTGTCGTAGTGTTCTTTCACTGTTCTTTTTCTTTAGCTCTTTAAACTTTTCAGGATTTGTAATTTTTAACTTTTCCCGATATATTCTTTGTCTTTCCGCAGCGCTTAACGGCATTTTCTATGAAAAATTCAACGTTTTCTTATTATTTTGATTACGTAAATATACCTTGTATTTTTATAGCTCAAGTTAATAATAATAAGGTATAATTAGACTAAATGCTGAATTTATAGAAACTGATCTCCGAGTATGGTCTTTATTATTTGAACTGAGCTGATCCTCTGCAGTAAGTAATCGGCTTGCGGTTACGGAAACAAAGAAAGATGAATAGTTTTGTACATTCAACAGCATAAATAAGTGATAATTTATGTACTTTGTTACTTTAACGTCGTGTTTGAAATGTGTTACAAAATTGTGAAACGATTGAAAGCGACAAGGTACAGAAATGATCACTTATTTATACTGTTGACTGTACACAAGCAATGGGCTTTGTGTAGAGGATCAGCTCAGTTCAAATAATAAAGACTATACCTAAGTCTAATTCCAAGTTTGGTCGAATGCGAAGAAAGCTCTCATGCTCATTCCTCAAAAAATGAAAATAGCTGAACCATGTAGGGAGTCAATTAGGTAGCAATTGAGGTCTCCTATCTCTGATCTTCGTTTGGGGGGGAGGGGATTTACACCCTGTATAATAAAGCTGAAATACCTAATATATTTAATACTCGGTCCAGGATAGCTTGCTTAGGCTACATTCGCCTAAACTTAGAATAAGATTTAAGTACATACTCTAGTAAAAGTAAATTCTACGTTTAATTAAGTACAGTTGTTTTATCTCACGAAAGTGGGACGGCTAGGGTAGGGGCACCAAAAGATGAACGATTAAGCGACTACACGAACTTAAGACCGTTTATTCTCAGTGAAATTAACAAATTTCACCCTATTTTTTTTTTATATATGGTACAGTATATAGTCTAGATTGAAGATGACTATTATAAAGCCTGTTATTATAACACAGTATTTTTCTAAAAATCGTTGAAACCAAAAATAGGCGGATTTGCCCAAAAGATGAACAGCGTGCCCTAATTCTGAACGGTTTGGACCCAAAAGTTGAACTAACATAATAAAAAACCTAATACATTATAATTTTAAGGAAGTTTCAGAAATAACATTATGATGTATGTTTAACATTACGACTAATACCCCGATAAATATCGAATACCCGGTATTAAAGAAAAATAATATTTTTCTACCCGGTTTTAACTACCCTATACCTATTATGTCCTCTTCCGAAGAAAAGGTATTGTGGCTCACGTAATTCCAGCCACTGGTTATCTACTGTTCGATTTATCTACCTACTACCGCTGCTCCCTCAGAAACAGTCCAATTAATTTTCTCAAAAACCAAAAGCATTTTAGGGTTAATATTTGGTAAAAATAATATCTTACAATGAGACAAATAAACATATATACATATACAGTTCCGTTTCTAGCCAGGGTTTCGTGTCTAGCGGTTAAAACGTAATAAACTGATAAACAGAGAAACACAGTTACTTTCATATTTAAAATACCTATTAGTAAACGTTTCTATTTTTTTTTTTTTTTTAATTTATTTATATATAATGAAAGTTGAAGAAAATGGCTTGACAGCGGACAAAACAATACAAGTTTATCTGCCGCTGTGTTCACTCTTGTTATTTACAAATAACTTATTAACTAACCTATGTACTTAAAAATATATTTAGGTATAGGCAAAACAGTTCCCCAAGCCGATGCAAATGCCCTTGCATGAGGTCAACATCAGCATAGGAAAGCTGTTTTCATGATGCGCTTACAACGGTGTGGGTTGCTACAGATTCCTGTATATATTTCGGGCGATAATCCATTTAGAATATTTGGAAGTAAATATTGCCACGAACGCTTCCCATAAAAATTATTCATTTTCGGCAAAATATATTTGGGCAAACGTTCCAAAATTCTAAGATGTTGTGGCCTGGAGGTCTTTTTAAGGTCATTTAAGTTACTAATTTCTTCACTAACAATTAACATTTTACTTCTGTTATAAACACTAATTATCTGGCAAAATTTAAAAAGTTCTAGTTCTCTATGAATAAATTTTAGTCTGATAGAATTTGGAACGATTGCTTTGAGTAAACTTAACTGCAATGTATAAATATTATTAAGATAGGTTTTAAAAGTTCTGCCATAACTACTTAACCCGTAATCGATAACAGATTCTGCCAGAGATAAATAAAGCATTCTAAGTATGTTGTAAGGAAGTTTATATTTTAATAATGTGATTTTCGAAAGAATAGATCTCAGTCTCTTACATACGTAATTAATGTGCGGTCTCCAGTTAAATCGGTCATCAATCACCAAGCCGAGGTAAGTGTGCTCTTTAACTAATTCCAATTGCGTACAATTACAAATTATATTTGGTATCATACTCGTATCATTATGTCTATGAAGGCAGTTGTGACTATGGGCTACAATAGTGGGGTTCGTGGTTATTGCTAAGTAGGGAGAATGTATGTACATAAGCTTAGTTTTGGTATAATTTATAACTAGACCCACATCATGGGCCCATTTACATAATAAATCGAAGTTCTCCTGCATGGCAATTTTGGCCTTAATAATATCCGTATCTGCCACTAGAAGACAGGTATCATCTGCGAATTGGTAAACAGAACCCTCCCTGAATATATCACACATGTCGTTCACGTATATTAAGTACTCAGTTGGTCCAAAAATGGACCCTTGAGCCGTGCCTTCTTCTGTTGGGATCATGTCGCTGAAAACGTTACTGACTTTAACTGTCGTAAACCGATTTGTGTGATAGTTTTTGAAGAAATCGAGAAGGGGTCCCTGGATACCATTCCGCCAAAGTTTTGAAAAAAGGACATTATATCTTAAGGTGTCGAATGCCTTACTGAAATCGATGAAAATTGCGAGTACATGTTTTTTATCGTTCAAATAATTATTTACTTCGTTAGTAAATCTGCTCAATAACTGAGATGTATTTTTATCTTTTTGAAAACCATACTGCTTATTATGAATGATATCGTTTTCAGTAAGGTATTTACGTATTTCATTACCAAGGTATTTTTCAATTATTTTATCTATACACGATAAAATTGTGATGGGTCTGTAATTATTGATATCACTGTACTTTCCTTTTTTGTAAATGGGTCTAATGGTGCCTATTTTCAATTTATCAGGATAAACAGATTTACCAATGCATAAATTAACTAGGTGAGTAATAACAGGAGTAATTTCAGCATTTATGCATTTAATATCACATGGTCGAATACCATCCAGTCCAGGACTTTTATTGTCGTTAAGATGTTTAATTATTAAATAAATAACATCTTCTTTAGCCTTAGAAAGTGTGTTCATAGTTCACTAGTGTTCATAATTACAAAACTATGCCTAAAAGTTGAACGACTGAATTTACTTGATTCAACTTTAGGTCACAGAATTTGTGAAATGAACGAACAAAAACCAGTAAGAGTTCACCTATTGGAATAGAATCCAAAACATGAACTAGTAAATTTGACTCGTTCAGGTATTAGGCACACATTTTATCATTGAACAGTGATAGTTTTCATAGTAATTGAAACTCCGAAATCATTGGATTAGACATCAAAAGTTATGTTCATCTTTTGGTTTAAAAATATAAGAGCATTTAACGATCACTTTAAGTTATAAAGTTTCCATCTGTCATTTCGGGACGATTTATTAAAACGCTTTAAAAAAAGTACGCCTTGCCTAGTAGGTGAACACCGTTCAAGTATTGGCTTGGGTATACATTTTTGAAACCATTACTTGAACGGCATATTACTCGCTAACTAACAAAAAAAATGAAATATCGTATGACTCCATTAAAAGAGTGATTAATCAAGAATACATACCAAGCAAATCCTTCTAAAACAGTCAATTATTGAATTTTATACGTAATTAAAAGCTTAAATTTGGAGTGCACTGATCTTATCTATTCTCCCATACTAGCGACGTTTTCGGCGGGAAGCTCCAGAACGATAACCGATCACGGCCACGGCTGTGGCGTAACTGTCAGTTAGTTTGGGTAACGGCGTAGACAAAGAGTTCCCGGTTAAGAAAAAAAAAATCCGAACTTTTTAACACAAGTCACGATTTAATTATGTGATTATTTCGATCGACTGTTCAGCTTTTGGGGGGCGTTCATCTTTTGGTGCTCCTACCCTATTACTTAAGGCGAAGGGCAAATAAATTAAATTGAGGTGTTTTTGACGTCAATTCTTAGTAAAAATATAGCAATTAGTAATTTGAAACGATAATAATCTGAACACAAAATTATTTAAGTTTTGCTTAAGCTTTGGTTATTACTATGGATCTGTAAGTCTTAGTCAATTTTATAAACCATCTTTCTCAATACAAATGCTGGACTTGTTACTAAAAGTACTAAAATCGCTGTATGTATGCCTATAATATTTGAAGAGTTCCCTTATTTCCTTACGGATACCCTCATCATTTCATCATGATTTGGTGACAATGGGACACCTCGGAAGTATACTCAGTCAAACCAAAAAAAGATTTTTTTAAATCGGACAGCTCTGTAAAAAGTTATGCGTGATCATAGAAAAAAAATACGGGTTGACTTGAAAACCTCCTTTTTTGAAGTCGGTTGCGTGCCCGGTTAGGTTGTCGTAGCTAAATACGTATTCTATTTACATGGCAAATTTTTATTGTTTTTGACTTGCTCCCCTATTGTAAACGTTTTGAAAGCTCTTAATTTTACTTGTCAGTAATGGTGGCGAGTTAAAAACAATACCATAACCATGGGTCGGAATAGGTAGTGTTTATTAACCTAAACTTGATTCATCTTTGTTCAATAACGTATTCCCGCCTTATTCACGCATATGAGTGTCAATTTTTTTTTTACCCACACATTTTTGTCTGTTGCCAAATTATACTTAAGTGAAATTATTTTTTAATTGTAGTAATATCATTACCCCCTTGCGTAAATCACATTATAATATATTGTTTAAAAATGTATGTAATGAAAATGTAACTCAGTTGACAATTCAGTATTTATCACACAATTTCACATTTCAATTAAAGTATGGGTATGGGTGGATATGGGACTTAAGTACTTGAGAAAGATAGATTGATAAACTAGTAAATTGACTTCATCATTAAAAACGAAAATCAGCAGTGATATTTTATTTTTAAAAACAAACATGTTTGATGAAATCCGGTAAAATAAGTGGGGGTAAAAAAGTTGATTGACCCATGAATGAACATTTGCAAATTTTGACGGACCGCCTACAAACATACGAACAGTGCAAGTTAAATAAAAGCTTGTAATAAGCACTACCTATCCTGACCCCTGACCATAACATAATAGGATCAAAGCTTATTCGTTAGATGGCGCCCGAATTAAAGCTGTCGTCGTCGGGCCGAATGAGCAAGGTCAAATTGCCCTACCCGTCGTCGCCTTAATTGTAACGCGTATAGATAGACACGAAGGGTTAGGCTTGTAAAGCTCACTTCCCCGAAATGTGCACTTTCTAAAAAAGTACACTTTCTGCAAAATATACACTCCCAAAAGGTACACTTGCTCAACTGGGCCACTTTCTCGAAAGGTGCACTATTTCAAAAAGAGCACTTTTCGAAAACGCACACTTTCCCAAAAAGTACACTTTTCCAATTGGGGCACTTTCTGGAAAGATGCCCTATTTCCATCACCACAAAGTTCACACAGTTTTTGTCCGATGAAGATCATGAGTCATGTTGGCAATATTAACGTTTTTTGACAGATATCTCTAGCACCTTTAGTAAGTAATAATAATGTACTTTGATAGTAATGAACTTTTTTCAAAGTATTTGAGTAATTTGTTTTTTAATTATTAGTGGCTGAGGACTTAACTCTGGTATGATACTGGCTGATTCTATAATACAGATTTATTACAGTAGAGATAAAGGAAGTGCGTGCACCTTCTGAGAAAATGTATCTACTGAGAATGTGTTCCACCTGGGAAAATGCACTTTTTGAGAAAGTGTACCCATTGGGAAGTGCACTTTTTGAGACAGTGTACTATCTGAGAAAGTGATCCTTCTGAAGAAGTGCACATTTAGAGAAAGTGCACATTCCGGGAAAGTGAGCTTTACAAGCCTAACCCGACACGAATACAACCCGGTGACGCATAGCTTACACAAGTATGGCCCACCGGTGTTCGTGAGATAAAACAACTGTATAAATGCCAGGTTCCAATATTTAAGAAACAAATGGTTTTCCTTACGTCTCGTTAAAATTTGACACATTTTGTACGTAGCAAATGTCAAATTTTAACGAGACGTAAGGAAAACGATTCGTTTCTTGAATATTGGAACCGGGCATAAGACCTTATTTCGGTTTGGTCGAATGCGGCCGTATATTGCTATAAGGTTGTACATAATGTACCATTTACCATTCAGTTCAAAATTTCAATAAATTTCACCGTAATATAAAAAAAAAACAAATATCAAAGGTAATATTCCCAATCTGCATGAACCTTTACAATTATTTTGTGTGACAAAACACAAAATTTGTGTTATGGATAACACAAAAGCACAAAATATGTAACACAAACCACGTTTTTACAAAAGTTTTAGGTTATAAAACGGAAAATAAGCTAAACTAGACGCAAATTCACATTACACTTTACTCTTTCAACGTAAACACATACAATTATAGTGGAGTGAACTTTAAAAACGATTACTTACTTGAGAAATCACGTAACACAAGTTTTTGATAATTTATGACGAAAACGGCCCGCTCACTTTCAACGTCACTCACAGACAAACTACAAATGTCAGTTTTTTTTTAATTGCGTTTCTTTTTTTTTGGATTTTATGGCCTGGTTACAAGACCTTTAGGCCACAACTTTATTTTCCTGGTATCACGTTGTAAGTATCTTTTTAGCACTGTTAAATTTTTTGCACTGTATTTTTAATGTAATTATATATTGGTCTATAAGATTGAGTGTCTTTTAATAATTGATTAAGCGGCGGCGGGCGGGAAGAAAAATCACTATAATTTGGACACACTTCACTAAGTTCACTTGCAAGAACTAATCTGTCAAGAAGAAACTTTTGACAATTGAATATGATGTGCTCAACGGTTGCTTCATTAACTCCACAGAAAGTGCATACATTACTTTGGATTATTCCAAGTCTTGCGAGGTGTGATGGCGCAGTATTGTGTCCATAACGAAGTCGAGTAATGGTGGTGATAAAGTCACGGCTAGCTCTGCGTAAATTATTATACCACGGCCTTACTGGTAAGCTTTCTTGTATGCTACCGTACCATCTTCCTTTCGTCTCTTGATCCTTCTTCCACATTTGTTCCCATTACCTACCTATAGCTAACCTAATAGAATATAAATAATCTGTCATAGGTACATACATGTAACCAGAAACGTCGAGTGCATTAATGCCTTCCTTAGCAGCTTTATCTGCTATTTCATTCCCAGTAATTCCCCTATGAGAAGGTATCCACATAAAATCAATTTCTAAACCTTTAAGATTGTATTTTAATATTAATTCTTTAATCATGTACAAAATGAAGTTAGTTTTGAAATTATTTAACCCCTGAATCAAACTTAAAGAGTCAGTGGTAAAAATTTCCATTATGGACCGTCGAATTTGGGGGGGGGGGGATGGTGGGGGGGGAGGGGGGGAGGAGGGCTACCCTCCTGTACAACCCCCACCCCGTGGAACCCCCTAGTTTAGGAGATATTCATGGTTACAGTTTTACATTAGAATAGCGCTATTTAGTCATTATAATGATATGAGGTTAGGTTAGGTTAGGGTAGTTCCTAATTTCTGGGTAGTTTGGGACTCTGGGACAGTGTCGACGGAGCTCCGCAACCGGAGCTCCTATTTCTGGGTAGTTTTGGCCCTCCGGGCCTGCTGAACATCTAACCTAACCTAAACCTACCTATTTTCTGGTACTGGTTAGGAAACAGTGAATAAAAATCCTTATTCATAACAAATTATGAAATCATAGTTGTTGTTGTAGGCTTACAGGAGTACGTAAAACGATCTCGACTGCAAAGGCAACAAACGATGACTGACGCTGACAGAGGAGATGCTATTTAACAAAATGGCGTCGCTTTGCGTTTTGTTCGAAACAGTCTAAACCCTATTTTTAATGTTTTTGTGAAAATTAGTTAATGTTTATTAAAAATACATCAACAATTATGGTGCATTATTGCATATTTATTGTACACCAAAAATAACATGTGAAAATAAAATATATTTAAATAACAAACATGACATAAAATGCAACTCGACACATAACGAAATGTAAAGTGACAACTTTAACGTCTGACATGTCAAATGTAGTGTGTTATTTTCAGACTTATATGAAAACTAAAAAAAATTATATCTCATGAACCGTACATTTCCGCAACCTGAAAATTCGCAAAACGTTTTCTTTTCATGAGTACTATCTACAAAAAAAAATATGGATATTAGATTGACGGTCCATAATGGAAAGTTTATCCCATATCTGAGTTATTGGTGACTGACTCAACTACTTTAATTGGATGTACTATACTTTTATACTGGGAGGAATAGCAAGGCCATGGGTGCTGTTTTCTGATTTTACTACAATTATTTTCAGTTTCCAAAAAAATATGGAACAACATTGGAGAGTTACCAATCAGGAGACCCTCGCTAGTTGCTAAAGGACCAGACACTTGGATTCGATGAGGTAAAATCTTGTTAATAATTTCAGTATTATTTGAGTACAATAATTTAAGACAATATCTTTCAGCTAGAATGAGACGTCTCAAGATCAGTGGCATAATTTTGGTCTCAACTTCCATGGCCCTTATGGGAGTTGAACACATAGCACCAGATATAATTCGCAGAGCTTTATTCTGCAAGATATCTAATTTTTTTGCATGTGGGCTATTCATATATGCTATAGAACTATAATCAAAATGACTTCTGACTATAGCCTTGTACAATATAGACAATATTTTTGGATCTGCACCCCATGACACACCAGCAAGACATCTTATTATGTTTATGGCTTTTAAAGCATTTTTTGAAACATGTCGAACATGTTCTTCAAAAGTCAGTTTCTGATCTAAAATGACACCTAAGAATTTCTTTGATCTAACTCTGTTAATAGCTTCTCCGCAATACATAATATCACAGGTTGGGTCATCATCACCAAAAATCATTAAACTGCTTTTAGTAGCATTGATCTTTAAATGTAATCTGCCATCATAATATAGGCTCAACTGGTTTAGGGCTCTATTCATATTGTCTATGGCAACTTGTAAATTCTGATTGCTACTGTACAAAACTATGTCATCTGCGAATTGCAAAATATTTACATCTCTACTATTTACATATTTACATATTTCACATGACTGTGTACAAATTATATAGTAATGGTGAAAGTGTGGCACCTTGCATTGTACCTTTTGAAGCTATTCTAGGCCCGTGTAAAATATTATTATGCTTAACATATAAAGTTCTTTTATGTAGAAAATTGTAGATCCACTGACATAGTTGACCTGGTATACCTACATCAGACATAATGTTAACCAAGATAGCTGGATCAACATTATCAAAAGCTCCCTGAACATCAAGAAACACACAAACAGTGTGCGATTTTAAATTTAATGCAATTTTCAGGTCTGAGATCAGAGAAATGAAACTGTCAGCACAACTACGACCTCGACGGAAGCCATATTGCACATATGGGATGATACCATTAGTCTCTACAAACCAGTCCAGTCGGACTTTAATCATGTTTTCAAATAATTTACCCAGACATGAAGATAAAGATATGGGACGATAAGAACTGGCATACTCTGGAGCTTTATCTGGCTTAAGTATTGGGATAACACACTGTGTTTTCCATGATTCAGGGATAATTTGATTATGCCATAGAGCATTAAGAATATTAAGAAATATTTGCTGAATGGAAATATGAAGCTCTTTAATAACTATGTATGGAAAATTATCTAAGCCTGGACTAGTGTTACGTCTAGATTGTAGACTTGCTGTGAATTCATTCCATGTAAAGGGATCTAACAAAAATTTAGAATTATGGTTTTTATTATTGCTGTTAAAATAGTAAAATAAGTTACTAGTGTCCTTTAAATTATTATTGTCAGATAGCTTATCTAAAAAGGGAGAAATGAACTCGTCTTTGTGAGATTTAATACCAGATTTGACACCCTTAAACATCTTAATCATGTTCCAAATTTTACTAATAGGGGTTGTTCTATTAAATGAATGACATAAGTCATTCCATCCAGCTTTCTTCTGCTCAGAAATGGTTCTCTTTTTTAAAGCATCTAACTTCTTATAATTTATGTAGTTATCAATAGTAGAGTCACTTCTGTACAGTTTTAAAGCATTATATGATGCTATTACACTTTGCTCACAGATCTCATTCCACCAAGGTGTTGGAGGTCTGCTAGTAAAGCGACCACGTTTAGTGAACTTTGGAATAACCGACTGCATAAGGGCATCAAGGCGAATACAAAATTCTGTATAGGAAGCAAGTGGGTCTTGATCATTAACTGTTAAGTCATCAAAAGCTCTCTCAGAAAGTTCATTATATTTGTGCCAGTCGGCTCTTTTGTACAAAAATTTATCAACGGGAGGGTTGATTTGGTATTTCTCAATGCACAGGGACATTACAGTTATAGTGGGATAGTGATAACTTCCCATTGAGTCGTCATGAACAGACCATTCACAAAATGGTGCTAAACATGCACTCGCAAAGCTGACGTCAATAGATGAAGGATTAGTTCTTGGACGGTTAACTGTCGTGAAACTGCCATCATTTAAGATACACAAATCACATTCATCTATAACGTCATATAAGTCTTGCCCACGACCTTTCGTTGATAAGCAACCAAATGCAATATGGTGAGCATTAAAGTCTCCACTCATAAAAATAGGTTTAGGGAGGTCTCGAATTATATTGCGCAGTCTATTTATTCTTAAGTGCCCGCTGGAAGGAGGACAGTATACACAGAGTACAGATAAACTACCACGCTCAGTAGATATGGATATAGCTACAGTTTGAATGTCCTCATAAAAGGCTGTGTTTAAAATGTTATATTTCAAATCTGGTTTAATTAATATTGCTACACCATTGTGTGCATTTTTGGATATTCTAGAATGAACATTATAATTGGGGATTCTAAAATTGTGATGTTCTTTAAACCAAGTTTCATTAAGTAGACATACATCAATATTCTGCTGTAGCAAAAATTTAATTAATAAGGGTTTCTTACTATTAGCACTTTGAATGTTAAACTGCGCAATGCGTAACTGTGACGCTCTAGGGGAACCTAAATCCATTATGGAGACAGATTTTTTATTAACATGTTTTTAATGGCTGCTGTGGTGATCGGGGCAGGATCACTGTTGTTACCCAGCTCTATCAATGTTTGTACTAGGGCCATTAGCACTTCACTATTGCAGAGTATCTGGGCTTTGATGTCCGTTGGTTGGACATGCATGTTTGTGGCCTGTGAAACAGGCTTGTTATTTATATTTTTATTTACAGGATTTACAGTTTTATTTACAGAATTTACAGGAATATTTACAGTTTGTACAGGCTTTTTATTTACAAGTTGAGTTTGTTGGTGTTTTGGCAACGGCAATGGAGGATATTCATCGGTTTCAGTATGTTTAGTTTGTGCAACACTTGCATATGTAATTTTACTTTTCTTTTCTAAAATTTTACTTATCTTAATTGGACATAGTTTGGAAATGGCCAGGTGTGGGCCGCTGCAGTTGGCGCAGCAGAACTCATTTGGTTTGTCACAATCTTTATATATATGTTCACCTGAACAGATTGAACATCTTTGCTTGCCGTTGCATATTCTAGCGGAATGGTTAAACTTGAAACATTTGAAACATTGTTGTAAAGGTGGGATATACTCGAAGACTCGATATGAGAATAAATCATACTGAACGTTGTCTGGTAATACATTAGATAAGAATGTTATGCTAACTGTTTGTAATGGAACTCGTTCTTGTCCTACTTTTTTAGTAAAGCGTCGTATTGAAATAATTTCATAAATGGAACTCAGTTTTGTATATAAATCCTTGTTTGAAATATTCGCAGGAACAAATCTTATAATGCCGGTTTTTTCTATCTGTGTTGCTGGTATATATGCTTTCATGCTATACTTTTCCAAAAATGCAGTTGTTCAAAAAGTTATTAGCCGTGTTATATTGTTTAAACAATACTGCAATTTTGTTTGCGTTAAGCCTTTGAATAGCCATCACACCTTTAACGTCCGTGGTAAATATGTGATTAAGATATATGGGACTTTTATTACCCAGTCCGTCTTTATAGTTTTGGTGTTCCACGAACACTTTAAATTCAGATTTAGTTGAATTTTCAGGATATTGTCTCTTATAATTCGGTTTGTAATACGGTAAATACTCGTCATGTTGCTCACCGCCGCCGCTACTATCGCCGCCGCCGTTGTTGCTGCCGTCCCCGGGTACGAGCCGAGGACGCTTATTGTTATTGGAGTTGGGCGGGTTATCCCCGCCCCCCTCGTTTCCATCCATTGTTAATGTTCTCCTAGTAGTTTTTTCACTATTTTATTGCACTTTCAACAATAAAAAATCATACAATTAGAAATTGGTAATTTTACTTGACCGCCTTTTTTAGAGTTCCCGCCAAGAATCCTTTAATTGCGTTGACACCTTACGGTGTTGCTGTATCAAAACACGTTTTTCCCTTACTTTTTTATTAATGTTTAGGGGAAATTACTTGTAACACAAAAAATTGTTACACAAAAGTGAAATTTCTATCAACTAATCTAAAGATCAATAAAATACTCAGTTAAGAGTATTTAAACACCGTAATTACTTCAAACAGAGGGTAATAATCTGGTCTTTCAAACGTATTAATGTTTTTTTGTATATGTTTAAAAAATTAAAAGTTAAGTACATAGTTTTTAAGTAGTGGTAAAAAAAAGGACACGGCAATTTTGACCAAAATTAGGGGGGTTTGGTGAACATAATTGACAAGAGTTCATATTTTCAAGACTTTAATTTTATTCGTTTTATAGATACTGTTTGGAAGGAGGAAGACACTAATAGTTTTAAATTTTCTCTAGAATGAACAATTATTTTATTATTAATTTATTAAGATGTACTTATTCTAAAAGGGCGTAACTTCATTTCTACGACAAAATGGACATATTACGTTAGTCCAATCTGTAAGTATATAAAAAAGTATCATGTTCATGTCAACCGATAATTGACAACATTTCATTTTGGTGACACCTGCAAATTACTATACGAATCGAAACGGTTTTACCTCCTGAACACGGCAAAATATTTATTTAGATTTATTATTCTTTATTTTCAAAATTACAAGTAAGTTAATAAAAATATCGAGTTTTACCAATACTATGCCTGAATAGATATAATACCATTGCCTTTTTCACGAGAAAAAAAGCTATCACACTTCAAATTAGACATTGACATTATTGACAGATGGATAGAGACTTAGGGCCCCTTGCACGCAGAATTTAACCCTGGGTTAAGGCACTAACTCGAGTTAGTAGACGTCAGATTCATACGAAAACTGTAAAATTAACTCGAGTAACGCCCACTTGCGTGGACCAGAGTTAGCGTCTTAACCCGAGGTTAGGCGGCAAACCACGTACAAAAGTAGACGCTTAACTCTGGGTTAAGGGCTAACTCTGGTCCGCGCAAGTGGGCGTTAGTGTCTTAACCCAGGGTTAAACTTTTCGTGCAAGTGGCCCTTTATCGGTTGACATGATACTTTTTTATATACCTACAGATTGGACTAACGTAATATGTCCATTGTGTCGTAGAAATGAAGTTACGCCCTTTTAGAGTAAGTACCTACATCTTAATAAATTAATAATAAAATAATTATTCATTCTAGAGAAAATTTAAAACTATTAGTGTCTTTCTCCTTCCAAACAATATCTATAAAACGAATAAAATTAAAGTCTTGAAAATATGAAATCTTGTCAATTCTCTAAGGGCCACTTACACGAAAAGTTTAACCCCTTTGGTGGTGTTGACTTACTTACTTGGACTTGCCGTCGATTGTAAGCATCGACACGGAGGCCTTAATGAATAATATGAACACAAAATTTGAGCAATTAACTCGCGATATGGTTGAACTTAGGAACAGTTTCAACAACAAAATTGACGGTTTAGCTGCCAGAATTCAAAGCTGGGCTTCCAAGTTCTCGCTGCTTGAGGAAACCATTGGAAGCATGCAGACTGACATTAATGTCATTTCCAACAACAACGACGAAATGCGAGCTGAGCTGTCGGAGCACTCGGAGCTTCGGTCAGAAACTGTTGATTTGCGCTCGGAGAATCAGCAACTCCGTAAGAGTATAAATGAGTCTGATTATAAGAAGAGTTTAAATGACGCTAATGAAACTATTGCGATGCTAATAAAAGAAAGTAATAATTCTAAACAATTTTCTATGATAAATAATTTAGAAATTTCAGGTATACCGTTTAATAAGGGAGAAAATTTATTAACAATATTACGCAACATATGTGTTAAGGTTGGTTTTACACTACAGGGCAGCGATGTGGATTCGATTCACCGAGTTCGCCGCTATCAAAGTGTTGAAAGCACCCCTTAAAAAGATGCGCGTCCACCTGCAAAATTATTGTTCGTTTTACCCAAAAAAAACGCAAAGATGAGCTCTTATCTGCTATTCGAACTAGACGTGGACTCACTACTGCGGACATCAAGCTCCCGACCGGCCTCCAACGTGTATGTTGGCGATCACCTGACCCCTAACAATAAACTTCTCCTGAAACGGGCCAGGCAGTTAAAGAACGAATTGCAATACTCGCATTTGTGGATTCGTGATTGTAAAATCCAAATGCGAAAGAAAGATAACAGTAGAGTAATTTACATAAATACTCACGCAGATTTAGACAAACTAAAATGACTTTTATTTAGTTTATAAATTGTGTTTACTCATATAGAAACGTGTTTATTTTCTTATGCTGCAAAAAGTTTATTCTGTTGCATTGCGCATTTCTTAACATGTAGTTCAAATTGTAATCTGTATTTTTACTACATTTGTTTGTTTAATCTTATGCCTATCAAACACAAACTAATTAAAAAAACATTTCCCACACACTTAAAGTAGTTTTTTTGATTTCGCTTCTTAATAGAAGCGAAATCAAAAAAAAGATCGTGAGCTAAATATTATGATTTTTCGTCACTTCGGGACCATCTTTACCGACAAGCACAATGTCATCAACAAACAAAAAGCTATTTTATCCTCTACTTAAATATTCTTTATTTTTATTTGGATATCCGGTTCGATCTCAATATCCGATAAATGGTCTGGGTAATTGTTTTTTATCCTCTTGTCGTACAATCTACTATTTTCTACGAAACTTTGCTATGTCCGACTTCTAGAGGAAGAAAAAATTTTTTTATTGAATAAAATGCTGTTTTAATAAATTAATAAATGTTTTTTCATATTCATATTTCATAAATTGAAACGCTATGTTTTTTGTATTCAGTTGTATCAACAA
Source organism: Acleris laterana (assembly GCA_963966035.1). Lineage (NCBI taxonomy): Eukaryota > Metazoa > Arthropoda > Insecta > Lepidoptera > Tortricidae > Acleris > Acleris laterana. The sequence goes on from OZ014443.1 coordinate 14,188,522, forward strand.
TTGTGTTTTTTTAAATTAAAATGTCTACATTTACAATTTCAGCTGAAGAGTATTGGCGGTACGTGACCATTCCGCTCATGACATTGATTTTGACCAGTTTTGTTTTGTTTGTGATGACCGCGGTTAGGATTTGGCAAATCAGAAGAAACGTTAAGGACATTGGCAGCGCGAGCAAAAAAACCGGGTATGTAACGGATGAGAAGCAAAATTCTATGAAATTGGCCAGAGATAAATAAACTAGTATTATTTGACACATTACTCCTAATTGTGTACAAATTAGTAGATTTTATTATAATATTTTGCATATTAGTTATGGGGCCTGTAACAGAAACGCGTGTACAGACATCGTGCGCACACATGGGTACAAATATTCAAGAATGCGTTGTTTTTACTGTTACTGCCGTGTGGTAACCGTATGATTAGGTACATTTAACCGCGATTTATGTAATATTGCGTAAGACACAGATGATCTGAACAATAGAGAACGGTTGTGACAAACGAAATTGTCGGGTGGATTAACGAAAAAATATGTGTCACGTCACGTAGAAGGCGGTGCTGTGGAGTCACTCTCGGTAGACAATGTCATAGACACCGAGCAAGCCACGTCCCACCCCTTAGAGTTCCTGAACTTCACACACACTTAAAGTTGGTGTCCCGGTACTTTTGATGATGTAGTGGCCTACGGTTGCAAATTACGTAAATTATTAATTATATCATAATAATTAATTTCAGGATTTTGCGAAAGGGCAAAACAAAAAATATTGTATAGGTACTAAAATGTATGTACCTAGATGACGTTATCCAATTTTTTTTAAATTTCGAGCTCAATATTAAAAATGTTGAAAATATCACTCTGGCCACGGAGGACATCAATCTATAAAATATTTTTATCTACACTCATATCATAAGTCCTCTATAATGCGTTCAGAATCCGTAGATAATGACCAGCATTACAAGATACAATTTTACTATGATATTTTTTTTTTATCTGTGGCTGTAATAAAATGTTAATTTTATGATACATCTACTGATAAAGTAATGTTGTTCAAATTTGGAACATCTACCAAAACCAACACAATTCAAACTGGGGGGCTATTCTAGTATCAATTAAACGTCGACTCGGTATATTTTTAGTCGAGTATCGTACGCCATTTTGATTTCGAATGACATTAGAATAGGGACTTTGTTAGTTTGTCTATGATTAAAAAAAAAAATCATAGTCAAACAAACACCTCAATTAAACATTTCAAATTGCACTACTGTTAATGTTTACAATTATTATAATAAATAAATACTTCTTTTCTCTGATTTCATTTATTTCTTATTTCAGTTCATACATTAGCTTAACACCTATAGATATGTTACAGGAAGCAGTCGCACTGGTAGCTATGAAGGTTATTTGCCTTCGGCTACTGAACGCATCTTAGAGTACTTATAATATGTGTGTAGATAAAGTAATGTATGCAACTGTACATAATTAGGCCTTAAAACACTCGTGTGATCTTATTATGAAACTCGCCGTTGGCTCGTTTCATAAAACCACACTCGTATTTTAAGGACCCTCTTTATGTATCAGTTACATAAAATACTAAGAGATGATTGATGTGAATTATAACTATTAATTTATTTAACTTCCACAAACGAGTTCTTCCACAAGTCGCCGGCAAAAGCTAGTGTCCTATAAATCAAAACACGATAACGCATATAATTTAGCTACTTGACTACAGATGGCGTAAGCTGCACTCATTTTCGATATGAAATTAAAACATCTTTACGGGAATGAGTGCGGCTAGCGCTATCTACGACACGAATTAAAGTGAAATAAATTGTGGCGCGATAGATGTCATCACACGCAAGTAAGATCGCGCAAGCAAGGAACATTTAATGGATTATTTGCTAAAAAGCTCACTTTTAATGTTGAGTTATGAGATATTGTTGCTTTGAGAGCGTTGTGCTAAGGTTATAGGGGAAAGCTGACACCCTGTCACTTTAGTGGGACATCTTTTGGCTCACTGGTGATGAGTTCTGATCCTGTGAAAGCAATGCTAACTACTTACTAGCTTAAGTGATAAACAGTGATATTTAAAAATTTCAGGTTCAAGACTTACGTGACGCTTTCTCTGGTGATGGGAATCACTTGGTTGTTCGAGGCGTTGAGCAACGTCTTAGCGCAACAATCGATCGTGTGGTACATACCAGATATCTACAATATCTTCGTCGGATTCTTCCTGTTCGTTGCATTTGTGTGCAAGAAAAAAGTATTTCTATCGTTATGCGAGAAGTAAGGGCCTTCGAGTTTTTAATTTTTGGAAATCATGAATACTTAGTGTTACTTAACCCCTAGTAGCATCCATTAAATTGCAAAAGATGGTGGCTTATTTGTATTCGACCACTGCTAAATATAGGTATACCTTCCCCATGGATTTTTCATTATTGTCCTTAATGAAGCAGCTCTGACCCACTTTTATTCTGTTTTATTTTTAAGGAGAATTAGGGAATTAGATTCACTTTATATCTTCATAATAGACCTCCGTTGGCGCCACCTTTGTCTGTACCATAGTTTCTATTAATCTCAAACTACTACCTGGGCATCGGTATCGATTCGGTTTTAAACATAATTTACACCTTTTACTGTAGAAGGTTCCACAAGAAGGAGAAAATAAATTCTGTCTGGAGAATGACCGATAGGCGAGATCACTCCCAATGTAAAAGATGTGTGATCCTTCGCCATTTACGTAGCTGTCAGCGTATTAATATGAGCTCTTGAAACTCTTATTAGACCTTGCCGCCTCTAGGACTTTTAAGTACAATAAAGAGATACCACTTTGTACGTTCATAGCTATAAAATCTTCTGTTAAGGTTCTCAATCAACAACGAGTTCGTCAACAAGCTGCGTGAGAGAGAGCCGCAGAGCTCGTACACGACGGACTACCGGCGAGGCACGCACAGCACCGTCTGCGCAACCACCAGCGTCGATGTCAATGCCTATCCCGCCGGCGACGAATAATAAGAAACCATAGCTTATGTTACAACTTCACAGAGGATTCAAATCATAATAATATTGACGGCGCAGTTGATTGGTTCCATTTGGAACGAAGCGAGGAATTCTATAGAAGAATTCTCAACATATCTGTAGCGGTACATTAGATGAATTTTAAGCTTCGTCGTCGTTGCGCTTAAAGTTCGACTAATGGATCGCTAAATATAACTGTTAATAAATAGCTAATTTATAGTTAATTTAATATATTAGCTCCGTTACTGTGTGTTTGGTGATTGGTGGCTGCCGAATTATGCTCATAAAATGTATTGCTATTGTTATCCTTTGAATGGACATATGTCACACAGGACGAGGTGAAAATGGAGTTCCATTGAATTTAGCAGCAGTTTCAATAAGCAGATCAACATGAATGATAGGCATGACGTGGACATAACAGGTCTACGGAGAGTATGGAGGCGGTTAAGGTCTGATTTTTATACCCACAGAAAATATGTAAACAAAGGTGTTGCCGTAAACGAAAAACATTTGCAGTACTCAAAATATTTTTACTTTCAATTATATGAAATCGACGTTCTATAAAAAAAACTATATGTTGTAACTAAGATTAAAGAATTTAATTTATTGATGGAAAACTTCATTTTGACATAAACTCTTTGTTGTTTATTTAAAACGTGAAAACCGTTTTTTTTACGCATAATTTATTTATTGCACTGGTATCATTGACTCGATACACCCGTGTTAACAAGTAGACGGCTGCTTGAAAGATTTGAGACGTTACTTCACTCGCTTCGCTTAATCATTATCCTTAATCCAGCGACTCATTTATGCGATTTTAATTGCAATTACTTATATCTCAAATTTATTTTTATATCATGGTTCGAGCGAAATGATAACTTAATATTATATTTCTTGCTGGCCCAAACTTTGAGATCCCCTAAAATGTCACTTTGACATAACTTTGTTTTCATTTTATCTGTGGGAATAAAAATCTGACCTTTTTTTTTCTTAGATCGGGTTAGGTGTTGGCACTTAATTATCATACAAACCGGACCAAACCGCATGGTTCTACAATAATAATAACGATGATTATTTTTACATAGAACCATTTGACATGAGTTTTTGTAAAATTAGACGGTTACTTTGTATTGTGCAAAACAAGAACCAAACCGAGTAGTTCTACAAGAACAATGCTGCCCGCCTAAGCCAATAAGCAGTATCTTAAATTAAATCACCAAGGCAAATTCAATTCTATGTACTTAGTAATAAGGTTGATATTACTGCAGTAGGTTTATCTTAGTTAGACGTTAGTTTAGACGGCAGAATGAAAAAGTGACTTTTATACTTGTAGGTTAGTTTTTTGTCGATGTATTAATATTGCTCTCTGAGGTTAAAATAGTCAGATCACTTTCTCTACAGTTGATAGAATGTACATTTGAAAGATTTCTGTACACTAATCTCAATTTTGACCGGGTTGGTACTGATTTCCAGACCTACGTCTAGTCTTGTAGTTCTTACGTACTTAACTAGGAACCTAAATAATCACTACTGTTATTACTTGTTATTTAAATTGCCTTTTTAGTTTGAGTTTCAGCATTTATTGATGCTGAGCTGGTAGCCCCTTTAGTATCTTTAGGTATAAATATAATTAGTTTTCACATTTCTTTGTAATTGTATACCTAGGTCAATAAATTATATTTATATCCTTTCTTTCTTTCTCTATAATATGCTTTTATAACTGAACAAATAAAGTAAATAAATTGAGAACCTTCAACATGTTCATTATTTAAACCTTTAAAGCTCATATCAAAGGTTTGTACGTGGTCTTAAGTTTCCTTCCGAGTCATGTCCCCCAGTTGCACTGACAATAGATACCTACCTGTACCTACTTAGTTAACTGAAATGTAGAAACTGCTACTTACGTCGTGTCAGGAACACTGATTCGTTAAAATAAACATATAAAACGAAAGGTAAGCACAAAAGTCTTTGCTCCATATCTTCAACAGGAAATGAAAATTCGTTATTAGAAACTTCTCGGTTTAGGTATGCATTTATCGAGCGACAGAAGGAAACATTTTTTTTTTCACTCGGACTGTGTTTGGATGTCCCAAACCGAAGAAGATACGAGGGGGAAACTGTTTTAAAATCTTTAGGCCTTTTTTGTAAAATTACGAAGAAGGTAAATACGAGTAGTTTTGACATATCGATTTGTCCCTGTCTCGTCATATTCCCGATTGGTCACACTTCCAACTCGACATTTTCCCAACTGGTCATACTCCCAACTCGTCGCGCATTCCCGATTCGTCATATTCCTAAGTCATACCAAGTACACTTGACTGCACAAAATTATTATAGAAATCCTCTGTGGTAAATTATAAGAACCTACTTAAATAATTAGATGCGTAACTACCAATCATGTAGGGCTTGTCATCTTGATGCTTTATCCACATTTTGACACGCGATAAACGTAACCATATTCGGCCCGCAGGGGGCGTTGTTACTGTTATCCCGAAACGTTGTTTTTAGGATAATGGTGCTATTTATTACGTTCATTCTTTTTTTATATTTCTTATAGCTGAATTACCACTGAATATAATATGGCTATAAAAACAAAACACCTACGTTATGTAGGTACGGTCACGGTCAAAGTTGCATGGACACCTCTAAGGCGATAATCCTCTGAACACTTGCGCCCACGTTCTCAAACATTAAACTAGATGGCGGTGTTGACTAAACCAGTTAATTTGTCTTTATTACAACTTCCTAAGATAGTAGTATTAAAATCGATTTTTCGTCGACCTACTTAGACGAAGTAATGGCTTAGTGGGTTTACGTCTGACTATTACACGTTGGATCCACATAGACCAAAGTTCGAATCTCTTCGGGATGTCCTTTTTTCTTTTTGTATTTTTTCAGAACGATGTTTTTTTACGATAAATAATGTTGATGGCCCTATGAAATAAATAAATAAATATAGCATAGCAAAAAAAAGCATGCATGCTTTTAATGAAATAAAACTATTGTTTTATTTATTCAATTATTTATTCTTTAATTGAACTGAAATTAGATATACTCATTTGATAATAATATTACTCATACAAGTAACAATAAAACAACTCCTATTTACCATTTTATCGAGGCCAAAAGCTTAAGTTTCGTTTCCAGATTCGGAAAGAATATTGAAGCTGCACCACAATAAAACACAAATACTAACTTCTAAAGACCGGGTTATTATAATTACAAAAGCGTGTGTCTCTAGCTTTGTAGTCGCCGGGGTAAGTTTTTTTTTTTTTTTTTTTTTTTTTTGCCCCGCGGCGACTTCAACAGCTACTACCGCCGGGCTATGGGGTTTCCACGAATCAGTGATTTCGCCAGTGTCAAGTGTATATAAGTATAAATCAATATAGCAATAAAATACAATCCAATCTTCTCTGGGAAGATTGGAGGCAACGTTGTTCGGTAGTTTGTAGGACAGAGGTCAAGATAGTTTTAACCTATGTACCACTTCGAGTCCACTTGTAACGAGAAGAAAGATGCCAGATACGCGAAATAAGTCCAAGTTTTCAATCACTGTGCAACACAATGGCATAAAAAGTACAAATCACTATCAGAAAAGAACTTTGAACACCTAAATACACAAAAAAATAAAACTAAAACAAATTACACATCCGCCATCTTTTAACGTTGCAAATGGCCCCGTAGGTAATTTATAAATAGTGCAAGTTTGATTTACTTTAAACAAATTACAGTGGGTATAAGACAATTTGTGAGTAAACTTATGAAATAAAATTAAGTTTTTATTTGTTTTTGCACACTAGAAATAAAACAGTTATATTTATAACGTTATGCTTGCGTTCACTTTATAGTCACTTGTTAAACAGATTACTTAACTAAATAACCCGGTCTCAACCAAATAATATTTTCTACCTACCTACTTAATAGGTATACTTTAATAGGCTTTAATAGGTTTAATAGGCCCCCATTCTGTTCGATAAAAGCCAGCATGCGAGAACGCATTGAATCAATAAGGTTGCTGCACAAGCTCGAGCCACGAATGCTTTCCCAAACTTGCAAACAATGAGCCTCTAATGCTTCTGGGGTTCGCTCGTTCTGGTTATCTCACTGTTGAACCATCACACCCCATACATTTTCGATGGGATTTAAGTCTGGTGACCTAGCCGGCCAAGGAATTACCGGTATATCATTGTGATGACTGAACGACTCCCGCACCTGACGCGAACGGTGTATAGGGCAGTTATCTTGCACGAATGATATAACCGGTAATTCATCTTCCGGATAAACATTGCGAACAGTGGGTAGCATGGTGTCCTCTAACACGTCCACATAATTAACACCGGTCGCTCGGCTGGGCATTCGCACTAGTTCCCCCGGGTCGGCTGCACTCATCCAGCCCCACACATTCACACTTATCCGACCAGACTCCATGTTGGGCACAACGTGATTACTTTCATAGCGGGTATTATTTCGCCGCCATAAACTAAGTCGTCCGTGATGGCTGCATTTAAAAGTTTTTTCATCAGTAAAGACGACATTACTCCAGTCGAAATCCAAATGCTCCAAGGCGAACGCTAACCTGGCTGCTTTGTGAGCTTCAGTAAGCAAGGGTTTGACGGCATGCCGGCGGTGATGCAGGCCCTCACTGTGAAGAGCACGTCGCACAGTGCGCATGCTGGTGTCGAATAAACTGGCGTAGGGACTAGTCGGGATAAGTCAATTTTCCTCATAATCCCTCACCATGATTTGACGCTGCTGTGTGGTTATGAGTGGAGCTCTGCCAGTTCTATGCCGATGTAATAAAGAACCTTCCTCTTCAAATTGTCGGACCCATAAAACAACGGTTTTTCTCTATAACAAAACATCACATATTTAAACTATCTTTAAAATATGTATTTTTATATTAACCTTTTAAAAATAGTAATTTAAATTAAATTTGTATACAAAAACTACTTACGTTAACACCGGTTTCTCTAGCAATTTCAGACAAATTTTTGCCTTGATTATACAAAGCAATTATTTGTGATCTTTTCACCAAGTCGATACCTATTGCAACGAGAACTCATCATTAAAAATTATCAACAGTAAGTATTAATCGAGAACAAAGGCAATCTAACAAGGAGCAACGAACGAGCGGGCGTAAGTAATTCTTTAGTAAAATCGATCCGGACATTTTCTGATTACCCTCACAATAACTAACCGTATTCGTTAAAGAATAATCTAAACGTAAAATTAAGTGATACACAATTTCGCCCTACCGAATAATTGTCATTATGGTCGAATGGCACGGAAGAGTGTACTCCATCCATAATGTTACGGGTTCGAATCCATGCAAAACATTAGCGTGTTTTTGGAAGTTTCGATTTAAAATGTTTTGGGAGTTTAACAAGTTTATAACGTTAAGATAATAAATAAAGGAACATGGTGTTACGGCAGAAAAGTAAAGATGTAGAAAAAAGTATTTTTTCACGGTAGTTGGTGATACAGCGCCATCTAGCATGATCTCATTGAAATAAGAAGCCTTATAGGTAAGTAAAAACACAAAACGAGCACAAAAATGGCGTCGATTTCACTTTATAGGATTTTGTTTGACAGCTATCGATGCAAATAAGGCCTCGACTGTACCTACCTACTTTTTCTCATACATGTAATGAAATGTTGGCGATATGTTACTTAGTTATTTTTGGCTTCAAAGTGTCACGTTGCGGGCGGAACAACTCGAGAGAACTGTAAAGGAATTTCATACAAAATTGGAGGCCTGGAGGTATTTTTTTTTTAAATTTTATGTAAACGGATGAATTTTTAGAGACGTTTTTTAGCTGTCCCAAGGCTTTAAAAAAAAACTAGTGAACAAGCTACGATAAATATATTTTTAATACATTAAACAGGATAAAATACGACTAGGCATAACATAATATTATAAACACTCTTGTTTTAAACAATAGCTGGAAAAAAATAACGAAATTTCAGATTACTAGGAGCAGCAAGTCTGTGAGGCTTGTCCCACTCGCGATTTCCTCCACTTAAATTATTATAACTTTACTTCAAGTCAACTTATCGATAAGTTATATACATTATTAGAAAGAAGAATAAACAACGCATTTAAATAAATATTACTCATTGCTAATATTTCTTTATTTAAAATTATTTAGACCATTTTGTCTTTGTCCCACGATTAGCAACAAATTCGTAACGTTCAAACACCTGCTGTTACCTGATTGGTTGACTAACCTACCGCTATCTTTGCGATTCTATTGAGTCGACCGTTAGTTGTGCTTCGGCCATTGTGTGGAGCGGACACGCTGTTGCCAAGCATTCAGACTCTGTTGAGGTAAGTCCTTCACACGATCTATTTGGTTCTCTTAAACGTCATTTCCGTGGATTATTGTATAAGGATGTACAATGTCTTATTTCAGTTCATATTTTTATATTTAATAGGAAACGTTGTTATCATTTATGAGAATTTGGTGTATATTTTTTTGCTTTATTTGTTTAGTAGTTATTTTCAAAACACTTAGTTGTCGTCATCTCGGTGGCACTATTTCGGTGGCATTTTCATCCACGGAAATGACGAATTTGGCACCGAAATGACGATTGACGTTATAATATGTACAAAATGCACTTAAATGCATTATTACCACTGTTAAAATTATTATCACTGTAAATAGTGATATGTTAGTGTCACCATGATATCCAAAACACGTCTAATGGGCATAGCCCTGTTTCAGAAATCATTACGATTGCTCCTGTGCTAGCACCAAACTATCCCTTCTATATAAAAACGAAAGTTTATTGGTTTTGGTTCGTCTGTCTGTCTTAATAACTGTTTAATACTTACTTATCATAATGTAAAATCAAAAAATATACGATTACAGAATTCATAACATTAAATATGTAAAACTTTAATTTGGGCTGAAATGGGGTAGATTTATTCATTCAACAATTCTTTATATTTTTTAAGGTAAAACAAGAAAAATGGCTTAGACAAAAAAAGACAGAAAGGAGCAGTCGGAAAAAAAGAAACTTGCTGAGAAAATTAGAAAAGCTAAAATAAAAAATAATCCCGAAAAGTATGAACAATATTTAAAAAAAGACAGAGAAAGATACTATAAAAGTAAATCAAGTAAACGCATTATTTCAATAGCACAGCTATCTCAAAATAAAAGACATTCTATAAGAGAGAGAAACTTTTTCAGAAATGCTCATTTAACTTATTAATGTACTCAATAGGCCTTCTTACATAATATATTCGCGATTATACTTATAAATCAGTTTGTAATATATAATTTCACATTGATTTTCTAAGCAGCCGTCATTTCGGTGCCACTGCCATCATTTCGGTGGAGATTTTTTTTTTAAATTTAATTTCTACTAAATTACTGACCTGAAATGGGTGCCTCATGTATATTTATCATTCTTAATTGAATCTTTAACCTATAAAATTATAATTATCATCAAAAACTAAAAAAAAAAAATGCCACCGAAATGACGAAAAACGATGGCTTCAAAAATCCACCCAAACATGGCGGCTGTGTTTACAAACAGACTGAATAGCTAATAGTATATTACTACAGAGGCCGGAAAGTAGGGGGTTGCCGGCCAAGCAAAGCGAGGCCGGATGGTTACGAGGCTGGCAACAGTGGCAATGGCAACCCCTTTTCACGGCGAGGTACGCGGCGGTATATTGTGCTGTAGTAATGTATTATTTTCCACACTCATATCCAAAACCCTACCTATCTATAACGCGTTCAGAAACTATCAGATTAGAACTAGCATTACCTACGTCAAATACTCGTAGTAGTAGAAACATATTTGATCTGTAGTTAGGATGTGCGACATCAATTTCAATCTCGCATTGTGATTGAATTGATGTTGCAACTTATGCGACATGCGCGATATAAAATCGGATAAAGTTCGATTTTTGTCTTTATTTAGATTTGTGTTTTATTGTAATGTAAGTGGTATTTCTAATTGACATGCATGCAAGTCATAACCCACAGTTCCTGAACCGGCTATCATAGAGGATTCGCAATATGGGTATAGATAAAGTATTGTGCGCGACTCTGAGTAATTCGCATTACGCAACCGTAACGTAAACTACTATTTCTGCCCACTTATATAACTTTTGCAGAAATAGTACATATTATGTAATTAGTTGCTTAGAAACAACCCTAACAATATAAAGAAAATAGCGGCACACACATTTTGCGGGGTCAGAAATCGATCTGTCAAGAGGTTGTCATTGAGAATACTTGTTTTTAACCGAAGCGACGCTCGGTCTCCCAGGTGCTCTTAAAATAACCGATGATATAATTCATGGCTTGTATTAAATTAAGTTATGTTCTGATTTGGTAATGCGCTTCCGTGTCTGCCTAAGTAAGCAATCCTACATATTATTTCCAATCAGATTAAAAATAAATTCCCGATCGATTTTAAACTTAAAAAATGGCTCAGAACTGCGGATGAAAATGCAATAATATATAAGTACTTAACTTACTTACCCATAATAGGGACCAAATGACCAAACATCAATGTGCTTCATCCTTGTAAAACCAATTTAGGGTTCTGTGCTTCTGTCACATACAACGCAACAAGATTGTTTTATTATGTAAGGTACAAAATAAACTTTAATTCTTGTCCTCTATACCTATACAAGAAACATAACACATATAAAAGAAACTGAAAAGCTGATCGATCAACACAAAGCCGAAACGAAACTTAAGCGCTTGAAATTTGAAGGGAATATTCGTTGGATATCCTAAGAAGAATTTTTTGGAATTCATAACCTACAGTGTTCAAATTGGGGGAGTGGCGAGAAACGAATTCTACGCGTACGAGGTCCTCTAGTAATTAATACATAAATAAAAAAAAAAACCTCTAGTTCGTGGTTTTTCGGATTTTCCATAACGCATAAGGTGTCGTAAATGGTAAGCATCGACGCTGTTGGGCCGCAGAACAGGAAAATAAATAATAATTATGAGACTGTCAGTATCGCGCTCAGTCATTCTTCAGTGTACGCTCAGCGATGTCTAATCCCGCTTTTTATATATCTCTATTTTTTTGTGTGTTGTGCCCGGTGCGTGCACAAAATGACACCGCGGACTCGTCCCCGTGTGATGCAGGCTTCGAGTACTTGCATAGCAACCAGCCAGTGAATGTCTCCACACAATGCAACGAGGGGCAGTGCATCGCAAAGTGCTGTCCAGATAAGCAAATCCTTTTTAAGAACGGGAGCGAGACGAACTGTAAAGACATCTTCATTTTAAGGCGAGATTATAAAGTAACTGGCCTAGATGACTTTTCAAAAACTTTAGTTTACCGCGACAATGTTAGACGGAAAATTATTCCGTCGAAGAAAAAAATAAATAATTTTACTTTTATATTTAGCCAAAAATTTCCTAATCCCGATTGTTTAATATTAAACTTGTTGGAAATTTTCCCGGAACCGGCGAACTTAATGTATTTGACTGAGGTGAGTAAAAGTAATCATGTTTATAATAGCTAAAGCTTTGTACTCCGATCACTTTTTTGCAGTCATAGCCTGCTTACCGAAGCTAAAGGATCGGCCACAGCGACGCCTATAACAATAATGTTTAAAAACTGATAAATCGACCCCAAATGGAAAGAAAAAAACATAAATATATATATAAAGCTAAATATATTAAAATACTAGTAATTATTTAATCAATTAAAAGTGAATGTAATAGCACGGGAGCCCACGATGCTAAATCGGGAGTTAATCGAGCGTCATAGAGACCTATTGGGTTGCGAAGCTTAGCTGATAAAAAGAAAAAAAATACATATAATATATACCTTTTCATAGGTGGGGGGAGCGGCTATAGATTTTCAAACATGTAAAAAAAACTGTTGCATGGACATACTCGAGCGCGTCAGATATTGATATCATCCATGTCTTACGTATTTTAAAAAATGTACGTATGTTAATCTGATTGTTTCCATGATGGGGGCAGCTGATTGTTTCCATGATGGGGGCAGTCGTACGTACGTAAGGGTTAAAATAAAAGTCATCCAGAACGTCAGATTTTCAAAGGGGATGTTAAGTGAACCTAAAAAAAGCTCTTATGTAATAATCTCATGTCATTATTGGAATGTGTAAAAAAAATCATCATTTTGAAATACTCAAGCGCGTCAGATTAAGATAAACGTCAGTGCACCTGCAATACCGCGTAACTAACAAATTAAATAAGTTGCAAAGTACACCTTAGCACCTAAGTCAGTAAGGTACATTTTGCAACTACGTGATTTTTTTACTTACGCGGTATTGCAAGAGCACCGACGAATATACTTATGGTTCATCTTTATACCCTAGACGTGCTTTTTCATAATCTGACGATTATCTGGAGGAATTCACCTAATATGACATAAGTATTTTTTTTAATCATTGAACTTTATTAATTAAAAATCTCAGGAAATAGCATGCACGTACAAAAGTCTATGCTTTTAGGGTTCCGTAGTCAAACTACGAACCCTTATAGTTTCGTTATGTCCGTCCATCCGCAGCCTAGCTCAGAGACCCTTAGTGGTAGAAAGCTGTAATTTGGCATGAATATACTATTAGTCACGCCAACAAGGTGGTAAAATAAAATGTTTTTTTTTTTGTGTACCTCCCCTACACGTAGCGTGGGGATGTATTTTTATTTCTTATACCCTATAGTGTGGTGTGTCGGTGGACACGTCTTTCAAAAATATTGCTTGTTTACAAGAACAGCTTTTTGAAATCTGAAAAACATCTTCAATGAAAGCACAGCATAATAAATAGGCATCACGTAGCTGCACGCATTAAACTTTATCGATGAATATTTGTTACTTCGGCTTGTGGAAATCGTCAGATTATATATTTTTCGTAATCCTTATTCCCTTCAAAATAAAAACAATTTTAGCAACGCTCGATAATGTCGAGATGAAGTTTTTTTTTAACAACTTTGTTGTCTTCTTTACGTCACTCACAAATTGTCAGATTAGTGCAATATATACACGTTTTAGCATATAACTAACTCACCCTACCTTAATCTGACGCGCTGGAGAATTTCAGATGATCATTTTTTTTTTACTAATCTGATTCTTTATCCTTGACGGGAGGCCATATATAAAGGGCTCATATTTGGTGGAAGTACTTAAGCGGGTACAAGGTATTCCCCTGTAATACTCATCTGCCGCGCTGGAGTAAATCCCGGAATCCAAAGCGAAGCGAAGGAGCTAGCAATGTTTGTGGATGAAAAGGGTCTGACTCAGCTTGTGTTGCGAGTGCAGAACTGCAGAGCAATCACAACGCTGTAATTCTGTTAAAACATTAAAATCAGCAAATGCCTTAAAAAAATTGTTTTGACTGTTAATTATTAAAAAAATATATATCTACACTCATCGTAAAGTTCGAATTATAAACTTCAAAACGAATTTACATTGGCATACTTTATAAACACAATACCGAAATTAAAAAAGAAACACTTTATAACATTATTTCTCTAACAAAATAATGTTATAACTTATAAATTATAAAGTAATTTTTTTACCATTACGATAGAAGTTAATCCGAAAAGTTAATGTCACTAACGAGGTTCCATATCAATTATTTTTTTTTCACACCACCTGCTCGACAATGCCAAATTACATATCATGCAAACCTTACGCAAACCAAATCATTAAAGCCCTTGGCTTTAGCCGGGGTGTAATGTTGTACTGAATCTCATTATAACCCGCTGGGTTGTAATATTTTCACTTTTCATAGTTCTTATTACAATGGCCTTAAAGTCTAATTTCGTAATAAAAGATCAACTAATACTCGAAGGCCGGGCGCGGCGCCGCCGCCACCGCCGCGTCCAACCTAATTTGAAAATCGAACATTTTCTAAAATCGAGCTGGCCACGGCAAGCTGAATGGAACACATTTGAAATTAAACAAAAGCCGCGAGTATTGTAAGACGCTGCAATAATAGTACATTGTGCATCAAGGGCGGTAAGAAGAGGATTGCTAACGAGAGACTATTAGAAGCCCGACGCCGAAGGCGGAGGGCTTTTAATGACTCGAGTTTGAAATCTCCTTACTGCCCATGATACACACAATGATTTTCATCACATTAGCGAGGAAATAAAAAACAAATAGAACAATCAAACAAAATTAAACGAAAAAAAAACCTTTCTTTAGATTTCGCTGGCAGCAAATCATTGTTGAGTAGTTGAGCCGCATTTAACAAATCAGGTGGTGTTGATGTCACTACAGATTCTTCCGATGAGGAAGTCATATTTAGTTTGTTTTTTCGTACCTTTAAACAAAATACGCTTCGGAAACAACAATCAAACAAAATTAAATGAACTCGATTCGCTAAGCTAAAAGAGTTTGACAACTTTTTTTCAGTCTTCCACAGATAATGCTTAGAATAGATTTTTTTTAAACTTGTCAAATACAGGCCATTCTGCCAGATTGTACAAATTTTCAAAATGAAATTTAATAAAATAATTGCGAATGTCTCTGAAATAATGGTAAAATAGAAGTATAATGCAGACAAATGTGCCGTATAAGTTTAATTAAACAGTAAAATTGGTTTGTAGCCAAGTTTTGAATATAGGAAATAAACCTTGGCTGATTTTACACGTCCTTGGTCTGAAATGATGTACAGTCAACGTCAAAAGTAAGTGATCAAAATCAACATTTCAAAATATCTATTGTCATGGCATCCCAAATATAACATGTTATATTAAAGTGCTAAATTAATTGATGTTTTAATTAGTCAAAAGAAAGTGATCATAACAGCTGTGCAAAACAGAAGCCTGACATGACATTTCTATCAAAAGCGTCAAACGTGAATTGAATACCAAAATAACGACATTCCAACAATATCGGCAAAAGAAGGATTTATGGCAAATAATTCCAAGATGTAATAAAAACTTATTTTAAATCTTGGCGTAAGGGAGATTGCTATTTTGTCACTTCGGATGTTTTTCGACGAACATAACCGATATTAACCGAAGTACTCCGAGGTTGTCCCAAAACCAAGATTTTATAGTTAAAACTTTAATTCGAAATGTTCAACGATGACTTAAACTGTCATTGAGTTTTCAAAAATCGAAATAATGGTGATCACTTATTATGACACGTTATTGAGCTCATTTACTTTTGATCAACTACAATAGTCCGTAGCATTTGACTTAATGTATTGTATAGATAATTTTGGGACCCTATTTCATCAGTTTCTTTTGCTGTTGACTGTACAAGTGGATTCTATATTTTAAAACTAAACTCATAACTCCCTAGGGAGTTATGAAAATCTATAACTCCCGCGGGAGCTAAGTCGGCTATAACTGCCCTAAACCCTTTCCGAGCAAGTGTGATGAAAAATACATTGGTGATAACTGCAAAGTTTTAAATAAATATATCAAAATTGAAGAAAACATCAAATATCAATTTTCACTTTTAATTTTAATTTACTATAATAAAACGCTGTTTTTAGTAGACTCGCTTTTTTATTGTCTCGCAAAAGGTGAGAAAAGTAGAGTACACTCCTCGGGGATAAAGCTGTTTTCGTCTTGGGCGCGCTTGAACCCCTCACTGCGCTCAGGACTCTTCTTAATTCCCTCGCTTCGCTCGGGAATTAACTCGTAACACCCTCGCTGCGCTCGGGAGTTAAATCTGGAGTCCTTCTTTACGTTCAGGATTCAATATCGCGCCCGTGACATAAAACTGTGCTTTATCCCCTCGGTGTAGGGAATCAGGGGTAATACCAGTCACCGGGTAATGGCGGTCACCTCAATAACTTGATAAAACTAGTGCGTGTAATGGCGGCGTGCGGGTGGAAGGGAGCGGGGAGTGACGCTTGAGCCAGTGGCGACCGGCCCCACCAGTCCGCTCGAAGAACGTGAGAGTGACAGTTGTGTGTTTGTTTGGAGCTAATTCGATCTTATTTTTCACTGGATGTTTTTGTCGGTAAGTTTTCATATTACACATTTATATATTGTATTCCTCGTTATTCTTATTGTTAAACAACTAAAGGTAAAGCTCAAGTTGATATTATTGCACAATCTTACGAGTATAATTTTAATTTTAAATTTTAATACGAAACGGCCGTTAGGGGTAATAGTGCTCGGATGAACGCCATTTCCCCTGAGTGAACGCCATTACCCACTTACTTTTTTCTTACAGAAATGCCAAGAAATCGTCAGAGAACCACCGCTAAAGCGGCATGGAGTGAGCAAAACTTAATTAATGCAAAAGCCGCGATTGAGGGGGGGATGTCTAAAAGAAGAGCAGCGATTACATTCATGATCCCATTTTCTACATTGAGAGAGAGACTGATGAACGACAACCTTGTTAATCCCCGACTTGGACGTAGACCAGTGTTCACTCAAGATCAAGAAATTGAAATTGCTGAACAGGTAAAGCTGTTAGGTTCATTGTATTATGGGTTAACAGTCACAGATTTGAGAAAATTGGTTTTTAAGTACGCAGAGATGAAAAATATCAAAAATAACTTTGATAAAAATAGCCAGACGGCAGGATTAGACTGGGTAAAAGGCTTCATGAAACGCAACTCTTCCGTAACTGTACGCAAAGCTGAAGCTACGAGCTTAAACAGGGTATCTGCTTTCAATAAGGAGGAAATTACTCGCTTCTTTGATATACTTGGCGATTTGATGGAAAAACATAAGTTTCTACCTAACAATATGTATAATGCTGACGAGACCGGGGTTACAACCGTTACAGATCCAGGCAAGGTACTTGCAGAGAAAGGCCAGCGAAGAGTAGGAGCAGTTACGAGCGGTGAACGAGGCAGAAACATAACAGTCATGTGTGCTATGAGTGCAGCTGGCAACTTCATACCGCCTATGTTTATTTTTCCTAGACAAAGGATGACACCGTTGTTAGAAAAGGATGGACCACCTGGTGCAATATACACTTGTTCTAAAAATGGTTGGATTAATGATTATTTGTTTGTTGACTGGTTGAAACATTTTGCTGCATATGCTAAACCCACGCAAGAACACCCTGTCCTATTAATACTTGATAACCACAGCAGCCATATATCACTTCCGGCTTACAATTATTGCAAAGGGAATCACATTGTAATGCTTTCTATTCCACCACACAGCTCTCACAGGACTCAACCTCTTGATGTTTCTTTTTATGGACCTCTGAAAGCCGCTTACAGGCATGAGTGTAATAGACACATGAAGACACACTTGATGGCTAAAATAACTCCGTATGATGTTGCAGCTTTATTCAACAAAGCCTACGCACAAGTTGCTAATATAAGTAAAGGAGAAGCTGGCTTCCGAGCGACGGGAATATATCCGTTGAATCCTAATGTTTTTACAGAACAAGACTTCTTAGCGGCATCAATGATGACCGAAAACTCAGACCAACTAATGCAGGCTGTTGAAGACACTACAATCGACAGTCATGTCCTAGCCCAGACACCTGGCATGACAATGAATCTAAGACCTACCACTCCAGTGCATCCATCAATGGTTACGCCCGCTAATGAAGTGCAATCTCCAATCCCTGGCTCGTCGAATGATCCTCGGTATCGCTATTGAAAGAGCACGCGTCCAGCGAGTCCTGCGCAACGGCGAGGGGAGCGGGGGTCGAGGGACGCCGCGCTCGCGCCGGGCGGGGGCCGGACTCTTAGGCAGTCTTCCGCGGCCCTTGAGAGGATAGCACGTGTACTCTGCTCTGCCAACGAAGTGCCTACTCGCGAGTTTTAACGTTAATACAATCTACCTATTAAATAAACATTTTATAACATATTCTAGAGTCTCCTTTCAGCTCAGAAGTGCGATAGTAACTTGCGCCTATTGTTTACATTACGCGATAAGTGAATACCTATAGCGCGATATAGACGCACTAGCTAGTGTGATTTGATTGTTTTCGTTTAGTTTAGTACCTAATAATATTAATTACGTCGTGGTGTTCTTACACGAGTGTTTTCTTTAATTATGTGATATTATGTGATTCGCGTCAACATTAGGTATACGAAAATGAGTGGTAATGTGGCGTTTGAAGACGAAATTAAACGCATACGCAGCGAACTCCTGAACAATCTAGAAAATAAATTAAAGAAACGCGTGCGTAAACTTAAGAAGGAGGTGTACGGCGCGCCGGGTGCGCGCGACACCAATGAAGAAGGCTCGTTGACGCCGCCGCTGCCGAGGCCCACGACGACTGCGCATTCGACTCAATGGAGTGTCGGTATCAGCGCCGATGCTGTTCCAGCGTCACAGCAGCGGGGTTGCTGTCACCAGGCGGTGCATGAGGGCGTACCCTACGCTGCTGAGGCTACCGCGACGCGTCACCACGGCTACTTCACGAGCGCGTGGACCGGTCACGGTAATCAGGCGGCCTCACAAGCCACAGGGTCGGTCGCGCCATCGCCGGTGGGGCCGGTGCTGGATGCGCCAGCTCATCAGCGGGTTGCAGGTATCCCTGTGTCGCAGTCAGTGGCGCCGGGCGCCCCGCTTGTCGGCGTCTTCACCGCGGCGGAGTGCGGCTTGGCGGCCACGTACGCGAGCGCGGGCGCGGGCCTCCACACGCTACCACCGCCGCCTAGCGTCACGACTGTACCTACCGACGTCGGGTATGTCGCACCACAATCATTACTACGGTATGTAGGGCGAAGCGATCCCATACCAGAATATGACCCACAAAAATCATTAATTACGATGGAACTTTGGATTAGAAAAATAGAAGGCATTTCCAACATGTATGGCTGGGACGAAAAAACCACCATTTTTAATACTTCGTCCAAATTGAAGGGTTACGCGCGTCAGTGGTTCGACAATTTAATAGACGTAAATATGACCTGGTCTGAGTTTAAAACCAAATTAATGGTGGCTTTTCCGTCTCAAAAGAGCAAATTAAATATGTTGCGTGACCTAGTAAATGTAACAAGGAAGCCTGATGATGACTATATGCAGTTCTTTCACGATAAATTAGCTTTGGGCAATGCTTGCGGGCTGCCGCCGCCCTTAATAACGGAAATTATAATAGGTACAATCGGGAGCGAGATCGTAGAAGTCGGGGCGGTGTCAGCGGCTTGCAATGATCCCAATAAATTGCTTAAATACCTATCCTCACTACGCACTACCGAAATGATTAGCCCGATTGTGCAACGCTCAAATGCAGCCTTTAAAAAAATGAGATGCAACCTTTGTAAAAAGCGCGGTCATATTTCATCTAATTGCAATTACAAAGTGCGTGATAAGGCAACCTTTTGCACTTTTTGCCGTAAATCGGGCCACACTGAAGAAAAATGCTTCCGAAAGGCTAAAAAGTGTACGTATTGTAGTAGATCGGGTCATATTAAAGAAGAGTGTCTAAAACTTAAAGCTCGAAGGTCTCACAACAACAATAATAATAATTCGAACGCGAGCGCGTCACAATCGCAGTCGGTGCATGCTATAAATGATCAATGTTCTAGCTCTAAGTATTATCTCAATGCAAAGGTCAATGACCGTCCAGTGGAAGCTTTTGTCGATTTCGGTAGCTCATGTATTACGATTACTTACTCTACGTCACGAAAATTAAACCTCGAGGTGCAACCCTGTCGATCGAACAGTGTTATCAGTGGTTTTGGTGGTTCGAAAATAACACCGATTGGTGAGGCATATGTAAAGGTTTGCGCCGACGAGGCCTCATGCGAGGCGCGCGCTTATATTGTACCGGATTCTGCGCAAGACATCGGTGTTATTATCGGCCAACCATTTACGGACTATCCGAACGTGTACGTCATCAAGACACCTACTTCTTTAAAAATGTATAACGCTAATAATTTAAGCGAGTTACCTGCCGTTTACGAGGATGTCGAGCGTGTAAAGTTGATCTCGGATAGTCCAGTCACCCTGTCGCCGGGGGTTAATAAAATAATAGTGTCGTGTGACCAATTACTGTGTGGACAGGCGTTCGTACGCGACACCGAACATAAGGCCCCGAAGACCGAGTGTGTCGTTCCACAGGGTAATATTGAGTTTTTCGATGGAAAAGCAGTCATGAATGTAATAAATACAAGTAATAATACATTTGACTTGCCTATTAACGTATGTGTAGCACGAGCCGCGATGAACGACAAAGCAAATACCTATAAGGTAGGCGATAATCTTGATTCAGACGTATTAAGGAAACTTGAGACGATCTTACAAGAGTATTCGGAATGTTTCTCGGGGTTAGACGACAGCAGAGTAGGCAAATGTTCTGTTAAGATGCATATAGAGTTGACAGATAAGGAAAAGGTCGTATATTATCGACCATATCGCATGTCAGCAAGTGATCGCGATAAAGTGCGCAATATAGTTAGTGACTTAAAGAGTAAAGGTATCGTGGAGGAGTCTACTTCACCATACGCGAGCCCCGTCATTCTCGTGACCAAGAAAACGGGAGAACCGCGTATGGTGGTGGATTATCGTGCGCTTAACAAAATCACCAAAAAGGAGCGCTACCCTTTACCCTTAATACAAGACCAACTAGACCGCCTATCAAAAGCGCGCGTTTTCTCCTGCCTGGATATTTTATCAGCTTATCATTGCATCCAAATTGACGACAAAAGTAAACACTATACTGCGTTTATAACACCTGATGGCCTCTATCAGTACACTCGCATGAGCTTTGGCTTGGTCAACGCGCCGGCAGTGTTTCAACGCGCTATAGACGAGATCCTAGGACCGTTAAAGTTCAAATTTAGCACGGCTTACTTAGATGACATCTTGATTTATTCAAACTCGGACACGGACGCACTTGAACACCTTAGGGCGGTTTTACAACGAATTCGTGACGCCAATGTGACATTGAGACTCGACAAGTGCTCATTTTTAGTGTCTCATGTCGAGTATTTGGGACATGAAATATGTAACGGCGAAGTTAAACCTGCTCAACACAAATTAAATGCAGTGCGTGATTTTAAACAACCCGAGAACGTACACCAGGTTAGGCAATTCATGGGTCTGGCAAATTATTTCCGAAAATACGTACGCGATTTTGCCTCACTTGCACGACCTATCACGCTACTAACGAAAAAAGACCAACCGTGGCATTGGGGTAGCCACCAACAGCAGGCATTCGATCTTATTAAGAAAACATTAGTAAGCCGTCCGGTACTATTATTATTTCATCCAGAGTATGAAACACAAGTTCACACCGATGCCTCCAAAATTGGACTTGGTGGTATTTTGCTTCAAAAGCCACCAAATGGTGTATGGCAACCAGTCGCTTACGCTAGCCGCCAGACGACTACCGCAGAGCAACACTATCATAGCTTTGAATTAGAAACATTAGCCGTTGTTATGTCGTTACACAAATTCAGAGTCTATTTAACTGGTTTAAAATTTACGATCGTGACTGATTGCAATGCTCTGCGGTGGACGTGGTCGAAGCGGGACTTGAACCCGCGAATCGCCAGGTGGTGGCTTGACGTTCAGGGACTTGACTTCGACGTGGAATATCGTGCGGGTAAATCTATGGCTCACGTGGACGCATTGAGTCGCAATCCTGTTGAGTCCGTTATGCGTTGCACAAATAAAGATTTAATAGAGAGCATGCAACAGGATGACGATTCAATCCGAGCTACGATTGAACAACTAAAGGACGAGACGTCTGTAGGTAAAATCAACGGTTTATCACGGGACTACGCCTTTGAAAATAACGTATTATTTAGAATAATAAACGGACAAAATAAAGTAGTAGTACCACGCCAGTCCCGCTGGTCATTAGTACAAACTTTCCATGATAATAATGGTCACGCCAATTATAACAAAACCTATGACGCCATGAGGGAAAAATATTGGTTCAGCGGTATGAGACGATTTGTACAAAAATATGTCGGCGGTTGTATTTCATGCCAGTACGCAAAGAAACCAACGGGCCGTAAAATAGGACTATTGCACCCTATAGAAAAAATATCTATACCATTCCACACTGTGCACGTGGATCACCTCGGTCCCTTTTGTAAAAGTCCATCTGGCAAAATGTATATTCTAGCCATAATAGACGCGTTTACACGTTTTATCTGGATCGAGGCGGTACGCGATACTAGTTGCGATAAAGTCTTAAAAACATTTGATCAGTTCATCAAAACGTTCGGATTGCCAAGTCGCATAATAAGCGATCGTGGCAAAGCATTCGACTGCCACGAATTCAAACGATACTGTCGTGAAAGGCAGATCAAACATGTGCTAACCGCAGTTGCGAGCCCGAGGGCTAACGGGCAGATAGAACGGTTCAACCGCACAATTTTAGACGCCCTAGTCGCCTATGTTGGTGAGGAGGAGCAGGGCCGTTGGGAGGAACATCTTCCCAAGGTGCAACTAGGCATAAATTCAAATTATAATAATAGTACAGGGAAATCCCCGCTAGAGTTGTTATATGGTTTCCGACCACGCCTGTCGGGAGACATCTTAGTACCTACGAGATCTGATATAGGTGCGCTACGGTCGGGCGCTATCACTCGCTCACGGGAGGCTGCTCGAAAATCGAAAATTAAATTCGATAAGAAAAGACGTGAAGGCGCTTCATTTAAGGAAGGCGATCTCGTCCTGGCCGAGCGCAAGATATTTAAGAGGGGGTTGCGCAGTGGCAAATTAATGCCACGTTTCGACGGCCCGTACATCGTGAAAAAGGTGTTACCACACGATCGATATCTAATTAAAAATAACAGTAGTTCTCGTGGTCGTTCATACGAAAATGTCCTTGCCAGGGACAAACTTAAGCCTTTACAATATCCTAGCGAGATTACCTCTGATTCTGATTGATAACAGGACGATGGTAAAAAAAAAAAAAAAAAAAAAAAAATAAATAAAAAAAAAAAAAAAAAAAAAAAATAAGTTGGCTTTATACGCATGTGTGTACAAGTAGATGATGGTGCTGTACTTAAAACATTAATAGTACTATTTGTTATGTATGTGTATAAATAACTTAAGAGATAATGTATATTATGTTCCATAGAATTACAGTTTAGTTATTACTGTTGTGAGCCATTCGCCTATGGCCGTTGCAACTGTCCTTTTAATATGTGTAAGCGTACCTACTCACTATAATGTTGAAATTGTCTGTGTTGTGAGCCACTAACCTGTGGCCGCTGCAACAGTTTAATTAATATATATTAATAGTAATACTAATACTGCTGAATGTTGTTTATTTATCTTGAGCTACAAATCTGTGGCCGAACAACCTATAATCTATCTACTGGGGTACCCTACTGAATAAAAGAACTAACTCAAACATGCATGATAAGACAGATACCACATAGGTGTCGTTATTTAAAAGGAAGGCTTCCGTAGACTAGTGGTAGATACAGGGTGTTATTTCTGTCAATGATCACATTAATAAGTGTCAGCCATTTACAATAGACATCCAGTGTCGCCACTGTCGATAGACACATTAGTAAAGTGTCATCCACAGATGATAGACAACAGGGTCGGCACCTTCAGTGTCATCATCTGACAGACACATTAATAAGTCGTCTTATATAATCGCGATAGATGCCTAGCGCGTCGTCGACAGAAATACATATTCATACGTGTCTTCATCATCTTATAGTGCCGGACACATTGGGAAGTGTCATACCTGTGACTTATGGTCTAATTTCTAGCAAGTGTTGGCTACCCGGGACGTGCAGCATCGTCAGGAATGGCCGACTGAAAGAGCACGCGTCCAGCGAGTCCTGCGCAACGGCGAGGGGAGCGGGGGTCGAGGGACGCCGCGCTCGCGCCGGGCGGGGGCCGGACTCTTAGGCAGTCTTCCGCGGCCCTTGAGAGGATAGCACGTGTACTCTGCTCTGCCAACGAAGTGCCTACTCGCGAGTTTTAACGTTAATACAATCTACCTATTAAATAAACATTTTATAACATATTCTAGAGTCTCCTTTCACTATCAATCACCTGTTTCTGATTTACATTCACCTGCTCCTGATACAGCTACTACAGCACAGGTTGACGGTCAAAGGCGAACTGATGTGCATTTCGCTGATATAGCAACCACTCCTATAATCCAGCCATCGTTACCAACTCAAAGAAGAACAAGGAAACAACATGCTACCATACTAACATCAACACCATTAAAAGCTGTCTTAGAAGAAAAAGAAAACAAAAAGAATAAGAAGAAGAGTGCTCCAACTAAGAGAGGTCTTAGGAACAAAAAACAGGATTCTAACACATCAACAGTAACAGTTTTGAAAAATAAGAATAGCAATAAAAAAGGCAAGAATTGTGAAACTCAGAGAGCAGCAAAAGGAAAGAAAGACAGTGGAAAAAGCTACAGACGTAAAGTTTTACCAGAAACTTCATCAGAGTCTGATAGTGAGTCAAATTCCGTTATTTGCAACGACAACAGTGATGATGACATGGATGATGAAGGCAACAACGATAACATGTGTAATCTATGCAGGGAATTTGGGCGAAATAATGAGATATGGTACCGCTGTACCGTATGCGGGCTATGGAGCCATGCTATGTGCTCAGGGTGGGATTCGGCAGAGGGGTACATATGCGACTTATGTTCCTAAAGTTAAAGTAATATTAATATGTTGATTGTACCAAAAAAATACCGCTTTACTATGTATAATTTATGCTTTAATTAGACAAGCAATGTTAATTTAGTTGTTAAGGGCTGATCTCATGTTATTAATCAACAAAAGTTGATCTCAATTATACTATTTGGGCTTATGTCGGTTTGAGCGTTATAACCCCATTGCCCGAACGGTATTACCCATAGCTGAGGGTAATGACGTTCAAAAGTGTTTTTTTTTTTAGATTTTACTGCTCCTTATCTAGGAGTTATAACAATGTTTCGTGTTCAATTTCTAATGACTGATTAGTTACACTTATGTTATGTTTGATTTTCTCCTAATAAAAATTGATATAAGCAAAAATATGGACATTTTACTTTAAGTGAACGCAATTCCCCCTGCTTCCCCTATAATCTACTATTAAATGGAACGCACATGCAGGTCTCGTCATTTTTACAGCATTACAAAAAGTTTTCACTCCAATAATGTTTACTTGTCTGTGACAGCATCTGCTTTAACGCATGCGCGGTGATGTGCTAGGTTTTGGCGCTATTCATTGAATACGTTTTGTTGTAATGTATAAGAGTAAATAAAGTAGTGTATGGAACTGCACATAACTAGGTATTAAAACACTCGTGTTTTAATACCCCTCATTATGCAACAATTTCATAAACTACTATTTTCATTCGGCCGGAAGGAAAATTTTGACGTGCAATTCCATATAGAGGTCAATCATTCCAACACTTTGTGGCCGGGCACTGCCACTGCCACAAATACCAAAGCATATTTGGTTATAATATTCAAAGAGTTGCTTTCTCCAGAAACATTTTAATTCCATCCTGACCTGATGACAATGGGAACCGTGTCAAAGAAGACAGGAAAAATACATTTAAAAAAAAACAGTCACGTGCGAGTCGAACTCGCGCACCGATGGTTCCATATTTAAGATAATACGATTGGAATACGCAAAAAAATACTCATTTTGTATGAGCCTTATTTTTTATGCAAGAAGGTTGTAACTAGCCTAAATTTTAAAGTTTTTTTTGCAAAACTAAAATTTGACCACTTCATTTTCTTTTTCGCGCAAAATATAAATAATTGACGGGTTCTTTTTGCCAAATTACAGCACTGTAGAGTCTATAGTCTGAGTTAAACCGCAGACAGACGAACAGACAGACACGGCGAAACTACTTATAAGGGTTCCTTGTTGATTACAAAACCCCAAAAAAAAGATTCAGACGAACTGAGACCCTTCTCCTTGTCTTACGTCAGAAAGAAATACGGTGTAGTCACATTTAACCAGTGACGCATCAGTTTGCGTCACGTTTATAACGTGTCTTTTATTCTGACTGGTGTGGTCATTTACAAGTACACTGAATTTTTGTAACCATCATAAGAATCGCTTTTTAAAACAAGACCCGCTTGCACGTAAATGTTACCCCCAGGTCACCCAGGTTAACCCTAGGTTTATTTGCCGTACCTAATTCCTTTTAGGCACTCGTAGTTAGGTAGCGCTTATTATTTGCAGTAAAATAAGTAGTCCCAGGCCTTACCTGTTTACACTTACAAGATCTTGTTTTCCATTTCTATTGAGTGTTTATTTATGATGGCTTTGTTACCTTAAGATGTTTAAGTTTAAGTTTATCTGTATTTTCATGACTTGAAAAATTTACTTCTGATTGAAATTCTTGCAACGCTTCTTCAAGAAAAGAAGAATAAAGATCTCGTAGGGAGCGGCACTACATTGGTTAAGTAGGTACGGTACATATTAGGATTACCGAGGTGAAAAAAACTATGTTGAAGTCAATTTGCTAGACAAATGTTATGAATTTTAATTTGTGGGACTTAAATATACGCACGTTTT
This sequence comes from Acleris laterana, assembly GCA_963966035.1. Taxonomy (NCBI): domain Eukaryota; kingdom Metazoa; phylum Arthropoda; class Insecta; order Lepidoptera; family Tortricidae; genus Acleris; species Acleris laterana. The sequence continues at coordinate 14,215,897 of OZ014443.1, forward strand.
AAGTAATAAAATAAGTTAAAGTATTAATTAATCGTTGATATTATGATGCATAACGTAACCAAAATAAAATGACAGTCATACAGGGGCTCTAATTCTTTTTTATAAAACAAAATGCATTCTACATGCTATCGTATTGTTAATAATAAGTATAATAACACCTAGATTTGCTTGACAATAATGGCCGCTGAGTTACAAACAGGGGGGTTATTATGACATCGCTATGCAGTTTTTTTTAATTAACTAGAAAGGTTTTTATACTTATGTGAAGTGTTAATTAGAAAAACGATTCGTTGAGTAATTAGAATTGTTAGCTTTTTGAGCGATGCGCGAATTAGAAATATGACATGTTCATATTTTTTAAAAGAGATAATTTCCTTAAATTCATTTGATCTAGCAGTGCGAATTATTCGGTTATTTTGTTGTTATGAGGACATCTAACCCCCTAAAACAAAATTACTAACATTCATCTTGTTTGTTGTATATCATCAGGGGTCGCGACGTGTAATGAGGATAATAGGGTATTGCTATCCTTTTCTCCCCGAAGGTTTCGAATATGTATGTACTAAAAATTCATGTGCACCTTCATACCTTCGTAGTACCTACCTCCTACAATCCAAAAATATATGGCAAATTCAATAGTTTTGTATTTTTTAAGCACGAGGACTTACAAAAATGATGACCGTATAAGGGGGGTAATTTTAATCTTGCAAATCTTGATAGTTTTTTAAATATACTTGTTTTGTTTTGAATGTAGATTATCTAACATCCTGCATACTTTATGTTCTCCAGAGCGGCAAGTTAAGCATTCGTCGCGTTAACTACGTGGATCAGTGGTTCACTGACACGAACCCGGGGGATTTTTGCATCGACCACCAGCTTGAGTTAAACGACGACGGCACTCTGCTCTCCTCCACCCCTACAGTAGCTTACAGAGCAGTATTCACTAGTGATGAAGAAGATAAAACTACCATTGGTTATGCAAAACTTTCCGTATATGGTAAGTTAATTAACATGCTCGTGCTTTAAATAAGTACAAATTATTATACCTACCTAGCACACGCAAAAGACAAGCACAATTATAATACGATTTCGTCTTAATCCTGCATCGATAAGAATAGAGAAAAAAAAACAAAAAGCAAAACAAAGCAAATGAGAATACCTGTGTATTCTCATACTTAAAAGAGAGCCTCAACCTTAGACCCTACTTTGAAAATCGAATTTCTAAGTTGCGTCAGCTCCATCCCTTTCTCTCGATTTAGTTTCGAATGACGATTGTCAGGGATGGAGTTTAATTAACTTTGAAGTTCGATTTTCAAAATATAGGGCCTAAGGTTGAGACCAGGGGCCCGTACCTTAGCTTAGATGCAAACGCTATTACCGTTTTTCGTTTCTATCACTCAAAATTTATGGAATGTCATTCTCGTGCGTTACGATAAACCACGTGGTCAACTGTCATCCCAGACCATTTGAGCAATATTAAAGAAAAACGTAAGTAGCGTGAAAAACCTTGGCTAGGACCTTAGGAGACATTCGATGTTTTGTTTGTATTTCGGCCCCTTCCTTACTCCTTATGTACTAAAAAAATGTCCGCACAGGTATGTTAATATCCTGCTTCTTCATGTCGCTGGTTTTGATCGTGTACGCGTTGTTGCCGGAGCTGAGGAACTTGGCCGGCATGATGCTGATGGCGTGTGTCGCCACTCTTACTGCGGCGTTTATAAGCAGAACGGTTCAAGTATTAGCGAATGCTAGTGATCTGCTTGGTCCGACGGGGTGCGCTGTTGTGGGTAAGTTAACGAGATGCCTTTGTCTTTATAATACAGGGTGGAAAGATAAGTCGGGCCCTGGAGGGAAAGTACCTTAAATCCTTAAGTTGGCTCATTTTACTTAAAGCAGACATTCCTTTATTTTTAAAAAGAAACGCAACTGCATTGAAAGATTTTCTAAAATTCGCTTGTTTCAACCGTGAATTGAACCAGCTGAAAATGTAAAAAATTAAAACTCGCTATTTTATTTTTCTAATCGATAGGATTATTGTGCAGGATTAAATGTCTCTAAGAAACGTTTAGTCTTAGAAATAAAAAAAAACGTGAAAACTAACATTAATCATAGCGAGTGTCTATTTTTTTTAATTTTTAGCTGGTTTGATACCCGGAAGAGACAAGAAAATTTAAAAAATAATTGAATACTGTTTTGTTTATTTTAAAAAATAAAGGATTGTCTCCTTTAAGTAAAATGAACCAACTTAAGGATTTAAGGTAGTTTCCCTCCAGGGCCCGACTTATCTTTCCACCCTGTATACTTATCATAGCAATTTAAGATGCTGAATGTGTAGCATGCGCGGTTCCCAATGGGAAGTAGCACTGTACGAGATGAGAAACTTCTTTAATCGTGACAGTTTAATTGGAGCATTCTTAATTATTGAATTAAATTAAAGAAATTTGTCAATATCGTAGCAAATGGAAAGAAGTGGTCTCTGCCCACCCCTCTGGGAAACAGGCGTGATTTAATGTATGTAATTTTTGAATGGAAAGAGAAAGAAAATTGACAATGTTCTGAAATGGTTCCAAGACTGTTCTCATTGATTTCTTGAGAAAATTTCCAAAGTTCTGGAAATGTTTAGCTCTCAAATTGCTAATGGAACGTAATCACCGCGCGCCGCCCACAGATACTATACTGGCAACTCAAGAAGGGATGTCGGTCAGGAAATCTCTTGTTTTTAATAGCATATCATAACTGTTTGAAAGCCACTTATTCATACATGAATTATTTCAGGTTTGATCTTTATTTACACGATGATGGCGAGTTTCTCCTGGATGAACGTGATGTCCTTCGACATTTGGTGGTCAATGAGGTACTTTTTAACTTTTTATTCATTATAATGGTCAGATTATTTAGTTAATAAGTATTTTTGGTACTACTGGTGGCTTCTTAAGGTACGAGTTCCGAGGTTAGAGCGCGAGCTTACACTTAATACAAATGTAATTTTAAACACAATGTTACTTTATTCGGTACATAGAAAATAATACTTAATAGTCTCATTTTTTTAATATACGTAATTTTAATTGGTATTAAAATATTTTTAACAATGTCAAGTGTTCACTAAACGCCAAAACATCCAGAATGACCGTAACCATGGTTATAACAATGCTATTAAAATAATTATAGCACTCTTCTTACCATGGCAACGTTCGTTATAGAATTGTTTTCACGCTTGAGTTACCCTAAAGGTGGTATTCTGATACCATTAACGATATCAATATTAGCGGTTTATAGTACGCGAGACGAAAAGCTTTTTTTTTTCTATACTGGCTAAACAGCGTTAACATTTACCGATCTCCTTGGAAATGCATGTTTGGTACCTGCGTCTAATATATCGTATAAGTAGCACCTAAGTACTGAATAGTCAGTAATTTAGGTACTTACATGAAATATTATTGTGTTTATTTTTCAAGTACCTACTAAAACTTGACAAAAAAATGGTTTCTAAAAACGAATTAATATTCTGATATATATATTTTTCGCTAGAACAAGAGTATAGTACTTAATCTGTGCTAGAACAAGTCGCGATTAAAAAAGGTATAAGAGCAGGTCTAGATATGTGTATGTATGTAAACTCTTTATTGCACAAAAATATAAATATTACAACATTGTTATTAAAGTAATGTACAAAGGCGAATTTATCCCTAAATGGGATCTCTTCCAGCTAGCCCTGAAGTAGGTAAATGGGACTAGTAACTTTTTATCCCACTTCCACTAGTATGTACATACCCGCCAAATGCTCCCGGTGAGGGACCACCTTTATGAGTCATTTGTAATATTCATAGTCCTACCGTTTTTAAATACTTCGAATTTGTTTTTTTTTTAACTACATTTATATTTATTACAGTGTAAATATTTGGGAGTTTCAATTATAATACCCGTTAACTATATTTTTTTGAATTAATAGAGAGCTGTGTACAAGAATATAAAATCACGTGTGTCATCTTAGCATATGTGGAGAAATTTTAGATTATTGTTAAAATATTATAAAATAAGTATAAATAAAAAATGTAATTATTACCTATTATTACTACATCGGTTTGCATCGGTTGGTTGGATAGTTATTAGTTTGTAGTTGTCACCAGTAAGTTCAATAGTGGGCCGGAGATGAACTTTGTCTCCATAGTCACATTCGTTCTGACTTCCTTGTAAACGTGCAATAATATGTAGTAATTATAATAAAAAACATGACTAATAGGACTTTTGCCAAGACATTAGATATATATAATATTTTCCTCAGTAAATATCCGATAACAGCAAAAATACAGTTGTTGACCTTTGTTTGTTTGCTTTGTTTGCTATCTATTGACTACCTGCATAATAAGTATAGTAGCGCGCTAAGGACAAGACGTAGTGTAAAAATTCACTAAGACTTATCCTTAGGGCGGTGTAGATACTACACTTATATAAATAATAATTGAAAATGTAAGTAGCAATGTGCACTTTATTTTGGTATTTTTTTAATTTTAATATAATTTGTCATTAATTGAATCCCTCGTCGCTCTGACGATTCTTGCCGAACGGTCCATTTAACGAAGACGTATTAGGTTGAGAATTTACGGTCTTCAATTTTGTCTGTTAGCTCTATAGTACAACTTGAACTCTTGATAAATCATCCGTAGCTTTTTAATTTAGAGATACCTAGATGATTTGTCTCTATTTATTTCTTGAGCCAATCTCAAAATCTACTAAATGGATTTTGTTGCGGTAACTAACTACCATTTAGGCCATTTCTCGAAAAAAGTTTCGACACATTGGTATTTTACTTGTGGACAGCCGGGGCGGGCCGCTTGTATAACAATGTAGGTACTTATGCAATAACCTATTACATTTTCCTTCCTGTTCCCGATGTTCGAAGCCCTTTGCAGTAGGCACCTACCAGCAATGGAAGGAGAATATCAAACAGTTTTAAATAACAAGAAATAATTTCAAATAAATTAACCGGCTGAGATTCTAGGCGGTAAAATCCATATCGTCCTTCGATTCATCGTTCTTTGGAACAATTACAACACATGTTTGCAACGATATGTAGTAAAAGTAGGTAGGTAGGGAACTTATCCCGAATTGGATATCTCCCAATTAACCAGGGGCCTTATTGCCTAACGCACTCGCAATCGACATCAAAGTGGAACCATTGTCTTCGTGTTCTATGCAGACAAGCCTTCAATTTTCAAAATGAATTCTATTGCGATTGCGAGTGCGTTAGGCAATAGGCCTTCTGGTTTTCTAAGCCCTAGTCTTGCACTACTGTCTAGCGGTATCCATAGTACCTACAGTGTTTTGAATCGACGGCGTCCCGCCCTACTAGATACTTCATGTTTATGTGTACCGAAAGAGTGCCAAACGGCATCCTATTACTAATCCTTCGTTGTCCGTTCATCCTAAATTTAAAGAGCCGAGTCTTTAATAACAATAATAGGTTTTTTAACAGAATAGGTGTTGAGTATAACGACGAACTACTAAACTAAAAAAATGGGCGCCCCTTCCCCATCCAAGCTTCAAATTTGGTGTGGTTATAGTGCAAACCCCTCAGACAAAAGCACTAATAATATAAGCCTAGCATTACGGATTTTGTCATACATTGCAACCGCAACCGTGTAATTACAATGTAACGTCAATATGGCAGGGCGCATTGTCATGAAAACACTATAGGTACCTACCTAAAGCTTGCTTTGGGAGTTGATCAATTTGTTTGAGCCTCTTTAAGATTTTAAATACCAATACCTGCTGCAGAGGGTTCCGTAAGGTGCGCCGAATCCACCGGCGGGGGATACTAGTGAAGTTCGGGTGGTACTCCTTGTATGGCTGGGGAGCGCCGCTGGTGCCCACGCTCTTCATCATCATCGTCGAGAACCTGGACCTGACCCACCTGCCCAACTTCGTCAAGCCGCACCTGATCTATGCCGACGGCAGCACGTGTTTTTTCAACGGTGAGCACATCTGGTTATTTCTTGAATTCCAAAAAAGGCGTATTTTTTAAACACTTATAGCCTACCTTATACCTTAAGTTATCGGAGAAAGTTTTCTTAACACATCATCCACAAACATCTGCTGCGTATAAAAACTGATGGCGCTATACATTGGGGTCTTAGAAAGTCCTACTTCAGAGGGTACCTATTCAAAAAACAAAAAACCGTTTTTCAGTAATATTAATTAACCTTGAAAATTGCAGAAATTATATGGAGGTTATTCAGGTGTTTTTCAGGTCCTGTGTCTCAGGGCATCTGCTTAACACGCCTTTCTGGCACATGCGGCACATCCTGAATAATCCATGATAGGCAACCATTATGAGGCAATCGTTATCATCACCATTAATACCCAAATAAAAACTTACCCTTCTATTCATAAACGCGCAAGAGTTCAAGTACCTATGCTTAAAATGGCCTTTGGTCTTATCTCTAAATGTGAGTTTTGAATTTGACAGAGAGTGTTGAAGCATACTTTATCTAAAATGGTTTTTGTTCTTATGAGAGTTAATCTATTATGTACCGAAAACCTCCTACAGAAAGGTTTCATTTCAGAGGACGAGCGTCAGTTATTCGTGAATGCTCCGATATTGATAATGACCGTCACCAACATCGTGCTGTTCCTGATGACGGCCTACAACATATGGCGCATACAGCGTGGGGTGACGCAGTACAGCGCTGGGGACAGCAAGAAAAATAACGAGGACAGACATAGGTACCTACTTTCAATCGACGAATAAAAAGAACAGCAGAGATAGTTAACATGAATAATTTCACTTAATGTAACAAAATACAGCTCTCGCTACTTACATAATAACCAAAATATACCTTACATACACCAAAAATAGTGATTTCGGTATTTTCAGTAAAGTGTCAAGCATTTGCATTCAAAAAGTATGAGTATGAGTATGACCTCCCGGATGTTTACTAAAACATCTCAATAATAGCTACCTAACTATTTCCAGGATGGAGATAAAATATTACGATTTAGTAGATGCGTTTTTGACACAGCAAGATGGTCACTAAAAAGCGGTAAATAGTAGGTATTTAACTGGTTTCCTCAGACAGTTCGGTACAGTAAAACACAACTGATCTGGCTTACCGATGTACCAGCGCAGAAGAAAATTTTTCGAAACGCGGGAACCAATCAGCATGATCCACACGTTGCGCGGTTGTATTCTGTGCTATTATTGGTTATTAGTGACGCCATGTTGACGCGCGCCCGCGTGTCATTCAGTCAGCCGTCAAACGTGCGGGAGTGAGATGAAAAAAATGGATACAATTTAATATGCACCTTATAACGATTACGTACAAGTCTGATCATGGGTTTTAATCGTGCTTTCGGATATCATCGGAATCGTTGTTCGTGTCTGCGCAAACGAAGATTCACGACACGCCATATAAATTGTGTTCTAATGTAAGAACCTGCGTCTAATATTTCGTGAACTAATTGTACAAGGAGATAGATCTAAGTCAGTGGCCAGAAGACAATAGCAATGTACGTGTAGCCTGACTCATACCACCGACTTGATATATTCCATGTACTTAAGTATATTCAGTTCACGAAGTATTTAGTCACGGCTGGTACCACAAACTGGCTGGGTATTTCGAGGAAACCAGTTATTACGAAACGTTTTTTTGTGGGTTTTGATATAGATTATATTTGTTACTTTTTTATACCTACTTAACTAAATACAAAACCCGTAAGCTAAAAAAACACAAATTCTGTTTTTTTAAACCCATTAATTATCATTGGTTCACCTACCTAAAAAGAACCCATGTCTATAATTTTAAGTTACATTTTATATTTCCGTAAAAGTTTTTAATTTCATAGCTAAAATAATATAATATGTAGGTAGGTTAATCTGAAACTTAATCAAGAATTACAGCTCCTAGGTATAAGGCAGAGATTTTAACGGGCAATTTGATGGCAAGTGATATTTAAACAATATTTTTGGTGGCTTTTCTTTTGAGAAACAAAGACATTACCCACCTAGGAGTAAAATAAACGTATGATTTTCCATACCTGTCCACCGCGATATTTTATTTAAAAATGCTCTCTATTGCATATAAAATCGAAAGCACCATGAAAAAAATCCCATACACCCAACTTGTGGGTGGGTGCAGTGTTGGGCGGCGGTAATCGTAGTTTTAAGCAATAGTAGGTACATTACTACAGAGACCGGGAAAATGGCTGTTGCGGGACGAGTAGAGTTATAAGTATACGAGTCCAGCAACCGCCCCTCCCGGTTGAGGCTTGTATGTATAGTGCTTTTCTCCAACAATGCAAGAAAATTTAACACAATTATTGTTACTAAAAACATAATTTCCTGGAAAAAAAAAGATCATTGTCGCCATCATCGTCAACATTATACATAATTTTATTCACATTCGAAACAGGTACGATTTAGTATTCAACTGAAATAAAGCATTAAATAAAATCACAAATTTAAACGTAATAAATTCAATTTGAATAAAATATACTTTAACTTTTCACATTTATTACGCGTTTATGTTATTTCGGCATTTTAGTTTGTTTATACACAATTTCTATAAAAAATTCAAACTATTTGATTCACTTTTAATTACGCTGTAAACGCTGCTTGAAAAGGTTTAACTTTTTAGTAACTATATGTCATTTAAAAAATAAAATTTACAAGGGAGAATTTTGATTGCACGATTGTTTGGCTGTTTAGCGATAGTTATCCCAGTCCAAACATGGTTTTAAAAAGTGAAACACCAGGCATGTAATGAAATTTCATAAATGTTTGCGGCCGCTGCCGTTGGTAAACGATTAACTTTTTCTTTGCACGGACCTGGAACTCGGAACTTTGCAGCCTGATTTTACAACAGTAAAGTTAACATTTCCGAGCATGTAGGAGAAACAGATTATCTCTGAATTTGTCGAAAGCTTTTTACTAATAAGTACTATAATTTATTATAGTATTTGTATCACTGCCTCGCAATGTTTGAGAAAAGCATTATACCTATATGCCTCGGCGGAGACGGGGATTGGCTGACTTGGATTTTAGCAAGACGAGTCCATGCTCGGCGTGCCAACCACCTCGTCAGGCAATTCTCTACTTTTGGGACCTAGACAATAATAAATGTACTATTGCTCTGAATCGCTGCTATTACACGGAAATAAAATTCACAATTTATAGCTGATAAGATAATGTGAGTCACTAACATAGCATTTGTTATTTCTCTCAGGTTCAGCCTGTACCTGAAACTGTCACTCGTAATGGGCATCAGCTGGATCTTGGAGGTGGTCAGCTCCCTGGTGTACACAGACTCTCCGGTGTGGATCATCTCCGACGCCTACAACGTTCTTATTGGAACCTTTATATTCTTCATGTTCGTGTTCAAGAAAAAGATTTTCGTCCTTCTGTGCAGGAAGTAAGTCCCTATTTATGTTGTAAACTTTCTTTTTAACGGTTCCGTACTCAATAGGGTGCAAAAGCAAACTACCCAACGGCAACCCTATTAATAGTTTATACTCTTAGGTACTTAAAAAAATGAAAACAAAACTACCACGTGATATAGTTCGTCAGCCAATAGAAACAGAAAACTGATACATCAAAGTGCAATAAAACAGTTTTGATTGGCTGTTTAACAATGTCACGTGGGTTGGATTGTTTAAAAAATTGTAAATACCTAAAAGTATAGACTATAAGCTTCCGCTCTCCGTCACGTCAGTCTGTCAGGGGGCTGTTTATGTACCGTAATAGGTAGACCGTTGAACGTTTTACCAGTGTATTTCTACTGCCGGTAAAACAAAACCAAAAATATGAGGGGCACACAAGAACGGCATGGAACCCTTGTACTATGGGTACCTACTAGTCAACGATGATCATGTTTATATAAGGTACTAACAAATTAGTCACGGATATTTTTACAGCTGATAGTACTCGGTTCTCGGAGAACATTTAAGTACGAAACATCATAGGTTTTCTTATGTTTTTTTGGAGAAAACTAGGAAACAAATTTGCTACGTTAAAACACCCTGTAAATAAGATAATTAAATGAGACCTCTTTAGACATTCTAGAACCTCTTTAAACTATCATTCAAGTGGTCTCTTAAAGTTGATAAATAAAATACTTGACATTTACGAAAAACAACTTTTGACAAACAGTGTTAAACATCTTGACAGGTACATAATAAGGGTGATTATTTTAAAGATTAATTATAATTTATATTTTTTGTTCGGTAAATTAAAACAATAAAATGATATACTTACAAAGGTTCCTTAATTACTGTTAAAAGTTATTTGTTTCAATGTAATGTATTATCTCTTAAAATATCCGTGACTAATTTTTTAGCACCTTATATAGAGGAATATACATATACACTTAAATGCGTAGAAAATATCTGAGACTCAGCAACAAATACTTGCCCTCATAATACAAATATTAGACCTTACCAGGGGCCTACCTATAGCATAATAAAGTCCAAGCCCACACTACTTATTAGTAAAAATTCATAGAAAACCACTTAAGTATACTATTAGTTTGTACTTTATTATGCAACCCGCCCAGGATTCGAACCCGGGACCGCTAGCTTCGTAGGCACTACCAACCAGGCTATACGTGTCGTCATCGTCATCTTTGGTACCTATTGGCAACAAAGCAGGACTAGTTATGAAATATTTTCGGCAGGTTTTCGATCGAGAACAAGTGGGCTGATAAGTGGCAGCGTACAGTTGGCTCCACGAAAACTATGAGCAAAGGGGCCTATAAAAAGCGGACGACGGACTCCGTCACCGAAAGCAGCGACTCTGGAGACCCTACAAGCATGTCTAAAGTAAGCTACAACTGCAACTAATGGCATCACTTTGACAGCTGATGGCTAACCGCGATCATCAGTAACTGGACGAATTTCAAAAATATTATACACAATTAGGAAGTTAACTAAAAATACCTTAACTTTGGGATTCCGAAGTCAAATTGGGAACCATTATAGTTTCGCCATGTCCTGATAATTCACCATGTCATACCTAGTTCTGAAAGTGTATTACAATCGGTTAATTATACGTGTTACGCGTTTTAGATCACTAGTATCAATTAATCATACCAATTTGTGTCAGATTCATTGCATTTGAAGGTTTTTTTGTCTTTTAACTCCTTGTAAATGACACAAAAGAAGATTCAAGATATTAGAGTTTACGTCTACACTAGGTATTACTAATTGTGTAACGAAGCACTACATTCATATTTTTTGTAGTTTTTATTCATGATATCCTCGTAGTTACATACCTACTGGCGCTGTCAGACTGCACTGGACGAAGATGACACAAAATCGGTTTGCACAATACGCAAGTTATCCCAGATAGGATCCTAAGTAAAGCTTTTATACCACTTAGAATTATATGAAATATTTAAAAAGCTTTGAATTGGAAATTCGTTCATATTTGTTTTTATCTACCTACTCTCTCGTAAAGTTCGAATTATAAACTTCAAAACGAATTTGTATTGGCATACTTTATAAACACAATACCGAAATTAAATAATAAAACACTTTACAACATTATTTCTTTAACAAAATAATGTTATAATCTTATAATATAAAGTATTTTTTTACCATTACGATACAAGTTATTAAGTACAAAAAGTTAATGTCACCAACGAGGTTCCACATCATTTTTTTTTTATAATGGAACGCAAATGCGTTACGCGTCATTTTTACAGCATTACAAAAAGTTTTCATTCTTATTTTTACTTGTCTGTGACAGCGCCCGCTTTAACGCATGCGCGGTGATGTACTAGGTTTTGGCGCTATTCATTGAATACGTTTTGTTGTAATGTATGAGAGTTGATAAAGTAGTGTATGAAACTGCACATAACTAGGTATTATGCAACAGTTTCATAAACTACTATTGTAGTACCTACGGCTTCGGAGCCCTACACTGAGCATGGACGGACATGCCCTTCCGCAGTTTTTTTCTACTTATTGAAGAAAATTAACCATATCATGTCTGACTAATTTTCGTTATGCAATGAAGGAAATTTAACTCGATGTCTCAATTTAGATTTTAAGTTTATAAACAATATTTTTGAAATTCGCCGGACTAAGTACCTACCAATTTCACCACCGGCGTGAACGTCTATAATGTATAGGTACTGAGGAATTCTGTTAATGGTATGTATTAGTTAAAATTTAATGTACATATCTATTTAGTTGGTTTGCCTAATAAATAAATAAACAGTTTACTTTAGTAAAATAGCAGGAGTAAAAAAAGAAGAAGAAGTAGGTTAAACAAGGAAAGTTATTGAGGCTTTTTATAATGTTTTTATAACGTAAAAAAACGGTGAAATTAGAGATTTGTGAAAATAAGGTATTTATTTGAAATCTGCTCGTGCGAAGCGTCTCGTGTTGTAGTCTGCGGCACGGCAGGTAAGTAGGTAGGTACGTATATACGTTGAACATAATGCGGAAAATTTAAAAGCAGCGGCAGTTCAAGGGCTCTATTCTACTGGGTAAAACCATATTGCTCTTGACATGTTAAAGTAATATCAACGATAAAATTGCTGTTATTTACTTGACAGTGAGGCGACCGATTTATAACCAATAAAATAACATATCAGAGCAATATTGTTTAGAGTACCTACACATCGTGTTTGAAATGGTTTACTATATTGTGAAACAATTGAAAGCGACAAGGTACATAAATTATCACTCATTTATATGCTGTTTACTGTACAATGGTCTGTTTCAGCTTTCTGTAGACCGTCCCTTACGCAGCATTTGTGCATAACCCAATTCATAATTGAATAGTTTAGACATTCTAATAATTAAGGGACAAATGCTTGGTTACAATATTTACTATGTATTTTACCTATTTATCAACTGTTTTCCCTAAGTAATCACTCTCGATTTCCTGTTTTCATTTGTACATATTCTCTTATCAATAATTAATAATGTAATAAACAATATAAGTTTGTAGTATTTAGGTAAGGTATTTGATTTATATGTTGTATTCTGATGTGTTTAGTCCCCATAAATAAAAAAAAGCAATTCTTCCATTGTTGTGTTTTATTTCAAATCGCATCATCTTCTAAAATACTAACGAACAGGGTAATAAACGTTTACTAAGGGTCTCACACTCTTACCACTTTTCATAGTTTAGGTATGAAATTAAAAAAACGAAACTATAACATTTTTCAAATAGGTAACAGACAAGTGAAGTGCCACAAGCAACGCCGCGGGAAAGTCATAGTCATATTTGCTTGAAATGTCTTAAAGTTTTAAATCAACCAAGAAGTGGGACTACATAACAGCTTATTTTGATCACTAAAAAGTATAAAATAAGATCATTGTTTTATAAAACAAAAAACCGCCTTTAAAAACGTCTTTGAAAATAACTTATTTTAAATGGTAAGTACCTAGAGGTCAGTTTCTGCGGCATAGAAACATGCACACAGGCTAACAGGGTAAGGAAAGTTCCAACTGGACAACACACACCATGGGCTCCTTACGAAACCCAGACAACAACCGGCTCGCCAGAGGAAGCAGAAAATGTCCTCATACAAAATCACTTCCCTGTATGCGTAATATAATATCGGAACCGGTAAGTTGCACGCGGGAGTTCACCCCCCACAAAAGCTGACTGTAAATACGCACGCGAGGTAGCACTAGGTGTCCCAGTGGTTGCTTTTCACTTTGTATGAAAAAAACAACTTTAGGTGATTACTTAAAAAAATACTGATAAAATAAACGGGCAAATGGGTTTAAAAACTTCGCCAATTCGTAATGATTATAATTATGTAAGATACCACTGAAAAACTTATGAAATACATAACGAAATTAATGATTTTTCGTGACATGGGCATAAGGGAAAATTACAAAATTTCAGATTAAAATGATCAATATCTCCGAAACTAGCGAAAATCTCTGAACATACATAGGTGTTAAATCGATAGCTTTTTAGCTGCTCTATCAGCCCTTGGCGGATTATCGTTGAGTTTTGGGACACCCTGTATATTTGAGAAATAAAAATGAGGTCCTCATAACGAGCCCTTTCATTTGATATATGACACAGTAAGGTTTGCCAAAACATTTGTTTTAATTTCCTAATTTGTCCCCCGAAAATGACCCTTATTTAACAAAAATATTTATTTACTTTGCACATGTGTTTGGGTCATAGGATTACTCCATTATACCAAATTTCACTTGATTTGGTCCAGTAGATTGATAGATTCGGAGCAAATTGTCTGAGACAGACGGACGGACGGCCAGACATACAGAGGCACGAGTGATCGTATAAGGGTTCCGTTTTTATTTTTTTGTACGGAACCTTAAAAATAAACCCAACAAAAAGTTCAAGTGATATAGTTATGTTTTATATAGGTAATATTTATTTAAAACGGTGAGTTACTAAGATAAGTTTCACAGTCGTGTTTTCAAGTACTAGGTAGGTGTCTTACTTTCTTTCAAATGTGCCGAAACTCAACCTCTGGCAGTTCAAACGGGTTGCTGGCGATCCTTCTCATTTTTCTGTGAATCTTTCTGGTCTCCTTTTCTTCTTGAACTCACGCTCTAAAAATAAAAGGAGACTGATCTGTAACAGTAATAATAATAGTTTTACCACTTCATACAAGTGAAACGTATTTAATGCAAACAACTATGCCGTTTTCAACAAGAAAAAAAATTAAAATATCACTTACGCTTGTATTGTTTTTTTATTGATTATGTTGTATTTTCACGTATTAATAATATTATAGATGGTTTTTCGTCACCTACATGCTCTCATACTCGTATAATTAATCTAAACACAGTTGCCAGAAGTGGATACAGGTGGCCATAATCACTACATAGAATAAAACAAAGTCATTTCCCGCTGTCTATCTGTCTGTCCTTAGTATGCTTAGATCTTTAAAACTACGCAACGAATTTTGATGCCGTTTTTTTAATAGATAGAGCGATTCAAGAGGAAGGTTTTTATGTATAATTTACGGGTCTGTTTTATTTACGGGTGTTACAGAAAACTCACATAAACCGAAGCGAAGCAAGGGCGGGTCACTAGTCCATTAATAAGAATACCTAAACAATAACTGCATGTAGAAGCGAATCTCCTTTACCAAGGCCCCAAATGCCGCGATTTAAATACCTGCTTCCCCCTTCACCCCGCTACGCCCCTCTCTGTCTTCCGCGCCCAAAGTCAGGGCTGTCACTTGCGAAATATTTTAATCGGTTTCCGGATGTATTATACAAGTTTAGTCACGAAATGTTATTTATGTTTTTCTTTAACGGGGAAACATTGTTGCAAAATGAGTTTTTTACATTTATGGTAATTTAGGTAAGTAGTAATACTTGCCTGTATTTTTAGTAACCAAGCAAGCATTGTATAAACACGGTATATTTCCAATTTCATTCAATTTGAACCAGTAGTTTTAGAATTATAACTCTTCAACTGAATGACCGATTATCAAAACTCTAAGGTACTTTTAGTAGACATAGAAGCTTCAAGTTTTGAATACAATTAGTGTTTAGTGTATAAATCAAGGAAAACCCTGAAATATTTTGCAATTTCTGTCCAGTTTTCTAGATACACCAACAGCATGAATAACTTTGTAATACGAGTACCATATGATATGATATACATATAAATGAATATGTAGCTCATATATGTAGATTACATACGTAGCTGGCATGGCAACGTGGTGTGTAAGTTAGGTTGTAAATAACCGCGGCGCGCGCAGAGGTGAATGCGAGTGGGGCGCGCGCACATGGGAATGCCGCCAAGCGAACGGCAGCCGCGCTCATACGCGTGAGGGTCCTCATGCTCACAGATTATAGGAAAAACCATTGAAAGAAATGAAATGAATGAATTGACTTAGTTCCAGAATAAAGTTGGCATGTAACTTATGCAATCATTAGAACCAAGAAATACATTTATAAATTCAAAAGGCTTTTATAAATGAATACTTAAATTAACTCGTGCCCCCGTGTGGTTGCCGGATTAGAATAGTGCCACTCCAAGTCTTCCTGTGGATGTCGTAAAAGCCGACTAAGGTAATAAAGGCGTGTAGTACTGTTAGGCGATGGGCTTGCAACCTGTCACTAATACACTGTTAAACATCTTCGCCTAAGTGTGCAAAATGTGGTTACAGAATTATCAACAAGTTTTTAGAGTTGTTGGAAATTCTGTAGCTCTGCCTACTCCACCCTCGGAATAAAGGCGTGAGTTTATGTATGTAGGTATGTATGTAGGTACTTAAATTAAATAACATTTAAACAAAAATAAACTAAGTTACTTGAGTTATGTAAGTCATTTCAATTTGTCCTATCATTCAATTGAATGGATGCTTTATGCAAACAGCTATACGGACCAAGGTAAACTGTCAAAAACTAATGTCGGAGAGTGAATGAAGCAGATTCTCACCCGTGCTAGAAATATTACCTATAAGCTATAAGTTTGCGATTTTCGTTTATTATTTCGATTGCCATATTAGTTTGACGACTGAAAGGCTTACTCATTGATTTACTGATGTTATTTGGACGATTTGGACGTTGTTTGGATAATTTTAAGATATATTAATACGTTGTAATCGTACCTTAAATTTGCCATTTTTGTTTATAATTTCGATTGCTACCTATTATTACTTTGACGGTTGGAAGGCTTACTTATCGGTTTACCAATATTATTTGCCAATAATTCGAACGTTGTTTGGAAGACTATCTACAAAAATAAGAAAAACTCATATGACAGAGAGTGGGCTTTAAGAAAATTCGTTGTTGGTATTTAAGAAGCAGAGGGAACTGGAAAGGAAACAAATAAGTCTAACTACAAAAAAAGGAGATGCCATCAGAAACAAAACTTGTAAAAAAACAAGTCTCGCAACACAGTTCTTCTACCGTAAAAAGTTGTGAGCTCCATGTAATACCAAGTCGGTTGATTTATTCAGTCCCTAATTAAGGGACCTTCTGTCTTAAGTTATTACGTAATTAGCTAATCTATCAATATCTTATAGTGACCACATTAATATAAAAAAGCTTTTATGTTTAAAAAAATATATTGACTTGGCCATCACATGAAAACGCCGCCGAGCGCGCATCGGGAGCAGGGAGTTTCGCTTCTACGTGTAGTTATTGTTTATCTTATGATCCGGATGTTAAACAAATCCATAAATATGTCATTTTATTATATTTAATATTGGTGGATACTGGATAATTCAAATTAATCGACGCCACCATGTTAGCAATCGTTGACAGGGCCAATTTGCCGCTTATCTCTGTATGAAAACGGCTTATCCTGTCGATTTACTGCAACCATGTTAAACCCGCAGGAAAATAAATAATAATTATGAGTTCCTTTAAAATTTACAGTATAATGCGCAGTCATACTTCAGTGTACGCCTAGCGAGTAGCGATGTCTAATCCCGCTTTTTATATATCTCTTTTTTTCTGGGGCTGTGTGTTGTGCCCGGTGCGTGCACAAAATGACACCGCGGACTCGTCCTCGTGTGATGCAGGCTTCGAATACTTGCATAGCAACCAACCAGTGAACGTCTCAACGCAATGCAACGAGGGGCAGTGCATCGCAAAGTGCTGTCCGGATAAGCAAATCCTTTTTAAGAACGGGAGCGAGACGAACTGCAAAGACATCTTCATTTTAAGGCCAGATTATAAAGTAACTGGCCTAGATGACTTTTCAAAAACGTTAGTTTACCGCGACAATGTTAGACGGAAAATTATTCAGTCGGAGAAAAAAATAAGTAATTTTACTTTTATATTTAGCCAAAAGTTTCCTAATCCCGATTGTTTGATATTCAATTTGTTGGAAATGTTCCCGGAACCTGCGAACTTAATGTACTTGACTGAGGTGAGTAATATCATATTTATAATAGCTAACCCTTTTTTTCCGACCATCTTTTATGCAGTCGATTGCTTACCGAGGCTAACTTAAATTATAACATTAATGTTTAAAAACTGATAAATCAACCCCCATCAGCAAGATAGAAACAAAAAATATATATCATTACACTCATAAAAAAAACATCATACAAAAAAAGCTAAATATATTTAGAAACAAGTTATTATTTAATCAATTCAAATTAAATCGAATGTGTAGTAGGTAAAGGAGCCAGCAATTATATGTATGGATGAAAGGGGTCTGACTCAACTTTTGTTGTGAGTGCAGAGCAATCACCTCATTTTGACTAGCCTAAATTTTTAATACTGTTTTTTCAAGTTTTTTGATCTTTTTCTTAAAATTATGGAATTTGATTGTCTTCTTTTTTGATAACTTCATTTTATAAATTTCCATTTCCTTCATTCCCAGAATGGGGTAGGCAGAGTAGCTACAGTATTGCTAGCTACTTGTTGATAATTCTGTAACACCATAACAAATAACGTTTACAATGTTTACATTATTAAAAGAAGTAACAATACTAGCAAACAAAAACAAACAACTAAGAGCGCTTCCAAAACTTGACCAAACGTAAGCTTACTCGGAGATGGAATGAACTTGAATAAAATAGTGGACCCGGGTGACGCACCCCTGACGCACCCTGAGCGTGTCCTACGCGCGAAGTGCAAATTATTGCACTTTCTAAATATATTTTTTTTAGGTTGAACAATTATTTTAAAGCATAATAAGGAAACAAAGTATTTATAAATTTACATTTATATAAATAGACTTTTTAATACCGTAAATATATACTGACTTTAGACTTGGTTTTATAATTTAATAATGGCATTTTAATATAAAACAATACAAAGTAGGTACAAATAATAATGTAGGTACGTGTATATATTTTTTTCACTAAACATATTCACTGCCTGATTTTACTCATCTTTTAAAAAAAAATTACCACGATACTCTAGCGATATTGTTTTTTTGCTATTAATGAATGGTTTAGAGATAAATTGCTAATTAATAAGCAAATCGGGATACAGATGGGGTCAATGTAACATATTGCCACCTTATTTAGCACACAGTATAACATCCTATACTTAATACTTTATGTTCTCCAGAGCGGCAAGTTAAGCATTCGTCGCGTTAACTACATGGATCAGTGGTTCACTGACACGAACCCGGGGGATTTTTGCATCGACCACTGGCTTGAGTTAAAAGAAGACGGCACTCTGCTCTCTTCCACCCCTACGGTAGCTTACAGAGTAGTATTAATTGATGATGATGAAAGTAAAAATACCATTGGTTATGAAAAACTTTCCGTATATGGTAAGTTAATTAACATGCCCGTACGTTAAATTAGTACATAATTATCATGATATGACATGCAAAAGACAAGCACAACTCTAATACAATTTTGTCTTATTTCTGCATTGATAAGAATAGAAAAAAAAAACTATGTGAAAATGACCAGAAGCAAATTATTAAAAACATCCCTTGGTTTTAAAAGCAGATTATGAGTTCATTAGCAGTATAATCATTAGATTTGATACGAACAAGTAGGAGGCGCATGACATTAATTGATAATGGATCGCTTATGAAGTAGCACAACTTGCCGAAGAATTCTCAATGCCGTGAAAAATGATTTTTTTTAAATTCTTTTTCTTTATACAGTAGCACAAGATTAGGCAAGTATGACCATACCTGTGTAATACTATAGAAGGGGGCCTCAACCTTAGGCCCCACATTGAAAATCGAATTTCGAAGTAACGTAAGCTCCATCCCTTTATCTCGATTTACTTTCAAATGTCAGTAACAGGGTTGGAGTAAAGTAACTTTGAACTTCGATTTTCAAAGTAGGGCCTGAGGTTGAGGCCCCCTTTTAAGTGTAAGAATACACAGGTACTCGTATTCTCATACTTACCTGTAGCCCTACCCTAGCCAAGGTGCAAACACTACCAGCGTATTTCTTTAATATGACTCAAAATGTATGACATTCTCGTGCGTTGCGATAAACCACGTGGCAGCTGTCATCCCAGACCATTTAAGTGATAGAATAGAAAAACTTAAGTAGCGTTTGCATCTTGGCTAGGACCTCAGGAGACCTTATATGTTTTATTTGTATGTCGGCCTCTCACGGTCGGTGAGTCCCACATAACCACCCCGGAGCCCCTAGACCATCGTTGGTACCTACCTATGGGTAAATGCAGTCCTGTGGCAGCACGTTATGCCCCTTCCTTACTATTTAAAGATACGTTTGTGTACTAAAAAATATCTGCACAGGTATGTTAATATCCTGCTTCTTCATGTCGCTGATTTTGATCGTATACGCGTTGTTGCCGGAGCTGAGGAACTTGGCCGGCATGATGCTGATGGCGTGTGTCGCCACTCTTACTGCGGCGTTTATAAGCAGAACGGTTCAAGTATTAGCGAATGATAATGACATGTTTAGTCAATCGGGGTGCGCTGTTGTGGGTAAGTTAACGAAATGCCTTTATCTTTATAATTTACTTATCAGAATTTCATTTGAATGGAGGCTGGAATCATCATCATCATGGCTTAGGTCCTCTTTCTGTCTAACCGTTGTACTTAGGCCACATTGAAAGTTTTGCTCTCCTCGCCACTCATAAATATTTGAATTTAGAATTATGTCATTTACAAAATATAGCTTATTGTTGATGGAATAAAAATATAGTTGGCGGGAGACTGATCGTAATTTGTTCTTTCTGACGTTAGACGTTCGGAAAGTGACGAATTCGCACTAAAAATGGAATTGACTCGAAAAGACTATAGCACTGTGCCAATGAGAAATTTCTTTAATCGGGTGGAGGGTTTCATTGCAATTTTCTGATTTTTTGTATGGAAAGAGGAAAAACATTCTCAATGCTTTGAAATTGTTCCTAGAACGTTCTCATTAATTTCTCCAGAGAGTTTCCAAAATTTTGGAAATGAACAGCTCTCAAATTGCTAATAGAACGTAATCACAGCGCGCCGCACACAAATACCTACTATAGGTCGGTCAGGAAATATTTATTTTCTAATAGCATATCATAACTGTTTGAAAGGGACCTATAATATACATTCGTTATTTCAGGTTTGATCTTTATTTACACGATGATGTCGAGTTTCTTTTGGATGAACGTGATGTCCTTCGACATATGGTGGTCAATAAGGTAGGTACCTTTTTTATTTTTTATTCATCACAATGATAAAAGATAAAAAGATAAAATATGTTTATTCAGTAAGTAGGCCGCACGGGCACTTTTACACGTCAAAAATCTACCAGCGCAGCGCTTCGCAAGAGACCATTGCTGAGAAGAAACGCCACAAGAAACTCAACAAAGTTTTTAAATATAAAATTATAAAACTTAACCTAGCATTATATAAAACAATGAATCTAAAATACGATAAGAAATAAATGTATTCACTCACGCGTACTTGAGCAGAAAAATTTGTCAAAACTCAATTTTGACACATTCAACTCAACTAATTTAGTAGTAAGTAATAGAAAAATAATTAAGAAAATTATACTTAATTATGATGGTGTAATACAACTACATAAAAAAATTCGATTCATTCACCTACAGAAACCGTGTCCCCTAGACAATATACAATGTTTACATATTTCTTACGATTAAGTTATTTGGGTGTTTAGTTTAGGCCAAGCACTTTTATCTGATAGAATAGTCCTCGACCCTATAGTAAGCTTTAGACATCAGCGACTTTTTCAAGTAAGTTTTAAGTACTGGAAATGGTAACTTTAAAACTTCGTCAGGTCATTTATTATAGAAATGGATACATTGACCTACAAATGATTTAAAAACCTTGCAAACACGAAATTTTTTTATAGCTATTTTATTTTTATTTCTTGTATTAAAATTATGTACATCACAATCCTTAATAAAAGAGTCCTGATTTTTAATGACAAATAATATTCTCATAATATTTTCATGAACAATACCGGCTGAACAGCGTTAAACAGTTACCGATCTCATTGGAAATACATATTTGGTATCCGCGTCTAATATAATCGTATAAAGTAAAGTCCTGGAACAGTTAATAATTTAGGTACATGAAATAATATTGTGCTTTTTTATGAAATACATACATAAACTTGGTAAATATATGAGTTTTTTAAAGACTGATTAACCTTCTGATACCTACTTATATGTTTTTTTCGCTAGAACTGTCACTAGTAAAATAAAACATGGTTAGAGTATGTCTGACCATACTCGGTGTAGGGTTCGGAAGCCGTTACTGCACAAATACTATCTCAAAAACCACAAAGTATGAAATCATTCTCTTTAAAGATTTGGTGCTGTCTTAGATGATTTTAGTACCTAGGTACGAACTCTTTAGTCGCCTGTATTTGAGGAACCAATCAAGTATTCTAAGGGCGTATTGTTTGATCAGTAGTTAAACTAACTAATCGTTAAAAACCGTAACTAGTGGTTAAATCTCAAAGAAATGTGACAACATTTTGATATTTTTTTCGAATTTCAAAATTCGAAAAAAATTAGTTAGTTGAGTTAACTACCGATCAAATAACGCCCTTAGTCATGATAGTTTTTCTTTAAAATTTATTCGATCTTTGCCAAATACCCTCAGATGAAAATTATTCTCCACTAATTTGACGGAGCTTCGGCGGGTAATGTTGAGCTGGAGAGGCTACCATGTTAAGAAAACACAATAATAGTAATGAGGGCACCACTGTACATTCGGCCTACGCTCGACGCAGGCTTAAAGAGCTGCATAAATCTAATAAAAATACTAGGTTTTTATTACAGAATAGGTGTTATAACGACGGATTATCAAACTAAAAAAAGGGGTGTCCCCAAGCCAAGCGTCAATTGGTGTGGTTATAGTGCAAACCCCTCAAACAAACCTCTAATAATATAAGTCTGGAAAACTGCTCAGTGCACGACTCCAACTTGCACTTGAACGATTTTTTTCATACATCGATGCAACCGTGTAACGTCAATACGGCATGGCGCATCGTCGTGAAAACACGATAGGTACCTAAAGCTTGCTTTGGGACTTTATCAATGTGTGTGAGCCTCATTAACATTTAAATACCAATGCCTGCTGCAGAGGGTTCCGCAAGGTGCGCCGCATGGACCGGCGGGGGATACTGGTGAAGTTCGGATGGTACTGCCTGTACGGCTGGGGTGCGCCGCTGGTGCCCACGCTTTTCATCATCATCGTCGAGAACCTAGACCTGACCCACCTGCCCAACTTCATCAAGCCGCACCTGATCTATGCCGACTTTAACACGTGCTTTTTTAACGGTGAGCATATCTGGTTAATTCTTGAATTCAAAAAAGAGAGGCGTATTTTTGGAATACTGAACCTTTCAGGTGGCAGTGATCCGGGAGCCGGACCTGACATAACAAGCGTTGAAGTGACAGGGTCCCACTCCCGCACCCAGTGCGATGTCTTATTTCGAACCTATACTAATAGAACCGTCGAAACTATTATTGGCTTGGTCACACTTGCAAATTGCATTCGTCAATAGTAGGGTTTGCAATTCGAATATTCGAATATTCGAATATTCGAATTATTCGCCATAAATAATATTCGAATTTGACTATATTCATTATTCGAATATAACGAATATTTCGAATAGTGCAGAAATATGTCTGTAATTATTTACCTTAGCTAAACACGCCAGGATTAATTATCCCCCACATTAACAACTCCGTGGAAATAAAAACAACTTCAAAGCTAAGAAAAACAATACATTACCTACCTATTTATCTTTATCCTTCCTTTCCAAAATCTAAAACGAACTAAATACCGTACCGTAATTGGAAAAAGGGGTAGCGAGCTAGCGATTCCGGCTACCTGCTATGCAACGTAATTATTATTAACAGAGATAAACAAAAACCCTAAAAGCTCAGTCATCTTTTAGCCGCTTAAAGATTAGGTCATGTTCTTTGAGGTGTGGTGATGGTGTGGTGTTAATAATTTTCTGTGCTGTGCTGTGATGATACTGATGATGCTGAATCGCTGACTGACATGAAAATATGTAAGTAAAGGAAATTATAATTTTAATATAAACTACGTGTGTTAACTTATTATTTCGTGAAATTTTAATGCGACAGACGTGATCGTGATTCTACGTTATCCCTACATATTTATTTTTAGTATATTTATGTTAACAAAATAACTAAAAATGTATAAAATACGTGTGTAATTTTCACTCAATTACCTTGACCTTTGACTTAAGAACATCATATGTATATATATTTAAAGGTGCAAGTAGTATAATAGTAACAACGCAATTTTTGTTTTGCAGATTCACGCACGCTTATGTCTATGTCGATTAAGAAGAAATAATTAACAATGGACAAAAATAGCGAATTCACGGAATACAAAAAGTCTAGTGAAGATAAAAACTCTGTATGGCAGCATTTTTTGAGAAGCAGCGATGGAAATAAAGCAAAATGTAAAATTTGCAACAAAATATTGAAAACTTCTCGTACAACAACATCACTGCATAATCATTTGAATCTAATTCATACAATAAACTTAAAACAAAAAACAGTAAATGCATCCACATCATCAGCAATCGCTTCAATGCCTTCAACCTCTCAAATGGCCAGCACAAGTGAATGTGAATCAACCGAAGCAACTGTGCCACCCAAGAACAAAACCAAACTTACGCATTATTTCCCACTGGAGGACAGTATGGAAGTCCATATGTCAAAGTTAGCCGCGATTGACGGGCTATCATTTAACGTAATCTGTACTTCCATCACGTTACGAAAACTCTTCACAAAAAGCGGGTATATGTTACCAAAATCACCTCACACTGTCAAAAAGATCGTAGTAACTCACAGCGAGCAAATCAAATTGACTTTAAAAAGGAATTGGACAAACTGAAATCAGAAGACTGTAGATTCTCAGCTAGCCTCGACGAATGGACATCCACACAAAATATTCGGTACATGAATATTAATATACATTCCCCAACGCTGAAACCTAGCAGTTTCCAAAATCTTGGGTTGGTTAGAATTAATGGAAAAGGAACGGCTCAAAATCTTTACAGTATCCTTGAACAAAAGTTAAATGATTTTGGATTAACCTCAAATGATGTTATATGCTTTGTGACTGATGGAGCGAGCGTCATGACTGCATTGACAAGACGAACTTCATCGTTCCACCAATTGTGTTACACACATGGTATACAACTTGCGGTTCTCGACGTAATATACAAGAAAAAAAAAATTATGTCCCGGCTGCTGAACCGTATTACTCAGAAGATCCAGATGTTGAAATGGTCGATAGAAGTGACATTTTAGAAAGCGACAGCGACTTTGAAGGGATTGTGGAAATTGAAGACGAAGAAGGTTTGGTAGTCGCACCAACGAGACCATCAGCAATGCAAATGCAACTTGCTGATATTTATAAAGAACTCATAGGCAAAGTAAGAACTGTCGTCAAGCTGTTCAAAAAATCGCCAACCAAATCAGATCTCCTTTATAAAAACGCCGAAGGTGCAAAGGATCTTCACCTAATTCTCGATTGTAAAACACGGTGGAGCAGCCTCGCTGACATGATAAAAAGGTTCATCTTATTAAAGCAGACTATTTTGAAGTCTTTAATCGACCTTAAATCGCCGATTTCGTTCAGTGAAGAGGACCTTGAACAACTAGAAGAAATAGCAGACTCACTGGACATTATCAAAACAGCAGTAGAGATGTTATGCCAGCGGGATGCCAATTTATTCACAGCTGAAATTTCCCTGAAGTTCATGATAGAGAGATTATCTCTTAAACAAAGTCAACTATCAAAAAATCTTGTAGATTCACTGAAGCAAAGAATTTCCCAACGAAGATTGCCAGAATTAAATGGCACGCTTAAATATGTACAGAACCCGGCTAACTTCTACAAGGAGGGTTCATCGGAATATCCTTTCGAGAATCCAACAAACGAACGAGTGAAAGAAGTAATTATGAAATTAACCGCTGCTCGAAGTGCTCGATATGCACCTACAGATTTACTAAATGTTAGCGATAATCGATCTGAGGTCGAATCTGTCCCAAGTACCTCTGAAACTATAAAGGAAGGCTTTTTGAATCTCGGCTTGTAGTGGTACAAGCCGAGATTCAAAAAGCTTTCGCTGGTTCAGATACTCAACAATCATCATGCGATTTGGATTTAGAAACTCAGATCAATGTTGAAATGGCCTTGTTTGACAGCGGTGGTAAAAGACCCGAAAATTTGGAGCATGCGTATAGATCATTGTTAACAATACCGCCGACAAGTGTGGAAGCAGAAAGAGTGTTTTCTGCGGCAGGTTACTTGTGCAACCACTTACGAACGAGAATGAACCAAGACTCATTAAATGCTTTAAGTTTCCTTAGATCGCATTATCAGGGCAGGGAGGCCAGGGAGGGAACAGACGCCAAGTAAAAAACAAATATATATTAGTTTTTTTGTTGATTGTTTAAAATAAGTTTACCTTACCACGTGTTGAAATTTGAGTTTTAGTTAGTTTGTTGATTGCCAAATTTGCTGATTGTTTATACGCATACTGAAAGACTTTGCTCATTATTGATTTGTTTTTATTGTAGTTATTAAACAAAGTAAGTTTATATTGTAACTGTGCGGTTGTGATTCATTTTTTAATTGTTTTATTATATCTCAAAAGTTTAATTGTTATATACCTTAAAGCTATATTGTTTAATTTTAAGAAATTACCACTAATGATTATATTTTTCTAATTAGGCATAACGTTTTGACTTTTTATTTTTTACGTGACATATTTTACAATTACATAACTAGGAAAATAAGTTTTTATTTGTTCATTAAAGTTGATCTGCTGATTTTTTCTCTGAAAATTGTAGTAGATTAGACTTTTTTTTGTTGTTTTACAAGAAAGAAAGTAAATTTATAATGTAACTGTGTGCTGTGATTGGTTTATCAAACTTTATTTTAACTCAAAAGTTGTTATTATGCAAATGAATATTGTTTAATTTGTAGAAGACACCATAAATGTTATTTTTTAATTGTATGGTCATTATATTTTAATTTTACATCACGTATTTTACAATTACACAACTTAGAATCATTATTTCGTTTTATTTTCAAAAATATTCGAATTATTCGAAATATTCGAATATTCGAATATTGAAAATTTTAGTATTCGTATTATTCGAATACTAAAATTGGACGAATATTGCAAACCCTAGTCAATAGGCAAGGATGGCATTCAATAACGGTCGAATCCTATGTCTTAAGTTACCGGAGAAAGTTCTCTTAAATCATTAACAAACATCTACTGCATATAAAAACTGATCGCGCTATACGTTCGGGTCCTAGAAAGTCGTGTCAAGCTAAAGCGGGTATTACATTATCCTAAATTTAGTCGTCCTAACTGGCTTGCAAGGGAGGGGATAGCTAGGAAGCTTCTGATCACACTACACTAAATTCAGTCACTAAATCAGTTTGCAACGGCGTCGGACGTGTCGAGTGCGATGGCTCCAGTTCTATCGAAACAGCAAAAAATCGGTCTTGGAGTAGCGTTGGCTGTTGCAAGCATAGAAATAAAAAAAAAAAAAAGTAGAAAGACATGGGTCAAAGAATATTTATTGCTGCGAAATAAATTGATGAAATTAAATATCACCCATGCTTTGGAACCCGAGGATTTTAGAAATTATTTACGAATGGATAAGACATCTTTTGAAGAGTTATTAAATTTAGTGACACCGTTTATTCAAAAACAAAACACTTTGTTCCGAGAGAGTTTAAGTGCCCGGCAACGATTACTCGTAACTTTGCGTTTTCTTGCAACGGGAAACTATTAATTATCAAGATTTGAAATATGCTTATCTTATATCCCAATCCTCACTGTCAAAAATTATCCCTGACACGTGTTGGGCTATTTATAAATGTCTCAAGCATTATATAAAGGTAAGTGAATAAAAATCAGTTATTAATAATAATAAGTTTTTATTAATTGTTTAAAAAAATGGTAATGGTGAAATAATAACACATTATTTTTTTCTTCCGAAAATTAAAAACTCCTTCATTATTTTTCCATCGCCCTCAGTCAATGTATTAGTATTCGTGTTAGTGTGCATTGACGTGGCGGATGTGGATTCTGGAATGTGTGATTGATACGAAGAATGCGTATCAATCGGGGTATTTATTATATAATTTTGGCCTCTGGAATCTAAATATTTGATTGTGGATGGTGCAGATTGCGGAGACTGTGGTGATGGATACCGCGATTGTGTTATCTGGGGTAACGATTGAAGTGGAGGTGGAGACGAATACGATGGAGAGTTCGATAAACATTGGGTATTATACTGTGATGCTGGAGAAGGATTTGGGGACTGAATTTGCTGTGGAGAAGGTGAGCTGTACAAAGGAGTGTTTGATGACGAATGGGAATCATACTGTGGTGATGGTGAAGGATGCGGGGATGGCAAGAAGATGTGGGGTGAAAATTATTCATTCCGGGATCGTGTGAATGTGGGTTGCGTGTATGCAGGAGATTGGTAATTATTACGGGGTATATCACCCACGTACCACTCTTCAGTTAGTTTATTGAGGGTACCAAAATAAATTACGTCCGATATTAACTTTCGAGCTATTGTTTTCTGCGTTTGGTTCAGATCTCTTAATTGCATTCCTATGCATCTCCCCAAAATCTCCCAATCCTCTTCCTTCACATCCAGCAGTCCGGAAGCCTTTTCCAGTATACTTTTTTGTAATTGTAGTGGTGCCTCTTTCCTTTTTTTCTTAAACGAATTTTGACTGGCTGTATCAATTTCTTTTCGTGGTGGAGGACTTTCTTCACATGTTGAATCCTAAAATTTAATTAGTATTATTATTATCCAACAATACAAAGCTTAATAGTGGCTATCGTTTTTGACAGTTCATAAAAGTATTATTAAGAGCCTAATATTAAAATAAAAATAGGACACACAATTATAATTACTTTTGGTTTTCAGGTACCGCAAACTTCCTCAGAATGGGTGAAAATAGAACAAGAGTTTGAAGAAAAATGGAACTTCAGTCACTGTATTGGGGCCTGCGACGGCAAGCATGTTGCTATCCAAAAACCGCCTGGAAGTGGCTCGCTGTTTTACAACTATAAAGGGTTTTTCAGCGTGATACTGTTTGCTGTTGTTAATGCTAACTATGAATTTATGTACATTTAAACTGGTACCAATGGATCCGTGAATGACTCATCAGTATGGCAATCTTCAAAGTTTTATCAAAAACTAATAAATGATGAATTGAATTTGCCATCACCATATCCACTGCCAGGCACAGAAATACATGTTCCATATGTGTTACTAGGAGACAGCGCTTTTTCTATAAGCAAACATTTTATGAAGCCATTCCCATTGAAGAGTATCTCCCGTGACCAAAGAATATTTAATTATCGCTTAAGTCGGGCACGCAGAGTGGTAGAAAATGCTTTCGGGATATTGGCCTCACGCTTCTGAGTATTAGGAAGACCTCTAAGTTTAGACCTTCAAAATGTAGATGCTGTTATGTAGTGATGGCGTGCTGTACTTTACATAATTTTTTAAGAAAAAAAGTTACATCTTATGTAACCAGTAACTTTATTGACCACGAGAATACTACGAGAACTACATAATATAACACAGGGGAGTGGCGGAAAATTACTAATGGGTTGGCTTCGTTAAAAAACAAGTGACCGTCGCGTCAGCGTAATGAAGATGGAAATCGTGTTCGAGATACATTTGTGACTTATTTCAACTCAGTGGGCAAAGTTTCTTTTCAAGATAAAATGATTGATATTGTACCTACATAATAAATAAATATTTATATACTATGTTATTAATAATTCATTCCCTTACCTCATTATCTATAACTGAACGGCATGGCGTCGAGGTAGACTCCAGGAAACTAAAATTATCGTAATACCATAATGTAAGGACGTATATATCTGCGTCACCAGCGCCGGTATGTTTCGATGCTTTTACCTAAAAACATAAATTATATACATTGTATATAGAATTCATGTCACTATACTTACTTCAAGATAAACAGTTTATCTCTATATATGGACCTTAACTACCTACATCAATAAGAACAATTAACAATCATATTTAATCCAGAGAATTAGCGATAAACAACTACTACTACAACTACCTACTACGCTTGTATGTTGTACCGTTTTTACGATAGGTACAACAAAAATAAAAATAGGTACGTTTACTCTGTCACGATCGTAACTTTTTTCTTTAAGTAAGTACCTACATGAAATATCCAAATAAAATAAACTTAGATCCTTATAAGTAAAGTATTGCCAAACATCGTCAGATAAAATAAAATATTACTTCCTACAAAACAACCACTAGTGTCACATTTCATGGGGACAAATTTCAATGCAACGAAAAAAAATTTCAACCCCACCTTCAATACGAACCATAAAGCGTCGTCGTCGTGAATTTAAATACCTATTAAAACCATTAAAGCTTTACAAAATTTAAACGTAAGCTAGGTACTTACCTTTTTTAATTCTTTCAAGAAATTCGTTTTTAAGTTGTCGATTTTTTTTTTCAATGTCTTTATCGTTGCATTTTCATCCAAGGTTTTATAGACACTTAATAAAACCTTATAGCCCTCATCTCTCATTTGTTTGGACATGTAATTTTGGTCATTTTTGTCCCAAAGATAGGGCATGTCTTTATATAATTAAATAATGTTCGCGAGTACCGCTTTTTCACTCGCCATCACGATCGGTCGCCTAGGGCGCTTAAGTATAGAATACACGTCCTTCCGTAGTCACACTCGCGCGACGACTGGCTGTGCTAAATGTTATTACACCTTCCTAACTCCTTTCCTAACTAGGATGCTAACTCAGTTAGGACGGCAGAAGCCGTCCTTCCTTCCTAATTAGGATACTAACTAGGATACGCACTTGCTAAGTGTTATTACACCTTCCTAAATTAGGATCCTAACTCATTTAGGATGCTAAATTTAGGATAATGTAATACCCGCTTAAAGTGGTGAGGCAGAGTATTTCACAAGGTACCCATTAAAATAGAAAAAAAAACAATGAGGTGAAATAAAATAACCTTGAAAATTGCAGAACATACATGGAGGTGATTCGGATGATTTTTCAGGTGATACGCCTTTCTGGCACATCCTGAATAATCCATGTACAGCTCCCAACTATTATGAGACAACCTTTATCATCACCATTTACAGTAATAAATAC
The DNA here is from genome assembly GCA_963966035.1 of Acleris laterana. NCBI lineage: Eukaryota > Metazoa > Arthropoda > Insecta > Lepidoptera > Tortricidae > Acleris > Acleris laterana. The sequence goes on from OZ014443.1 coordinate 14,246,970, forward strand.
TTACCCTCTTATTCATAAACACGCAAGAGATAAAGTACCTATCTATCTATGTTTAAAATGGCCTTTTGACAGAGAGTGACAGAGCATGCTTTACCTAAAATGGGGTTTTTACGTTTTGAATCAGGGAGTTAAAAATATGTACCAAAAACTTCCTACAGAAAACGTTTCATTTCAGAGGAAGAGGTTCAGTTATACGTGAATGCTCCGATATTGATAATGACCGTCTCTAACATCGTGCTGTTCCTGATGACGGCCTACAACATCTGGCGCGTCCAGCGTGGCGTGACGCAGTACAGCGCAGGGAACGGCAAGAAAAACAACGAAGACACACATAGGTAGGACTTTCAATTGATGAATAATAAAATAAAAATACAGTCACCTAATAAAAATATTGAGCATACTTAGAACCTTATCATTCTGACTGCCATTGTCACTGTCATACTTGTCATTTGATGTTCAGTTTGAAGTTTATTATGACAGTGTACTAAAGTGCTTAACATTTTCGTTGGAGTACCTACTGTACTTACAATTGATGAATAATAAGAACAATAGAAATGTTAACTAGTCAACATAAATTAATTCGCTAATTGTAAAGAAATAAAGCTCTCACAAATAGCATAGAAACCTAATAAAATAAGATATACATATATCACTGGCTTTTACACGCAGCTTCGCTCGCGTCTAATTCGGGGTAGGTAATTTTAAACTTAAAAAGCGGGACGTTTCTTGCGCAAAACAAGTACAATCAGTAGGTATTCAATTCAAGACCGAGCTAATTTTTATATACACAGGAGTAAGAATAACGGGTCAGAGTGCGTTTTTCATTCAAACGAGGCTATTTCCAAGCCTGCTTGGTGCCTCGCCAGGGGTTGTTCTGAGTCAGGTTTAATGGTGGATAGTACGAGGTTCAATAGAAGAGGTCAAAAGTTCTTAAGATACCTAACTGATCGCACAATCATTAAAACCAGAGTGAGAGAGTTTGGGTCAGCATTTGACTTTCCTTACATTTTATTGTCAATTGATATGTTTTTCTGAACATGCATAATTCCGGCGTTAGCTGCAGATTCAATCAGATGGGTATCGTAGGCACTCTGGAAGTCCATTATCAGATTTTCCTAAAAGCCGAGGAACCAAGGCTTCGAAATAGCCTTTTTAGTATGAAGAACGCACTCTGTTTAGGCTGTGCGTTGATCGATCAGTCAGTTTAACCCCTTTCCATCCCTTCGGGGATGAAATTATCAAAAACGCTACGTATAAATTAATTTCATTCAATCGTCGACCTAAACACAAATTTGAAGATTCTAACTAAACTGACGGACTTTCATACAAATATTCATCCCCTATTTTACCTCCTTAGAGGCGAATTTTGAAAAATCCTTTCTTAGTGCACCCCTAGAAACCATATAAGGAACCTAACCCAGCGGTTTGGACTGTGCGTGGATCGATTAGTCAGTTTCTCCTTTCTCCTTTTATACAGGAATACAGGGTGTAACAGTTGGAGTGGATCAAATGAAGCAGGTCGATAGAGGACGTTAAGACCTATCGATTTCACCCCCATGTAACTTCAGCGATTTTCTACTGTTTCAAAGTTATTTAAGTTTTTGTAAAAATTTACTTAAACCCTATGTTTGTTTTGTACCTACTTAGGTAGTGGAATAGTTGGTCTTGGGTATCCAATAAAAAACGTGATCATTAAAATTACTTACTTTTAGAACATTGTACGTGTACTTGGATTTTTCTGTAAACTTAACTTTAACTCGAACTTTTGAGCCTATTAGTAATCCAAATTCATATGTCATTTTGTTCAGGAAATTACCCTAAAACTACGCTAGTTAATGATGAATCTCCTGTACAAAATTGAATGTACCTACTTAGTTTACAGGAAAATGTAAAAAACCGAATGAAGTGCCTCTCACAAGAAAGATATTAACTAACCCCTTAACTGAAAACTTATGATTGAAACTTAGTCATATTAACATCAGTTACCGTAATATCTATTAATTTATTGTAATTTTCCTTAGAGTCAGCTTTAGTTAATAGAATGAGTTGAAATTAGGTTAGTAGATACCTACTTGAAAACCCGTTAAAAAGCCAGTATTACGGTGTCTCAGAACTGATTTGATGATAGAATTTGAAGATGGCCTTAGGATTGCAGCTGTACATAACGTAAAGTCACTAAGTTTGATCTTGTTAGATTAGTATTTATAAACAGGTGAAGACAGTGCAGGAAAAAATGATGGGTATCAGGCAGAGTTGTGCGTTATTTAAATATATTTTTTTATTCGAAGACAACGTCTATGTCAAATTATGGTTGTCAACTCTTTTATTTAAATAAATTATCTAGACGAAGATAACAAACCTCGTATGTTATTGACGTAAGCTTAGATAAATAAATTTATACAGAATGTCACGTCGGGTCAAACCGTCACACTGGCATTTTTACAAACCCGGAATATATTTGTAAGACAAGACATGGTGAAACTATAAGGCTTCCTAGTTAGACTACAGAACCTTAAAAAGGTCACATATATACTTATTGAAATTCCACCTACTTATTTTGATTACTCATAGCTCTACATGACTGTAACTACTAGTACTAACATTTATCTATTTTATATTTAAAAGCCTAACTAATTTATCTAGATAACAATAACGCTCATCTAGATAAATTCAAAATAACAAATGACTGATTCACAAAAATAACGAAATTTCAAATTTAATTGATTTCGAATTTTCAAACAACGAATGAGTTAGTTAACTTCCCGGTTATTCGCAAAATGATACGCCTTACTCTGGTGCCATTTTAGGAAACCGCCATCCGGGGTCAAATATTCTTAGTTAAAGGTTACGAATAGTTTTATTTATTGATGCAAAAAAGTGCCTTCTTACCGGATTATCGCTTAACTTTACTTAAAGATTTGAACTAAATAAACTCCCATCCTCTACTTTCCCGGCCTAGGCAATATTTTTGCACTGAATCATTGCTACACGGAAATAAAATTCATGACTAATAGCTGATAAGATAACGTTAGTCAACAGCATAGCATTTGTTATTTCCCTCAGGTTCAGCCTGTACCTGAAGCTGTCACTCGTGATGGGCATCAGCTGGGTCCTGGAGGTGGTCAGGTCCCTGGTGTACACCGAATCTCCAGTGTGGATCATCTTCGACGCCTACAACGCTCTTACTGGAACCTTTATATTCTTCATATTCGTGTTCAAGAAAAAGATTTTCGTCCTTCTGTGCAGGAGGTAAGTTACTTATGTTGTAAACGTTTTTTTACGGTTCCGTACCCAATAAGGTGCAAACCACCCACCGGCACCCAATTAATAATAATAATAATAGGGCAGGGCAGCTAGTGGCGAGCTTTTGGTGAGTGGCGACACCACGTACCTGATTGCTCCCGAGGGTAGGTCCTGTTCCTCACCTCACGCTTGCCTTCACCGGCCGGCTGCGGTGTACAATGACGAGGAACAGACCATCACCTCTGGCTTGCCTTTATTGGCTTGGATTATTCTCGTAGACTACTGATTTCAGGTAACCCCACAAAAACCAGCTTTGCAAGAACTTCGAGGCGATACCTCGAGGATGTGGTTCCAGCAAGATGGAACCACATGCCATACGGCTAATGTGTCAATAGGGCTACTGAAAACTGTTTTTCCCGGAAAACTCATTTCCAAAAGGGGTGATATTGAATGGCCGGCACGCGGCCCTGATCTCTCCTCCGATTACCCGTTACCTGAAATCAGTAGTCTACGAGAATAATCCAAGCCATTTAGAGCAACTCAAAAGGAACATTATCCGGGATATCAACAATATCCCGAGAGTAACCTTTGGCAGAATTTACCAGAATTCGCAACTCCGCCTTCAGGAGTGCCAAGCCACGGATGGACGTCATTTGGACAACATTATTTTTAAGTCATAAAATTTCCAAAAAATCTTTTTTTTTAAATAGTAATAAAAATATTGTACGATTAGTAGTTTTTTTTTTATTTAATTTTCAAACCGCCAACACCCTTATGGCCCACCCTGTACTAACCGGTGGTTGTCCGTGGGAGCATACCTCTATAGTTTGAACTCAGGGACAATCGCCGGTTGGTATCCCATCACTTTACTAAATTAAACTTGTCTAAAGGGTCTCTGCGTGTTGGCTTCGGCTCCATGTACGCCTTCCAAAGGTCCGGGACTCCCATAGTTCCGTGATTGGTAAAGACATACATAATAATAATAATAATAAATTGTCTATTTAAAGGCAAAAATCCCATACAATATTACAATATTGAAATAATTACCTTAAATAAGAAAAAAAAAGGAAGAACAACATTCAAAGTATTAATTCACATTAAGTAAAACATTTACAATTAAAAGCCAATACTTTTTAAATACGTAGCGACAGTTATTTCATTTTTTGAGGCTCGTTACCTCTGCCAGCAAGCGGCCGATCTCGACCTCAGTTTGGCGAAGAAGTCCGGGACGGGACCCCTGCGTCCGCAAACATACCCTTCGCAAAGCAGAAACGTGGCAATTTGAGCAGAATCCGAAAAGCATTATTATACTGCGCGTTGAAATAGTGCTTACTAAAGTTAATTCAGAGCTGGCAAGTGTAAAAACATTGGCAGTAAGCTTTAAATAAGCTGATCTATACATTAATTACCGAACAAGGCGCAAAGCTACGAGCGAGCATATTACAGCGCACCGCGAGAGCCCGGCGCTCCCTCTCCATATCTGCGTCATCTTTCAGGTGTCCGTGTAGCAAATGACCGAGATAAAACTCCTAACAACTCGAATTGGCACTCCATTCAGGCAAACAGTAGGGACAACTCCCAGACCTTTCCTATACCGTAAAACTAGCATTTCAGTCTTAAGGACGTTATATTTTAGACCGTGAGTAGGTAGATGCGTAGCTTTCACAAATGGCCAGTAATTTCACGAGGCCGTTTAACGAAGGGCTGAGAAGGACCATATCGTCCGCGTAGCTCATGTTATTAACACAAACATTACCAACATGGCAGCCGGCCCTGGAGCATCTGAGCCCCTCGATAAGATCGTTGATGAAAAGTTAAAAAGGTCCGGAGATGTTATTCCACCTTGGTGCACGCCACATTCTAACCTATAAAAGATAAAGATAAAAGATAAAAGATGTTTATTCAGTAAGTAGGCCGCACGGGCACTTTTACACGGGTGCGTAACGATCGATATAAAAATATTTTCTATAATATCAGTCGATATAACGCTCATTTGATATAATAATTAAATCATATAACAACATTTAATATATTTAAATATGATATAATTATCATTTTATATAACGATCACTTGTTCTAAAAATATTTTATATAACATGCATTAAGTATAATGCATATTTACTATAATCAACTTATGATATAAAGCTAATTTCATATAAAGTACAGTTGGTATAAAAAAATATAGTAACCCCTATTGTCGAAGTTGTTGACCAAAAAAACACCCTGTATAGGTTAGGTTAGGTTAGAATTGTGTCAAGGCGCGAAGCGCCATAACTACGCGGAATAGGAGCTCCGCAAAGCGGAGCTCCGTCGACTTTGCCTCACTGTCAGCGTTGTACCAAAAAAACATGCGACAAAAAAAGTTATTCCAAAGAAATATACTTAACAACTACCAGAAAAGTAGTTTAGGTTAGGTAAATAAAACGCAATAATCATAGGCGTTACAATTATTTTAAATATGGGGCAATAAAAAATAATATACCACTTGATAGTTATACAATATGATTTTTATACAAAATGATGATTATACCAAATGATGTTTATAATAAATAAACGATATACCAAATGATAATTATAGTAAATAAAAATAGATATTTTGATAATATACCAATCGTTTATTATATAAAATGAGTGATTATATCCTTTAAAATTATATCAAATGTTATTATATTAAATGAAATTATATTAATTATTTTTATAACGATCATTACACACCCCTTTTACACGTCAAAAATCTACCAGCGCTTCGCAAGAGACCACTGCTGAGAAGAAGCGCCGCTAATCGCTAGAGTCGCATTTCAAATTGTTGGTTTGGTTCCCGTACCAAAACCTCAACACACTTACGACCTCGTGAGCCACACCTGAATTTAGAAGCTTTCCCCATAAAATGTCGTAATTAACGAGGTCAAAAGCGCGACTCAAGTCTAAAAAGCACGCATATACAGAGGTGTGCCAATAAACATAATATTTAACCGTATATCTTAGACTGAGTTTTGCCGAGTCCGTCGAGAGTCCTGGGCGGAAACCAAACTGAGCTTCATCAATTTTCAGATCCCTCGTCAATTCAGGTTGTAGGAAATTCAAAATCACGTTTTAAATTTCAAATTTCAACTGTCTACCTACTACATAATGTACCGTAATAGCTAGACAGTTGAAATTTTCACAGACTGTGTATTGGCCTTTTTTATAGCGGCAATAGAAATACACACATAATCATATCTGGTATTCGCAACTTTTGTTACGTGAGGAAAAAATATTAAATATTTTCTGCAGGTTTTCGATTGAGAACAAGTGGGCTGATAAGTGGCAGCGTACAGTTGGCACCACGATAACTATGAGCAAAAGGACCGGAAATTAGCGGAAAATTAGAGAACTCTGGAGACCCTATACAAGCATGTCTAAAGTAAGCTACAACTGCAACTAACGGCATCACTTTGATAGCTGATGGCCGGTACAGATTAGCTTATCGCGATCACACTGGACGAACCTACCTTATTTTAGGATTCCGAAGTCAAACTACCTATGAATTATTATAGCTTCGCCATGTCCGTCTGTGCGCGGTTTAATATAAATTCTTCATATCAACGAATCAAAAAATTCTTCAAAACAATCAACAAGTATAAAAAAATCCAACGTTTTGTGGGTACCGCCTACCTACATACATGTAAAATAATAAAAAAACATTACGTACATGTTATCCTCAATTATTAAAATGGGGGACCGTTTAAGAAATATTGAAAATAAATAGTGTAATTTTCGCTATATTTCTGTGTCCAAAAGAACTACAAAAAATAAACATCAAAAAAAATCTTAAAAGAAAGCAGATATTTAATTACAATACAATACAATACAAATACTCTTTATTGAACACCAAAAGAAAACAAAACACGGAACAGTACATTTTAACTATAGGTATACAACAGGCGGTCTTACCGCTAAATAGCGATCTCTTCCAGACAACCTTGGACAGAGAAATAATAAAAACAAAAATACATGGCAGGCGGTGCAAACTAAATTATACAGAACTCAAACTAAACTACAAGAAACACTTCTGATATTGTAAAAACTACTTACACAAATATAAACTAAGTACATATAAATATACACATAAACAAAGTAAATTAGTTAATAAATACATACTAAATACACGCTAAATAAAATACATACTATTATACAAATATAAAATATATATACATAAATTCTAGAAATCAGCCAAACAAAGATAATACACGAGGTCATAGGATGGTAAAAATAAAAGTAAAGGCAATCATAGAAAAACTACGGAAGCGATAGATAGTATTCCTTTAACTTGTTTTTAAAAATAAAAATAGACTGAGCACGCCTTACTTCTGTAGGCAAAGCGTTCCATAGCCTTATTGCCTGGATTGTGTAGGAATTGGAGTAAAACTTAGAGGAAGAAAAGGGGACTGACAAAAGATGGTTTTGGGAAGCTCTAACTGAATTAAAATAATTGAAACGCTCCTTAAGGTAACACGGGGTTGCAGGGTTGAAAAGTATGCTGAAGAGGAGACTTAAAATATGAAAGTTACGACGAGCACGGATTGGGAGCCACTTGAGCTGATTGCGAAAAATGGAGACGTGGTCATACTTGCGTAACCCAAATATGAACCGTATGCACAAATTTTGAATACGCTCAAGCTTATTAAGTTGCTCCTCAGTAAGATCTAAATAGCACACGTCAGCATAATCTAAAATAGGAAGGAGTAAAGTTTGAGCAAGCGCAATTTTAGTAGAAAGAGGCAGAAAGTTTTGAAGCCGTCTTAGAGATCCTACAGCTGCGAACATCTTCCTGCTAGTCTCACTTACTTGAGGTGCCCATGACAAAGAGCAGTCCATAATGACACCGAGATTCTTAACCTGTAGAGAGTAAGGAATAAGAGCACCGTCGAAATAAACTGGGGGAAGATTTTCAAACTTGACTCTAGAAATACCCTAAAAGAAAAACTATCATGAATAAGTAGACTTGATTGGTTCCTGAGATACCTATCTACAGGCGACTAAAATTTTTATAACACTAAAAATCATCTAAGTTAGCACCAAAAAAGTTTGAATTGGAAATTCGATCATATTTGTTATTTTGATTTGAGATACATTGGGTAAACCACCCAGTAAGTACTTAGCCCTAAACCTGCAGTCGTCCTCTGCCTATACTTTGTATGAGTGGGCAGAGTAGAAGAAAATATTTCACACTCTTCCCACTCACATAAGGTCGACTACTGGTTTATAACTGACTTTTGGGTGTTTTACCCTACACCGTGTCCAATAAGTTCGAATACACATCTTTTTGCACTAACCCTAAAGACATACAGACTACAGGCCATCGAATTCTTATTTTAATTTATAAAGTATGTTGTCGTTAACGAAATACAATCGTTTCAAACGTCAAGCATTTGTAGTTTGCTTTTAATCCACGATGAAACAGTTTCGTGAAACGATTATCAGAAAATTTAGCAATGGCGACAGCCCAGTTGCTATCTTCTAGGCCTTAAAACCCCTTGGAATTAAACGCATTCTAGTTTACACCACAATCAAAAGGTATACAGAGATCTCCTCAGTAGAAGACAGGAAAAGATCCGGTCGGCCACGATCAGCTAGAACCGATAGAGTAGTAAAGATTATGAGAGAGCGACTTCGGCGGAAAATACACCGTTCTATCCGAAAGTTGGCTGCTGACCTGAAAGTTTCAAAAGGATCGGTACACAATATTTTGAGGGTGGATCTTGGATGCCATGCCTACAAAAAACGAAAAGTTCATGGCATTTCCGAAGCGACCAAAAAAAAGAGAGTACAAAGATCCAATATAATACTTTCTTGGCACGCAGGGGATGAGTTTGTATTTTGTGACGAGAAACTGTTCGTGTTAGAACAGCCTCATAATGCCCAAAATGATCGATTGTGGGCACCAATGATAAAAGACATTCCGGACAACCAGAAAAATGTTCCGAGGTTCCAGAGCTCACCATCGGTGATGGTGTGGGGTGCAGTTTGTAAGCGGGGTAAACTACCTCTAGTATTTATCGATAAAGGCGTTAAAATCAATGCTCAATACCATAAATCCGAGGTTTTGGAGAAAATTGTTGCTCCAAATTTAAAAAGGATGTTTGAGAACGAATATTATGTTTTCCAACAAGACGGAGCTCCTTCACACACGGCAAACGCTGTTCAAGCTTGGTGTCAGGCTAATTTGACCGATTTTCTGCCGAAACATGAATCGCCAGCCAGTTCTCCGGACTTGAATGTATTAGATTATTTCGTGTGGTCGTACATGCTCTCGAAACTACATGATTATAAAATCGCAAACCTGGATCATTTCAAAAAGGTTATCGAGCATATTTGGGATGAAATACCAATGGAAGCGGTGCGTGCCGCGTGTGATTAATTTGAGAAACGTTTAGAGTCAGTAAAAAAAGTTAAAGGTGGAGTTATTCCGAAACATTTGTTGTAAATATTGTACATAAGTGTGCTATTAATAAAATATAGTTTTCATTGTATTAACTGTTCGTACATTTATTTTATTGAGAATCTAAACTGTATGCGAACTTATTGGACACGGTGTACATACGGACCTACATAGATACCGTCACGCTTTCATTCCCAGAGTAGGGTAGGCAGAGCTTCAGAATCACCAACATCTCTAAAAGCTGGTTGTTAATTCGGTAAACACATTTTGATTTGATTTGAGATAGCTTTTTGTAGTACGGCTTCGGAACCCTACAATGAGCATGGTCTGCCATGCTCTTTCTTGCCACATGCTTTTTCCAATATATTGACGAAAATTAATGAAAAATTAAAAAGCATTGAAAGAAATTTAACTCGTTATCTCAATTGGGATACACCAAAAAAAACTGCTTGCATATGTAAAAAAAACTGTGAAATTAGAGCTTTTGTGAAGATAAGATATTTATCTGAAATCTGCTCGTGCAAAGCCTCTCGTGTTGTAGTTTGCGGCACGGTAGGTAAGTACGTATATTGTATACGTTGAACATTTTGCGGAAATTAAATATCAGTTCAATGGCTCTATTCTACTGGATAAAACCACATTGCTCTTAACATGTTAAAGTAGTATCAACGATATGTAGCTGTTATTTACTTGACAGTGAGGCGACCGAGTTAAAAACAACACATTAACATATCAAATGCAATGTGGTTTTACCGAGTAGCATGTAGAGCCCCAGTACAATGGTCTGTTTTAGCTTTGTGTAGACGAGACGCAACATGTGTTGCATAACCGAATTCATACCATAGTAGTTTTAAACATTCTAACAATTAAAGGAAAAATGCTTGGATGGAATATTTGTTATTTATTATGTATTTTAAATATTTATCAATTGTTTTCCATAAGTACTAACTCTCTGTTTCCTGTTTTGATTTGTATATAATTTCTTATCAATAATTAATAATGTAACAAACAATTTAATTTTGTAGTACGTAAGGCATTTTATTTAGATATAGGTACCTTGGTCTGATGTGTTTAGTCCCCTAAAATAAAAAAGCAATTCTTCTATTATTGTTTTATTTCAAATTCCATCATGTGTTTTTTATTTTAAACGTTATGGCGGTACTTCACTAGGCCATTTTTAATAAGGATCTCATACCTCTTACGTTTTAAAATTTAATCGATATCAAATGAAAGAGAGACAACTAAAACATTTCTCAAATAACATACAAGTAAAGTATTAAGTATACAAGTAAGTATTGGTAGGTACCTACATAACTTAGTAAGTACCTACTATTGGATTGGATTATTTGATGACTTTAATTTACTTTAATACACCTAATCCATATCCACTACCCACCTACATTTTACGAGGGGTTGCTGAAAAGTAGTTCACCTAACTATGAAACAAAAGATACTGTAGACAGTCAAACTACGAACCCTTATAGTTTAGCCATGTCCGTCCGCCCGTAGCCTAGCTCAGATACTGGCCGGAACACAACAATGCGAACACTATGAATAAAGAATATGATGGTAGCATTCCGGACGGACCATGCACAAGGGCATATCAGCAATATTTAGTTGACTGGTTCATATCTATAAATATGAGTAAGTAGGTAGGTACTGACGCCCACATCTCTAGCTATCTTCCACTGTTTCACTTCTCGATCATGTAGGAATTATCTTTCTTACATTGGTCACATTTCAACCGGGGAGTTTAAGTAGTCCCGTCAGAGCGTAAAAAATACATTTGAGCGCGTGCATTATCAATTGGCAGCCTTATACGTTCGAACGTTCGACAGAAGCCCTGCTGCCAAATTGAGAACGCACGCCCTAAAATGTATTATTTACGCGCTGACGGGACTACTTCAACTCGCCGGTTCACTCATTCGCCGACCGAATGCCGTTATTAAGAGAATAACACCCATCGTCCACCACGAGCGTAATCTAATAATCTTCCAGGCTCTCGCAACCTAATTCAGACTGCTTTGACCAAAACTTTAATGTGAACTGGGAAGAGAACGAAGTACCAAACACGGTGACATACGTCGATTGTTTTGCAAGAGCTAATTTCCTTCTTAAGTTAGCAACTTTGATACTGCACGTTGTTGGCATTTCGTCTTCTTCTATCGACATGTTGGAAAAATCTAAGGGCTTGTTGTTTGATCAGTAGTTAAACTAAGTAATTGTTAAAATTAGAAAAAAGGAATCGAAAATTTGAAGGAATCTCAAGGAAATGTGTAAAATTTTCGGTTCCTTTTTCGAATTTTAATAGATAGTTTAACTACTGATCAAACAACAGTACCTAAGTCCAGTAGCAGCTGAAGTAAAATCAATGACAGCAATTTTGAAAAAAAAAAACGATGGATAGGTAGGTACTTGCTTGTTTTGTTGTTGGTTGTGAAGTTTTCTTTTCAGCCGGGCAGCCGCTTTTATTTAGTAGATTTTGTTTTAGTTTAGTATGGATAAGCGCACAAAATCAGCCTTACAGGTAATTCGGTAAACCGAATTAATATATGCCTCTAGAAAGTTTAGAATTTACAAGACTGGGCCCTATCTAATATAAAAATTACAAAGTACCTACCTAAAGTAACAAAATTGTAAAAATACCCTTTATACAGCTACACAATTGTAAAAACCACACTGCTTACTGACTATAATTATTACTTACCCATTATTTCAAAGAGATTTAATATTATACGTACATTTAATGTCTTTAATTATTTAAAAGGACTATAATAGTACCTACCTATTCCTACCTACTTAAAGAAAAAAACATATTTTCGGTAAATAATTCCGGTAAAGATCCGGAATTACTTGACCGTGGAAATGGAATAAATATTCCCTACATAATCAGTAGGTAGGTACATCACATCACATTGTACCTTTATCATAAAAATAATAAGTAAGTAAATAAAAATATGCGTTGGTCGGCTGCGTCGGGCGCCTCTCTAACAGACGCTGTTACGCAAAAACATGTTATCCCACAATGTATTATTTAGCAATAACACCGATAAGGATAAGTTATAAACCGTAAAAAAACCTGTCGCGTCACCGCGCCGCCTGGCGCGGAGCCCAAACCTCCAAAACAATGCTAATCTTTTTACCATACCACACCGTCTTCCTATTTATAGTATCAATATAACATTTTATGAATACTTACCAGAATTACAGGTGATATCTCTCACCTGACCTGACACACAAACAAAATAAAACCACAAATCCTAACCTCTCTAATTACATTACTTCACCTACTTTTTCATTTTTATTTTTGTCCCTTTCCCGCCAAATTTCATTTTTTTTTTTTTGGATTTTATGGCCTGGTTACAAGACCTTTAGGCCACAACTTTATTTTCCTGGTATCACGTTGTAAGTATCTTTTTAGCACTGTTAAATTTTTTGCACTGTATTTTTAATGTAATTATATATTGGTCTATAAGATTGAGTGTCTTTTAATAATTGATTAAGCGGCGGCGGGCGGGAAGAAAAATCACTATAATTTGGACACACTTCACTAAGTTCACTTGCAAGAACTAATCTGTCAAGAAGAAACTTTTGACAATTGAATATGATGTGCTCAACGGTTGCTTCATCAACTCCACAGAAAGTGCATACATTACTTTGGATTATTCCAAGTCTTGCGAGGTGTGATGGCGCAGTATTGTGTCCATAACGAAGTCGAGTAATGGTGGTGATAAAGTCACGGCTAGCTCTGCGTAAATTATTATACCACGGCCTTACTGGTAAGCTTTCTTGTATGCTACCGTACCATCTTCCTTTCGTCTCTTGATCCTTCTTCCACATTTGTTCCCATAACCTACCTATAGCTAACCTAATAGAATATAAATAATCTGTCATAGGTACATACATGTAACCAGAAACGTCGAGTGCATTAATACCTTCCTTAGCAGCTTTATCTGCTATTTCATTCCCAGTAATTCCCCTATGAGAAGGTATCCACATAAAATCAATTTCTAAACCTTTAAGATTGTATTTTAATATTAATTCTTTAATCATGTACAAAATGAAGTTAGTTTTGAAATTAATTTTTAAATTATTTAACCCCTGAATCAAACTTAAAGAGTCAGTTACAATTAGAAAATATTTACAGTTATATACATTGCCAATTCGTAAAAGAGCCTGATAGACTGCGTAAGCCTCTGCAGTAAATATAGTACAGGCTTCCTGCAAAATAAAGCTCTGAGAAAATTTAATCTGAGGATCATAAATGGCACAGCGCACATAACCCTCACCTTTACTTCCATCTGTATATATAGTGTAGTATTCATGTTCAGATAGAAACTGTAACATATCTGAGTTATTGGTGACTGACTCAACTACTTTAATTGGATGTACTATACTTTTATACTGGGAGGAATAGCAAGGCCATGGGCGCTGTTTTCTGATTTTACTACAATTATTTTCAGTTTCCAAAAAAATATGGAACAACATTGGAGAGTTACCAATCAGGAGACCCTCGCTAGTTGCTAAAGGACCAGACACTTGGATTCGATGAGGTAAAATCTTGTTAATAATTTCGGTATTATTTGAGTACAATAATTTAAGACAATATCTTTCAGCTAGAATGATACGTCTCAAGATCAGTGGCATAATTTTGGTCTCAACTTCCATGGCCCTTATGGGAGTTGAACACATAGCACCAGATATAATTCGCAGAGCTTTATTCTGCAAGATATCTAATTTTTTTGCATGTGGGCTATTCATATATGCTATAGCACTATAATCAAAATGACTTCTGACTATAGCCTTGTACAATATAGACAATATTTTTGGATCTGCACCCCATGACACACCAGCAAGACATCTTATAATGTTTATGGCTTTTAAAGCATTTTTTGAAACATGTCGAACATGTTCTTCAAAAGTCAGTTTCTGATCTAAAATGACACCTAAAAATTTCTTTGATCTAACTCTGTTAATAGCTTCTCCGCAATACATAATATCACAGGTTGGGTCATCATCACCAAAAATCATTAAACTGCTTTTAGTAGCATTGATCTTTAGATGTAATCTGCCATCATAATATAGGCTCAACTGGTTTAGGGCTCTATTCATATTGTCTATGGCAACTTGTAAATTCTGATTGCTACTGTACAAAACTATGTCATCTGCGAATTGCAAAATATTTACATCTCTACTATTTACATATTTACATATTTCACATGTGTACAAATTATATAGTAATGGTGAAAGTGTGGCACCTTGCATTGTACCTTTTGAAGCTATTCTAGGCCCGTGTAAAATATTATTATGCTTAACATATCGCACCTTCGGTAGAACAAGGGCACAATGTTCTATATGATTATAGGGGCAATTGTGCCCTTGTCCTACCGAAGGTGCGATATAAAGTTCTTTTATTTAGAAAATTGTAGATCCACTGACATAGTTGACCTGGTATACCTACATCAGACATAATGTTAACCAAGATAGCTGGATCAACATTATCAAAAGCTCCCTGAACATCAAGAAATACACAAACAGTGTGTGATTTTAAATTATTTGCAATTTTCAGGTCTGAGATCAGAGAAATGAAACTGTCAGCACAACTACGACCTCGACGGAAGCCATACTGCACATATGGGATGATACCATTAGTCTCTACAAACCAGTCCAATCGGACTTTAATCATGTTTTCAAATAATTTACCCAGACATGAAGATAAAGATATGGGACGATAAGAACTGGCATACTCTGGAGCTTTATCTGGCTTAAGTATTGGGATAACACACTGTGTTTTCCATGAATCAGGGATAATTTGATTATGCCATAGAGCATTAAGAATATTAAGAAATATTTGCTGAATGGAAATATGAAGCTCTTTAATAACTATGTATGGAAAATTATCTAAGCCTGGACTAGTGTTACGTCTAGATTGTAGACTTGCTGTGAATTCATTCCATGTAAAGGGATCTAACAAAAATTTTGAATTATGGTTATTATTATTGCTGTTAAAATAGTAAAATAAGTTACTAGTGTCCTTTAAATTATTATTGTCAGATAGCTTATCTAAAAAGGGAGAAATGAACTCGTCTTTGTGAGATTTAATACCAGATTTGACACCCTTAAACATCTTAATCATGTTCCAAATTTTACTAATAGGGGTTGTTCTATTAAATGAATGACATAAGTCATTCCATCCAGCTTTCTTCTGCTCAGAAATGGTTCTCTTTTTTAAAGCATCTAACTTCTTATAATTTATGTAGTTATCAATAGTAGAGTCACTTCTGTACAGTTTTAAAGCATTATATGATGCTATTACACTTTGCTCACAGATCTCATTCCACCAAGGTGTTGGAGGTCTGCTAGTAAAGCGACCACGTTTAGTGAACTTTGGAATAACCGACTGCATAAGGGCATCAAGGCGAATACAAAATTCTGTATAGGAAGCAAGTGGGTCTTCAACATTAACTGTTAAGTCATTAAAAGCTCTCTCAGAAAGTTCATTATATTTGTGCCAGTCAGCTCTTTTGTACAAAAATTTATCAACGGGAGGGTTGATTTGGTATTTCTCAATGCACAGGGATATTACAGTTATAGTGGGATAGTGATAACTTCCCATTGAGTCGTCATGAACAGACCATTCACAAAATGGTGCTAAACATGCACTCGCAAAGCTGACGTCAATAGATGAAGGATTAGTTCTTGGACGGTTAACTGTCGTGAAACTGCCATCATTTAAGATACACAAATCACATTCATCTATAACGTCATATAAGTCTTGCCCACGACCTTTCGTTGATAAGCAACCAAATGCAATATGGTGAGCATTAAAGTCTCCACTCATAAAAATAGGTTTAGGGAGGTCTCGAATTATATTGCGCAGTCTATTTATTCTTAAGTGCCCGCTGGAAGGAGGACAGTATACACAGAGTACAGATAAACTACCACGCTCAGTAGATATAGATATAGCTACAGTTTGAATGTCCTCATAAAAGGCTGTGTTTAAAATGTTATATTTCAAATCTGGTTTAATTAATATTGCTACACCATTGTGTGCATTTTTGGATATTCTAGAATGAACATTATAATTGGGGATTCTAAAATTGTGATGTTCTTTAAACCAAGTTTCATTAAGTAGACATACATCAATATTCTGCTGTAGCAAAAATTTAATTAATAAGGGTTTCTTACTATTAGCACTTTGAATGTTAAACTGCGCAATGCGTAACTGTGACGCTCTAGGGGAACCTAAATCCATTATGGAGACAGATTTTTTATTAACATGGTTTTAATGGCTGCTGTGGTGATCGGGGCAGGATCACTGTTGTTACCCAGCTCTATCAATGTCTGTACTAGGGCCATTAGCACTTCACTATTGCAGAGTATCTGGGCTTTGATGTCCGTTGGTTGGACATGCATGTTTGTGGCCTGTGAAACAGGCTTGTTATTTATATTTTTATTTACAGGATTTACAGTTTTATTTACAGAATTTACAGGAATATTTACAGTTTGTACAGGCTTTTTATTTACAAGTTGAGTTTGTTGGTGTTTT
This sequence comes from Acleris laterana, assembly GCA_963966035.1. Lineage (NCBI taxonomy): Eukaryota > Metazoa > Arthropoda > Insecta > Lepidoptera > Tortricidae > Acleris > Acleris laterana. The sequence goes on from OZ014443.1 coordinate 14,264,183, forward strand.
GGCAACGGCAATGGAGGATATTCATCGGTTTCAGTATGTTTAGTTTGTGCAACACTTGCATATGTAATTTTACTTTTCTTTTCTAAAATTTTACTTATCTTAATTGGACATAGTTTGGAAATGGCCAGGTGTGGGCCGCTGCAGTTGGCGCAGCAGAACTCATTTGGTTTGTCACAATCTTTATATATATGTTCACCTGAACAGATTGAACATCTTTGCTTGCCGTTGCATATTCTAGCGGAATGGTTAAACTTGAAACATTTGAAACATTGTTGTAAAGGTGGGATATACTCGAAGACTCTATATGAGAATAAATCATACTGAACGTTGTCTGGTAATACATTAGATAAGAATGTTATGCTAACTGTTTGTAATGGAACTCGTTCTTGTCCTACTTTCTTAGTGAAGCGTCGTATCGAAATAATTTCATAAATGGAACTCAGTTTTGTATATAAATCCTTGTTTGAAATATTCGCAGGAACAAATCTTATAATGCCGGTTTTTTCTATCTGTGTTGCTGGTATATATGCTTTCATGCTATACTTTTCCAAAAATGCAGAGTTGTTCAAAAAGTTATTAGCCGTGTTATATTGTTTAAACAATACTGCAATTTTGTTTGCGTTAAGCCTTTGAATAGCCATCACACCTTTATCGTCCGTGGTAAATATGTGATTAAGATATATGGGACTTTTATTACCCAGTCTGTCTTTATAGTTTTGGTGTTCCACGAACACTTTAAATTCAGATTTAGTTGAATTTTCAGGATATTGTCTCTTATAATTCGGTTTGTAATACGGTAAATACTCGTTATGTTGCTCACCGCCGCCGCTACTATCGCCGCCGCCGTTGTTGCCGCCGTCCCCGGGTACGAGCCGAGGACGCTTATTGTTATTAGAGTTGGGCGGGTTATCCCCGCCCCCCTCGTTTCCATCCATTTTTAATGTCCTCCTAGTAGTGTTTTTACTATTTTATTGCACTTTCAACAATAAAAAATCATACAATTAGAAATTGGTAATTTTACTTGACCGCCTTTTTTAGAGTTCCCGCCAAGAATCCCGCCAAATTTCAATCATCTCATTAGTGTTGCCAGTCGTTTCAGATCAAAAATGCCGGCTCCACACGCTTGCGCTGTTTGCCGCATGATGAATTTCCATCTCACTCTAACGTAAGGTTGCGTCCTGCAGTATTTGGCAAACCCCTCCAGCGTGTGGAGCCGGCAGAAATGTCTTCGCAACCTACAAAAACACACACAATAAAATAGTTAACTGCAACAATTCACTCCATTATTGTTTAGTTAGTAGGTACCAGTTTTGGTGTCAAACAAAACGAGTAAAGGTCCCGTCTTGTTTGTTTCATGCCTTTCCGTATAAATGCTTCTCATTTTATTCGTTGTATTATTTATTCGTGTCCCGTCAATGTAATTTAATACAATAGACACTGTACGGTTTTTTAAGCGCTTTTATACGCTGTAAAGCGCGTTTTTTACCTCATCAAAGTGAACCTGAACCACCCTCACCCTAATGTCATGCTATGGCAACTTAGTACATTTGATATGGTTCGCTTTTCATTCTTCTCTGACATAATTAACATGGCGCGTGGATTAAACAATAATAGACTCTTGGTCAACGGTGTAAGCGCTTCAACGACCGCCTTATGATTGAGCGCCATCTTCGAGACATGACGAGCTTTTTTTTCGTAAGCGATACGAAAAAAAACCAATGTCAGTGTTGCTGATGGATTAAAAAAAATGCACTTTAGGAACCAAACAAAAATGTAACATAATACAAAAAAGGATATTTATTAACTTTTGTTATTTTGAAATATATATTATGGTTTATAAAAATGCAAAAATATATAATTTATGACAATTTGTATTGAATCAATATGGCAACACAATAAGTAACTGTCTTGACATTTTTTGACATTGTTCAAATTTTTGTTTCTATGTCAGTGAAAAATTCATTTCCGAATTTTTCATAGAATTTTTCACGTTGCATGATGTGTTATGGTGTGCTTCGTACCTGGCTGCAATAATTGGACCGTAGAAGGTATTTCACATGAATAGGTCACGCACAGATTCCATTATGTTCTATTGATTAAATTGGAAAATGTGTCTGTCTCTCAGCCTTTCAGGCTTCACTGAACTGATAAAATCCCTACAAAATAATACCCATTTACTTTTCATTTCCGATTTTTACAAGCATTTATTTAACTTGCAATGTATGTAGGTATGTACGGATCAAATCTTGCAAATTAAATTTGACCCACTTCCCGCTAACGGAATGGGCTAAAATTTGGACCACATAGGTATGTAAACTCTATGAGAACGCAATATTATCGTAGCTAAGAGGTGATCTGATGATGGAGTTGGAAGGTGGCGACAGAATCTCCGCTATTCTTAACGTAGACCCACCATATTGGAACTCAATAGTTTGGTCTCGAAAACAGGAGACTTTTACTTTAATTCCTAATCCCCTAGCTGGGGCAACCACAGAGCGTTGCCATTGGGCTCTAACTCGCACTGCGTGCTTCACCTCTAGCGATATAGACGATAGCGAACAGCGATACACGTGTTCTACAATGACGTATACAATTTAAATTAAATAAGATTTAACATAGTTGAGATACCTTATTTTATTACAGAATATTAAATATTTAATAATTTCAGGGGGAATACCGATTCCCTGATGCGTTATTAAAGCAAGTAATTATAACCCCAGTGTACAAGAGCGGGAACCGAGACGATGATGTCTCGAACTATCGCGCTGGAGTTTTAAACAGGTGTAGTATTTAGTACTAAAAACTAAAGTAAGTATACCTTATCATTAGTAATTATTTATTTAGATAGAACAAACTTGAGTCACCGAAAATAAAATGCTTCAAACATTAGAAAGCTATTATACGAAAGCTCTTAAGTTATGTATGATATGTGATATTATATTATTTATTTCAAAAACTTGAGATATTTAGGTAAGTGCATTTGAAGTGAAATACAAACAAACAACACCGTGTTCCTTTTTTAAAAGACTTCAAAAAAGGAGGTTCCCAAAATTCATCTGTGTTTCTTTTTTTATGTTTGTTACCTCAGAACTTTCGACTGGGTGAACCGATTTTGATGATTCTTTTTTTATTTGAAAGCTAGTGCTTTCTGTTTGGTCCCATTTTTATCAAAATTAAGATCTTAGATTAAGATGATGGAATCTATGAGGAATCAACGGAACTCTATAAAATGTATAGGCACACCTTTAGTGATTTTGGTATTGTTCATAGTAACTCTTGTATTTGCTCTTGGAAAGCACTATTTGGTAAAGTGGAACTGATAATGAAGACCACAGATGGCCACCGGAACTCCTAAACGGTATATATTTCAAGCGTGCTGACAAGATATTTCGATTAAGATAGTTGAGCGACTATGATGAAGCATACTTAGGTTTAAATATATGACTCTGACTTTCCCGCGACGTTGCTTGCGGCGAGATTTAAATGTTCTATAGTTTCTTATTAATTGAGAAGTGGGACTGCATAATTATGATGACTTAAAAGTATAAAATAAAATTATAGTTTAAAAAACAAAACACCGACTGCAAAAGCAAAAAATAACTTCTTTTAAAATGGTAGCTTAGGTCAGTCCAACTGAAGTCGGCGTCCTACAATATTTTTAACCAAAAGCAGACTTCAGTTGGACTGACCTATTACCTAACATTTAAAAGATGTTATTTATTTCCCCGTGTGGTAACCGGATTAGAATAGTGCCACTCCGTACCTTTCCGTGGATGTCGTAAAAGCCGACTAAGGTAATAAAGGCATGTAGTACTGTTAGGCGATGGGCTTGCAACCTGTCACTAATACACTGGTAAACATCTTCGCCTAAGTTTGCAAAATGTGGTTACAGAATTATCAAAAAGTTTTTATAGTCGTTGCAAATTCTGTAGCTCTGCCTACCCCACTCTGGGAATAAAGGCGTGAGTTTATGTATGTGTGTATGTATGTAGTTATTGCTTTTTGAAGGCGGCTTTGTGTTATTTTTACTTTGTTTTAAAACTACTTAATAACAACCCTTTTTATTTCACCATGTCCGTCTGTCCGTCGTCCGTCTGTCGACGGTTTTACTCAGGAGACTATTGACACAGAATAAGTAGTAGTACAAGTACTATTAGTACTACAAAGCTAAAGAGTTTTAATGTAGCACCAGCTGTTGCCCGCGACTTGCCCCATTTGACTCCGGACGGTGAGGTGAAGAAGTAACATGATCAATATCCCACTTTTGACACCGAGTTGTTTTTGACGACTTGAACTTTAACCTTTTTTATTTTCGAATTTATAACATTCGCCCGAAAACAATTTAAAAAACACTGAATTTTATTTTAGCTCTCGCAATGGCATAATTTTGTCTTGACGGCACCGATGATGGTGCGGAACGAGAGCGTTGTTGTAGTGGATGCTGCACAATTGGCTGCGGGTATTCAATGCAAGAGCCGTAAATTTTGCTTCACGATGACTTAAAACACAGGTAAAGTTAAACGGTGATTACACTGAGTCGTTCCCGTAATGCGGTCGCCGAAGTTGTTTCAAACTACTGCGGCGAATGAACGTCGTCTTTACATTACTTTAGGTCTGTCCGCCTACTTCGATCACGTAGCTAGGCGGTTGCAGCTGTCGATCGCTGAATTCAGCCGACTGCCGTGTTCTGTTACACCGTTGCAGTCGCCGTATGTAACATGGGGCGGACGACTCAATGTAGTTGCAACAAAAATAAACATTTTACTTCTCATGCGCAGGGAAGTTACATATAGGCGGCATAAAGTTAGGTAGGTATATATGTTTCCTCTAGGGACATAAGTCCTTTAGCTTTTGGATTTTCTTGGACAGCCACATACTTAGAGCCAAATACGATATGTATGTCTGTGTGTATGTGTATGTATGTATGTACCTATGACGTAAACAAAACGTATGATACGCAAACAATCCACTAAGTTCTTGTTCAAAAGTTGTAAAATTAACCCCAACGGCTGACTTGGTTGAAGCACCCCTATCATCATGTTTAGGTTTACGTAACAAAATGGTAAGAAAAGTATCTTTGCCGTTGGAGACGTTTGATTTTTGCTATGTAGGTGATTTTCGCCCCTTGGAACTGAGACAAGAGGTACTTTATTATAATATTTTTTTATTATTTTTAGGTTACAAGAGATTCTTGGAGGCGGTTTTGTGTCCAGAGCAAAGAAATATGTCCCAGTTTTAACAAGAACACCTACTTATCTGCACAAAGATTCTGTCTCGTATTATCTGTGAGATTATAGAAACCAAATAATACTTAAGCTAGAAAAAAAACAAAAGATTGTCATAATAACCTGCAGTGAAGACCAGCTGAACTCCCATTATGTAAAAAAGAAAAACAGTGACTGACGCCTCTCTGCCTCTCTGAAGATGAAGATGAAGCGAAATACCCGACTCAAAGAACAATTGGCTCATTGGATCATCATCTAAATCATTATTTCTAAGAACTGTCTTTGAGGCTATTGAAACCAATCAATTTATTTCTGTTAAATGAAGTGAAATGAAATTTATTTATTTGCGTTAGACTTAGTTACTATACTTACATATTATGATGATCTTAACACTAAATATTAGAACCATACATCTAGACGTAGATAAGTCATGCAAATATTTAATATGAAAGTGTTAATTATACTGATATCACTAAACTAGAGTTGAGTGTAGTTTAGTTATGATCTAATAGGCTAGACGTTTTTTCCATCACATGGGACCAACGGCAATAAGACCACTGCAGAAATCAGAAAAAAAAAGTAAAGTCCAACATTCTTACTACGCGTTGAAAACACCCCACCGCATACAAATTGATACTCAATTATGACGTCAAAATTGATTAAATCTACACTAAATTTATGGCAAAATCAAGTTCTTACGTACACAAGATCGTAAAAACTGCTCAATAAAAAAGGCTCAGTCTAAAAATCTAAATTTTCGGATCTTCGAAGTCTTACGTAGGTATTCATAGGTCGCTCCTATAGGTCGTCTTTGTTTTATAATAATTTCCAGTTTTCAATCGATATTAAGTACTAGGGTAAGTGTATAGTAAAGTTCCTGTGTGTATAGGAAAGTTAAAAGCCCCTCACTAGTTTGTAAGTTGCTGTGCCCTATAAAGATCTCATACCTTATAAGTAGTTATAAGTTACCTAACACCTGTATATTATGAATAACAGCTTATGAAAGCAATAAAAAGTTGAAAAATTAAGTTCAACAATGTCATCATCCTAATTAGGTACGCTAATTTGTTTAGAAAACTCGTCATAATTTTAAACAAGTGTATCTAAACATAATAAGCTTAAATGCAATAAATGATTTATTTACATATTCATATGTTTACATGACAATGTAATTAGTTGGATTCCTCGAGCTCTGAAAATAGATAGGTACACTGCGGCCACATCTGTGAGATTTGAAAATATTTGTGTTAATACTTAGTAGTTAGTTATTACTAGTTATCTTTCTTTATTTATGTTAAAAAAGAGATGCCAGTTGATTTGGCCGCAGTATTAGGAAGACCCATTAAATATATGATCCTCACAGAGTATTAGTTATAAAAGGTTTTAAAAAACATTTGGAAAATAAATTGATCTTGAGAGATCCTGTATTGAGTGGACTTTTTCCGGCTAAAATTATTGACTTATCACTGATTTATATGCAAATAAGAAATGATTAGGCGCGGCGGCGCGGCGTAGCCCCACTTACTAATTAAAAGCCCGTCGTTTTTGCGAGTTTATCAGTTCTCAATGTAAAACATTGCCATCACGCCTAATATGTTCTTTTTTGCAGTACTTACTCTAAATCAAACTTAACCCCTTTTTCATACAACATTATGAATCACGGTGTTTAAAGCCATAGTAGTTAATATGTGCCAAGTGTCTTAACTATCATTGGTCTTTAAGTACCTGTTGTGATTTTGTATGAATAAAGGGGTGGAGAATAGCTTACGTATGTGGTTATGTATAAGCACATGCTTACACACACATACGCATAGAATTAGTTTAAATAACATGAACTAGATGGCAGAACAAGCAACCTTTTTTTTTTTTTTACTCGTACAGAAAACAACGCCGAGTTGCCAGTCTATATCCAGTGTACAATAGTAGTCTTTGCCTAATGTCACTGTCATCAAAACGGTATCCTTACGCTGCGTGATTCTTTGTAATTGTTGAAACATATATTTAACGGATTTCTGCGGATTTCTATCCAGTTATACTTTTTAACGAGAGTCAACTTAATAATTAGAGACTATGGGTGACCAAGACGACTTTGAAGATAACCAGTACCCAGATAACAACGAGTTCGTGCCATACGTGACTGCCGGTAATCTTACCCAGAGGAATGGCGCCAAAGTAACAGTTTGGGGTAAAGTCACCAAAGTGTCGGCAAGCGAGGGGTTCTACATAAAAACTGTGGACGATCAAGAGATCCTTATCAAGCTGAGGAAGCCTTTAGACGAGCCACTCGAAGGCTGGTACGAGATTTTTGGACTGTCTCAAGGCAAGAGCGTTCTTTGTGACGAATATGTACCATTCAGTCAAGAAATGACAAAGAATATCGATATTGAGGGACATAAAGGCTTGGCGCGATTGTTGGCGGCTCTGGACGACCCATGGAATCTAGGAGATGACGGCTCTAATGGTCTGAATGGTGTCATGCCGATGGAATAATTGGTATTATTTGTGGTAAACTAATATGAAAGCAGTGCTACATTAAGTTGTTAAGTATAATCAATAAAATTTGTTTTAAGTTGATCATGTTTTATTACAGTTCTCTATCTATCTTTTAATTAACATATTGAATAGCTTGGTCAGAAGTAATGGATGCTGCGCTTGATAGTTCACATTCTCCTATTTATATTACTATTGTTTCAGTGGGGAGCCAAATATTTCATTGTGTGACACTGATGTTCGGAAAATAAATTTAGGTAATTAAAGGTATGCAATTCTGGGTTAGTTTATAAATGTATTAATGGTAGTTCTTGTCTTGCATACAAAACAATTGAAAATAGTACTTTTGAAAATTTGTCCCATTGAAATTGTTGCGTAATGGTCCCAAATCGCCATTTGCTAGCCGTGAAGCCAGCACTGGTCTTCCGTTGGTGAACACAGTGTAGCATGATGATATTAACAGTACCCTATTGCAATGTTGTTATCTGTCATTGAAAATGTTAAGGCATCCCTGAAACATTGGTAAAGAGGGGCAATATACACCTGGAGAAATTAATTGTATAAATATTTTCAATAATTCTTCTTTTACACAAGTAGAAGTTAAAAGGTTTTTTAGTTTAAGCACTAATAAACAAATTAGTTCAAGTGTTAAAGATACTTTATATCTGACAATGGTGGGGAAACCTTAGCCTCTGGAACTCTTAAGATATCTTAATCGAACTGCAGGTACACAAACAACTAGATCTACATTTTTGAGTCCGCAGCTATTCTGTGGTATGCTGCTATTCTGTGTACCTAAATATATGTAGAAATTTCCTTTTTAAATTGATATTTTAATTTTTATCTACTTGCATCTTCATCATCACCCTGGTGAAACAATTATTCTGTTCAGAGACATTCAGATTAGCTTCACTACTCTATTTACCCAACTGCGAACGAGGGCAATGTATCTGACCTTAAGGTACCTATCGTAACAAGTATGTCAGTAAGTATATGTGTGTGTGAAAAAGGTAGGCATAAGTAATTAGCAAACCGAGTTCATACAAACATTGAAGTGGAACAAAGTTGTAAAATGCAACGGAAAGTATTCTTGCAGTTGTATTGTATGGCTAACTTCAAACTCAGATAAGTCCATGCATAAAGACAATGGAATTTGCGTCTGTTCTCAAACGAATTAAGTTTTAAATTCCTATACCGAACAAGGACACTTCCGAGTTTGAAGTTAAACGACTCAAATTTGGTCTCGCTAATGTGGGTAATGGCACAAGTTACATCGAACGGAAATATACATCGGTTTGAAATAAATGTGTAAAACTTGATTTTTAAGGAAGGTTATTGGTTTCTGAATGGCAGATCCTCTACTCTTTTGGACTTGTGTAAAATGTACAAGCATACCGCATCTTAGTATCTTATCTTGCCGCAGGTTTTATTTTATGCAAGGACACTAACTGTAGGTACTTAGTAATACTTACCTATAATATTAATCTCTTTTATAGGTAACAAAAAAAAACTTAAAACATACTTTTTCCCCTTAAAATATATGAATACAGTAGGTAAACTAAGTAATAAATAGGTGTAATTAATTTATAAGGTAGGTAGCACATTTTTAAATTAGGTACAGACCTCATTAATGGTAAAATTTATTAATTATTAGGTACGTACCTACTAAATTTCTTAATAATTTTCGGTTGGCTATCCCTATTCAATTCAAGGTTTATTAATAAGGAAAATTAAATCTTAGGTACCTACAAAATGTCAGATTTTTAGACATTGTAGACATTTTAAATTAATTTTTCCTAGGTACTGCATGATACTTCTATAAATACGGTAGGTAATAGAAAAAAAAGTATAATAGGGACCTATGATTAAGTATAATAATTTCTCAATTTTATTGTCATCAGCATCACATTGTAATAAGGGCCAAAAGTAGATAGGTCTTTCTAGTCGACTGTACTAGTACTGTCTAGCCTCAGTATAGAGTGATGTCATTTAAAAGGCCCTAAACTGCTAAACTGATTTTGATGAAATTCTATGTGATTAGGTAGCTACTTAGGTATATGTAAAAATGTGTTTGGCAGTGCACTACTGCACTCATAACCTGTATGTAGGTAGTTCGTTTTGAAAAGTTATTTACTTGTTTAGCCTTTCTATTTTATTGGTAGGTAGTGTAAAACAGGATAAATGGTGCTCGTTTAATATCACTACTATTTTATTATTCTATGGCTAGTTATCAACAACAAGGATAAATGTTTATCAGAGCGGGTACATTGGGCCCGTCCCGAAGAAACTTTTGCTTGTACCTATTTAGCTGCGATATGGTTGCAATGTAGGAACTATCAGGCTAATGGTACCCTGACCCACCATAGAACTGTGTCACAGTGATTATGATTCAACTCGTAAGAAGTGTCAAACAAATTCTTTTATAATGTCACTGTGACACCGTTCTATGGTGGGTCAGGGTTCCACTGAGCTGATAGTACCTATGAATATGTATGTAAGTAATTTCTTTATTGTACAAGAATAATACAAACGAAGTACAAAACACAGGCAATATAAAAATAAATAAATAAACGATCAAACGTGAGTCTGCCTTGCGCACCGAAGGTTCCGTATTTTGAGTTCGTTATAAATATGGTACGTAATTTCCCATTTCCCAACTTGTGTTTAAGTTTAAGTGTTTACCTATTTCATTCCATATCGAAAACGAGTACAGCTTGCGCCATCTGTCGTCAAGTAGCTAAAACTATCACTAATCACTACATTATATTATAAGTAAAACAAAGTCGCTTCCCGCTGTTTGTCTGTCCCTATGTATGCCTAAATCTTTAAAACTACGCAATGGATTTTGATGCGGTGTTTTAATAGATAGAGTAATTCAAGAGGAAGGTTTTCATGTAGATATAATAAATTCTGTTTTATGGACGGGTGTTGCAGAAAACTCACATAAACCGAAGCGAAGCGAGGGCAGGTCGCTAGTTTTGTTAATAACTCGAAGAGTTGATTTTGATAACTTCGTTATCCTATACTATTAACCGAGCAATACTTATAAATAATCATATACGTCCTTAAGCCCGACCATTTAATCTCTTACTTTCATTATTAAACTTCCCTGTTAGACCCAATTTACCAATTACCTACTATAAAACTTTTTTTTATTTACGTATACAGAGATAGATATAGATACAGCCGAGCAAATTTATATACATACTAGCGACCCGCCACGAAAGAGCAACTATAAAGGACAACTTATCGCTTTAAGGGAATAACTATGTGGTAAGTGGTAATTAGGGAAAACAAATGTTAATTATATGGGGGAAAGTATAAAAAATCTTTAAATATTTTTTTTATAATTATTCAGCGTTATTATTTTATTCATACGTTATATGTATTAGGTGTACAAAATCCTTTTTATTATATTAGTGCAATAATTATGATTCAAGGCATTATTTATTTTGTTTTTATGCATTTTAATATTATACACTTTAATCATATAGGTATACAAATCAGAATTGGGGTAAAGTCACCAGTAGTCAGCTAGAGATCAGTAGTTGAACTTATATGGGTGCGTAGAGTGGGAAATATATCTTTCGTATTGTTCCCACTCCTACAAAGTATAGGCAGAGGCTGAATACAGGTCTATGTAATTTCTGTTATGCTGAATGAAAATTAGAGAACTATTTTTCTACTAAATAAACATCACACACCCGTGATTTCGCCTTTGTCATATGTTGCGAGAGAGACTTTACAGGAATGGGTTTTGTAATAAATTTCATACTTATTAAGATCGTGGCGCCACGCCATGTCACCCATGTCATGGCAATTGATTGCAATTTTCGATTGGCCACGACCCGCGTCCGGTCATTAGTCATTACGGGCGCTCGCTTCCGCCGCTGACTATGACATCTGACAGCGTGACAACCGTGACAGATCTTCGGTGACATGCCCTTTGTGTATGATACCAACTGACACAATAATATGGTTTAGCGTTGGTTCGCTAAATAAAAGTGCGAGTGTTTTTTTTTCATGTTAACGAGCAGATCAGCGGAGAAACGAGCACATAGGTCTCCTGATGGTATCTGCAGGGATCTGGGATCCATAGACATTTGCATTAAGTATAAGACTACAATGAAATCCTAAGACTGCCAATACGTTGCCAACCCTGAGGAGTAAGGCGAATTGCCCTTATCGTTCCTAGTAATTTTACCGGTAGTCTTATCCCTCCGGAAGTATTTAAATTTTTTAATTATAACCCAAGGCGTCCACTCCTAGACTTAGGCCTCCCCAAAGAATCTCCACGATGTTCGGTTTTACGCCACTCGCATTTATCGGCTTCCCGCGATCTCCACCTTAATCTTATCTTCGATCTGCGCACTTTTAACTTTTTTACGGTTATTGAACTTATGTCTAATAACTATTAAATAGGTTAAAACTTCCGACATATAACTGCGATGTCTCTTAAACGTCCTAACAAACTTGCAGATAACACAACAAAGAACCACTTATTCATCTTATTCAAAAAGTAAATTCGGGTAATTCATTTTGGAGCTTCGATGCCACGGACAGACACAAAGATATTCAGATGATACACGTAAAGCTATAAATGTAACATCATCGAAATGACCTAACAACAGTTGGTAAACTAACGCTAGTTAGTTCTGGTAAGCTACGCAGATGATTTCATGTTATGTAATCGTAGAATGAAGAAATGACACGCCAGACACCATAGTTTACTTATTGATTTTATTGGGTGTGTGATCCACATTCATTTGCGTCGTTTGGCATTCGCTTCCTGCATTTACCCCATCAGTGAAGAGGAAAATAGAAAACCTTGGATTGTAGTTTCTAGTTTCTATCATTCAAAACATCAGCTGTTGCCTAATTACTCCTATTTTTCAAGCAGGGTATAATCTGCATCGAATAAGGCATTTTGGTTCTATTTTGTGGCTTTTGTGTCCAATGTAGTGATGCGTGAAGCACTATACATATATGTATAGGTTGTGCTGTGTCCAAAGCCTCCATTGTCATTTATGCAGCGAGAGAACATGCTGTATTTATACTTTCGCGCTTTAATAATCTGTGCTGTGATCGTTGATAGTTTTGTGAGTAACTTACTTAAGTTATATATTATTACCTAAATAATGCTCAAATTTGTTCTAATATTTAAATTAATATACAGGGTTTAAACTGTCGATCAGATGGCGGACCAAAAGAAGAAGAACTAAAAAAAATTTACATGAACTGCCTGAGAAGACAAGATGGCAGAAATTCAAGTGATACCCGAGGTTACTCCTCTGACCAAGATTGGAGAGATCCAAAAAGGAAAAACCAAAACCATTGGGATAAAAGAGATGATCATATGGGTAGCAGAGAGGACAGGATGAATAGCAGAGACCACGATCATGGTAGAGATGAAGAGGGGGGTTACGATATGATGAGAAGGAATGATAGAATGGGGGGTAGACATGATCGCACGGGAAGTAGAGATAGAATGGAAAGCAGTGGTAGAAATAATGGTAGAAATCAACAAATGAATGGCCGGAATGAAAGGATGGGCAGCCGAGATGATAGGATGAGTGGACAGAGTGATAGAAGTGGCCGAGACGATGGAAATAGCAGGAACGAATGGATGGGGCACGATGACAGATATGGCAGGGATGAAATGATTAACGGTAGAGAAGATTTTCCACAGAGTCACGAATATGATAGTGTAAGTACCTACTCGTAATGCTGAGCTTCTTTCTTATTATATCCACGAAGGTAGGTATACCAACTTGGCTCAAATTTTACGTATCTCTTTTAGGAATCTCGTTTTAACCCGTATCGTACTTCGCAAAGCTCACAGAGGTACAGGCGTGAGCGCCAATTGAGTAAAAACTCTGGTTCTCGAAGTCAATACAATCCCAACTCTTCCCGATCAGGACATGATGGGAACGACGATCGTAATTCCAGTGAAAACAACTCAAGCAAGGACAACGACTCAAAAGGATGTGTCCTACACTGTTTCCTCGAAGAATTAGAGATGGTACCTATGATCTTATTTTCTCTCTGTTCTACTGAAAATTACGATCCATTTCGAAATCAATTTCATGACTGTGCGCATAGCATTATGTTCGGTTTAGTAGGGTACGCGAGTCACTCAATTTTATGGCACGTTTGAAGGTTATTTTATTTGTGATGCAAATGCACACACCAAAATTTTTTTATAGGTTGCCTTACGACATAATTTCATAATAAGTACCCATTTACCAATACGTCTAGATCTCATCACGACTTTGTATCATAACATAACATAATGCTTACCAAATCCCCTGTTTTCTTTTTCTCAAATTTCCGGGTTCTTTATATAAATAAAATAAATCAAATAAATAATCTTTTATTTCAAATTAAATGAACAACAATATATAGTATAAAAAGCAAAACAGTCAAACATCTTAGGTCTAGGAAATAAAAATTACATGATGTCTAAGCTAGGTGACAAAAAAAAAAATTGCAACCTGTGTTTTAGACATTAATTAAGCCTAAAATCTAAATCTAATTACAATATACCTTTAAACAGTAATAAACGCTTATAAATGCTTATAAACGCTTACCTATATTAGTAATTAATGAATTACATCAAAACATTAATAATGAGCAGAAAATAAAATAAACAAATAATCTACAAAACATTATAATACAATCACTTGTCACCTTGCAATCGTCAGCAGATTTTCCGTGTCAACATACGATAGACCTAGAAGCCATGTCAGTACTTTGGCTTTGCACATTTTTAAATTTAGGTTATAGATGTTTAGAATTCTATTAATTTTGTTATATAAATAAGGGCCAAGAAACGGGAAGAATTTGTGTGCGAAGGCGTGGGAGGTATAATTACAATTTGTAACTCGATTATTCCAAAATGCCTCAAACCCAAAATGTTCTTATACCAAAACGTCTAAAATTTTAACAGGTAGATAATTAACCGTCGTTCACGCCTGCTTCGCTATCCCGACATTATTTACAGGAGCAAGCCCGGGACTTGGTTCGCGTAGAATTCATTTCCCGCTAATCGCCCGGTTTCAACCCCTTAGGGGATGAAAATCTAAAAATAGTTACTTATTGCACCCCTTGGATGTCTAAGAAATACTTCCTCCAAATTATCAAGTCAGTCAATCAGATTCTTCTTTTTTATGTATACGACTAGGTATATAATATAATAGATATATCTTTACTTTTTAATCATTCTAAAGTTCATTATAAGTTGGTATCAGTATTTAGCCCTTTTTGGAATCCGTTATGGATATCAGTCATTATGAACTTTAATATAAGTAGGTATACATTATGTATCTGAACTTAAGTGATATTTCAGACGGGAGACAACGGAATGCCAGACAGGTATCTGGTAACTCACGCGATAACTAAAGATGTAAAGAATGAGGACTTGAAAGATTTCCTACAAGAATCGATCGAAGAGTGTTTCCAGATACTTTACAATGGTATGTAGATTATGTAGAAAGTTGTAGTAAGTACTTAAGTTATAATATGTTGTTGACGACGCGCTTAGTTAAGTTAGTCCAGGGGCCCTAGCCAAGATTCAAACGCTAATAACGTTTTCTCAAACATGCTCGGAAATGTATGTGTTAATATCACGAAATATGGACATGAAGTTTCTTGTTTATGGCTTCCTACATTACTTATTGGCCTTAGGCTATTGAAAACTAAAGCTAGGGAAAACGCACTTTTACAAACTATTTTCTGCCAGCGACTTCGTCCGTGTAGAATTCGTATTTTTGTCATCCCACGTGAAAAAGTTAATTTTACCGCGATAAAAAATAGCCAATGTTACTCCGGCCGGAATAATGTAGAATTTTAATGACGATAGTTTTTTTTAAATCGGCCTATTAGTTTTTGAGTTTGTTTATTACAAACATTCTGCCTTACCCTCTGGGAAACAGGCGTAATGTATGTATGTAGGTATACAAAATCTTTCCTCTTCATAATATTAATGTAGATGTACATAACAATGATAGTACTAATTAGGGAATGCGATTTAACCGGTTATTGGCCGTGTTTGTGTGAAAATATCCGATTAAAACCGGTTATAACCGGTTATTTGCATTCCCTAGTACTAATGTCACTGTGGGAGTTTTTATGGGAATTGATCTAGAAAGTACTGTTTCTGTATGCATACCGGTGAAATTACTAGCAGAGGGGCTAAGTTGGAATAACTTAGTCCTTAGGGCCGGCCACGCATTTGCAGTTTTAGGATTGCAGTCTTGAGATTGTAGTCTTGAAGACTGCAAATGTTTTAAGGTCTTTGCACTTACCATCCGGTGATCTACGAGAGTGTTTGATTTTTCCAAAAAAAACTCATAACATCACTTTGTTGCTTAGATTTACATGCACCTTCTTTATAAATATCTGTTTTATAGAAAATACTGAGGATAAGTGCGACTTCTCAAAGAACCTCATGATGTGCCTCTCGGAGAAGGGACGAGGCAACTGCGACGATTGGAAGGACGGTTTCAAGACCATCCGGTACTCATGAAGACAATTTTGAACTTGAAGCTTCAAGCAATTTTGAGGTCATTGACTTGAGGGTTCCAAAATGGAACACCAATGTTGCTTTAAACTGAAACTGCAACAAGGTCCTATTTTTAGTCTTAATGTTTATTTAACCATAATTATCCCAAATCATACTTAGTGTTACATACCTATTAAAGAATACTAATGACTTTTAATAATTAAGTATATACATACGTATAGGTAAGTAAATACAGGATGACTAATAAAAATAATGGGAAAGAATAGGGGCCGGTAGGTACGTTTTTTGTGTTTCATATTAATGTTTTAATCACATGTGTTTTTGATTGTATTATTCAAATATCTTTTATGTGGTTGTTCATACATATAATTATCACGGTGTTTTTAATTTAATCGTATTTTATCGTTTTTTGGGTTTTTTGTTTGTAATATCCTTGTGTTTATAAATAAATTGATACTGGACAGGTACTGAATTATATGACATGGTATTAATATTCTCGATATAAATTCACCTCGAAAATAATTTTCACATTAGCTTTTATAGGTATTTAAATCACAAATCATTATAGAATCGTTATTTAGATGATCATTTTTATTGATAACAACATGTGTGTGTATTTAGGGAATGCAAATCAACGGTTATGACCGGTTTTAACCTTTTATTTTCATACAAAACGGTTACTAACCGGTTAAATTGCATTCCCTAGTATGTATTGAAAATACAAATCGCACGTTTAATCAAACAAAGAATTAACTCAAAACAAAATTCAGTTTTAGATAAAACTCTACTTTCAAAAGTTAGGGTTAAAATTCGAATGTATTTCTATTTAGAGATATTTCTTTGTTTGATTAAACGTGCGAAATATCAATTCATAACTAAGGTAGGGTATTTCATAAAATTCGCTTAGAATATACCGATTAAACGAGCTTTCTGAAAAACGCACCCAATCCACCCAGACACACAAATACACATAATAATATACAAACGATAAACCTAGAACACCTCTTCATTTAGTCGGGGGTTAATACCTAATAATAGGGAATAAGTATGCATGGAGATGTTAAATAAATACCGTTTTGCCAGAAAAGGATAGTACCTAACAATTTTTTGTTTGCTTATACCTTGGTTATTTTTATAGCTATTCAAAAATGTTTTTTCTCAACTGTTTTTTAAATGAATCATCTTTAGTTGAAGTTGTGAAAAAACGAATGACTCGCCACTCGCCATGACCGGTGGCGCCATCTATGGTGCGGTAACTAACAACACTACAAACAAAATGAGCTGGGCCCAGGTATAATTCCACTTTGTATGTTATTGATTATTTAACATTATTATAACTCTTATTATCTTGAGAGTAAAGGCAGTGGAATAAAGGTTAGGTGCCTCTCCAACTTAGTGAAGGTTGGTTATGAAATAAAGGTATCTACAGGAACTCCATCTCTTTGGTTTAGCTCATCTTCTTTTCGATTAAGTATACAAATGTTTTTGCTACGATAAAATGAGTTATCATCACAAAGTTAGATTTTTTTATTATCTAAAACGATATTTTCAAGACGTAGTGAAATAGAGGACCAGGTACGGGACCCTCTTCCGATTATATTAAGCCCATCTTGCTTTGATATTATAATGACATTGTTGACGATATAAATAGTTAAACTCCAGCGAAGACGGAAGTGAATAAGAGCTGTCATAAAGTTAACAATGTGATAACGATACCGAAACAAGATGGGCTAGTAAAAAAAGAAGCGCGGCGATGACAAAGACAAAAATCAGGGTCTTCTTAGATGTATCTCTGGTTAAGAACTCCGTAAACTATCACCCTCAATCTTGGTATTGCCATTTTCGTGTCAGATCCATTTATCTGTTTCTTTATTTTCTTTTAATCAGTTTTTTTGAAAATTTTTCTTTCGATTGAATCGTCTGCGATCGTGGCGTCATTATAAACGCCGTGTCTTCACCAAATGTTTGCAAAGGAAGACCTGACCAGACGCTCAGTTGTAACCATTTCGTGACAAACTATGCATTTGTCTTCAAAATTCTGTACTTATACATATATAATATCTGTTATTTTTTTCGTTAATCAATACTATGTGGTATGTTAGTACTTACCGCGAAACTGTGTTTTCATCATATTTTTTTTTTATGGCATAGAAAAGACAAACGAGCACACAGGCCACCTGATGGTAAGTGGAAACTGTGACCCATAGACATTCGCATTCACAAGACTGCAATGCAATCCTAAGACTGCAAATGCGTTGCCAACCCTGAGGACTAAGATACTCGTAAAATGCCTCTATGCTGGTCATTTCACCGGCTCATTACAAGTTGAAGTTTTTCCTGCTATTTAATTTTACTGTACAATGTACCTAAAAGGTAAAAACCACCATAAACAAAGCATACCTTCAATAATAAAATAAAGCCGATAAGAATTATGGTATTTAAATAATTAAGGAAAATGGTTCAAATAACTCGTGTATCGATAACAAATCCTTATGAGCAATGCATCTGTAATAATAATCTTATTATGTATGTTATTTTATTATCCTTATGCCTTTGACTTTTAAGCTGCATGTAATGTAGGTAAGTATGACTCCACTCTTCAATATAGCGATGTTTTAAAAACAGATAAAAACGTCAATTGCAATATTTATAATAGTTATAACGTAGGGTAGTAAGAGCAAGTTGGTGATTGGTGAGTAGCGACGCCACGGACCTGAGTGCTGTCGAGGCAAGGTCCTGTTCCTCACCTGGAGCTTGCCTTCACCGGCTGGTTGAACTGGGGTGCCCCTCGCATTTTCTAAAATTGTATGTGCTTAAATTTTAGTACTTCTGGCATATGGCCTGAATGGCCTTTGCCCATCGTCTCAAAATAAATGAGTACCTAACCCTTATCTTCTGTAACAACTGTTTGTTATGGAGCAGCTAAGAACTTCCTGCCACAGGTATTTCTTACCTACTAGGAACACCCCTGTTGTCATTTTTGTAACTCGCGTTTATGAAATATATTATTTTCAATTTAATTATTATCATTTCATAAAAATCAAGTGTCCTTTATTGGTCCTTGTTCATTACTGGTTCCATCACACTTGACCCTTGCTTGGCTTGGCGCCATGATAAAGAGTAAGGTCGTGGTAGCGAACCGGACGAACGCTGTACAAAACGTGTTCCATTACTAAAACACCCTTGCGCTTTAGTCATAATAAACATGCTAGACTAACACCCCTTGACACGGCATTGTACTGCAACTTTTTTTTGTAAGTAGGTATTTAAAAAACGTGCAATACAATGCCGTGTGTAATCCACGTGCAACCAGGGTAACGTCTGTGGCAAACGAAAATTATCAAATTAGTTGCCACGGCAACCACTAACTGCTATATTGAGCTGCCAGTATTATTTTATCCAGCAAGAAAACTGTAAAGAGGTAGTGTTCGATTATTAGGTACCTGTTCAATTTAAATTTGAATAAGATAAAAAGGTGAGTTTATAATCTCTATAGGTACTTAGTTTTAGAAAACATAAAGACCAATGTTACTACGCCGACATTTATTCATTTTTGTCAATATACTTAATAAACGCAAGTATTTGTTAACCCAACCCAACCCAAGTGTTATTTAAACATTAGGAAGGTTATTATCATCAATTGAAAAAACAGGCCAGTAATTGTATTGGTGCCGATTGCGCCGCAATAGACTTCAGCCGGATAACATTACATGCTGGCGCTTGGGGCAGCGCCTGGGTCGCCGCTAACCAGTTTTGAGCCCAGAATGTATATCCAGTATATAGCCTTTGGCACCGAAATTAATCTTGGTGCTGTGATGTTAGTCCATCATAAGCAGTGATCGAAATAGGTAGAGCTAATTTGCCTAAACTTGATGCACCTTCATTAAATAATGTATTCCCATTTCACTCACGCATGAATCAATATGCCTCAAGTTTAGGCAAATTAGCTCCATCTATTCCGATCACTGATCATAAGACTTAAGCCGGATAACATTGCACTGCACGTTGGCGCTTAGGGCGGCGCCTGGGGCGCCTCAAACCAGTTTTGAGCCCAGAATGTACATCTAGTATATAGCCTTTGGCGCCGCAATTAATCTTGGTGCCATGATGTTAGTCCATCATAAGACTTCAGCCGGATAACATTGCACGCTGGCGCTTAGGGCGGCGCCTGGGGCGCCTCAAACCAGTTTTGAGCCCAGAATGTATATCAAAGTATACAGTATGTAAACTTACTAAAACCATTTATTTGAACCCGAGCATGTCTAGGCCATAGATAAGCTTGTTGATATATAAATTATTTAAATCTTAACACTTTTTCAAATTTAAATAAAGAATGCACTGAACGCAAGTTCAATAATCTATTACGATGAAAACATTACATATGGGTCTTATAATGGGCACTGAACAACGATGTAAACATTACACATGGGATGATACTTTTAGGGGTAACCGACTTTGAAAAAGGTGAGATGTTATAATTTTTATGCAATGATAAAATTAAAAATATTCGACACACACTAGCAAAAAAATGTGGTAAAACACTTAACTCAACTAGCCTAGCAACTGGTTGACAGAGATGGTTTTAGTAAGTTTACATACTGTATAGCCTTTGGCGCCGCAATTGATCTTGGTGCCATGATGTTAGTCTATCATAAGACTTCAGCCGCTATGCGGCCTGTCTGGGCCCATCCTCCTCCCCGACCGTCCGCCCTACTACTGAGTGGGGTTAGGGTTTGCAATTCGAATATTCGAATATTCATATTATTCGAATATCCGACACAAATTAAATTCGAATACGGCAGTGTTACTTATTCGAATAATTCGGATATTTTGAATAGTACTAAAAAGGATTGAAATAGTTTCCCACTTTTAATAGAACGCTGGAATCAGCTTTTTTTCATACCTACTGAGAAATGCAAGCAAATATTAAACTGGAATGCAAATATAACATGAGACAACATGAGTTTTAAAACTAATTCCCAAATTGACTGTTGATTCCCTTCTTAGCCAGTGCTGCGCAGCGGATCGTGCTAGAATTTTAGCAGTCGGTACAAAGGAGGCTGGATACTGGCTTCAAG
>OZ014443.1:14285699-14338394 GCA_963966035.1 Acleris laterana
GCTTCAAGCTCATCCCTCGCCAAGCACTGGAACTTTCCTAGACCCTAACACACTCCGACTTTCAGTTTGCCTTCGCCTTGTGGTCCCGGTCTGCGCTCCACATCGCTGCCCCTGCGGAAGTGACGTAGATCGGCTAGGACATCACGGACTTTCTTGCCAGAGAAGTGCTGGCCGCTTTTCCAGACACGCCGCACTCAACGACATCATTCGTCGGTCTCTTGCCTCAATAAAGGTTCCGGCTCTTTTAGAGCCGACAGGCATTTCTAGAAATTATGGCAAGAGACCTGACGGAATGACCTTGGTCCCGTGGAATATGGGACGGGTGCTAGTGTGGGATGCAACCTGTGTAGACACGCTAGCCCCATCACATCTCCACCGGACCTCTAATAGGGCTGGTGCGGCAGCTGAAGCGGCCGAAAGCATGAAGGTAGTAAAATATAGTGGTCTCGGCCCAGAATATATGTTTATTCCATTCGGTGTCGAGACCCTTGGTCCGTGGGGTCCTAGCGCTCGAAGCCTCTTCAAAGAAGTTTCGAAGAGGCTCATTGACGTCACGGGAGACCGAAGAGCTGGCAGTTTCCTCGCTCAACGTATAAGTTTAACCATCCAGCGAGGAAATGCTGCCAGCATCTTTGGTACAATGCCGCAGGGGCCATTCTTAGATTTAATGTTTTAGTTAGGTAATTTATATATTTAGAGTTAGTTTTATTTAATTTTAGTTTTCTTTTTCAGTTATTGTGTTATGGTTGTTATATTATTTTATGTTGTTTTACTTAATTAAAGTTAATCGTATCTACCAGTTAATATTCCCAAAAAAAACAAATTTAGCTCAAAAAAATACATTACAATAACGAGCAGTGAGTGAGTTGAGTGACGTAGTTGGGTCGCTCGCTTCCTGCTACTTGCTATATTATTAACTAATAATATTTAATTTGACCACGGAATGCTATTTTTTTAAATATTTAAGGCCTATTTATTTGATTTTACAACATTAAACCATTAATTCGTTTTGTTTCAATAAATATTCAAATTATCCGAAAAATTCGAATATTCGAATATCGGAAATCGAACTATTCATATTATTCGAATATTAAAAACCAACGAATATTGCAAACCCTAGTTGGGGTATTTATACGTGCGTTAATAAATAACCTTCGATAGCGCGATGTAGACCTTCCAAATTCAAAATGCTCGAAACAATGAAGAATCGAATCTTGACAGATAAATTTAAAACAAAAAAAAACAGCTGGACAACTAGGTTTAAATGTCAAGACGAACGAGTAAGTAAAACCTTTTCGTATAATATACCTACGTACTTTTTAATTTGTAAGTATGTATATTCAATGGCCATATGGTCCTGTTTTAGTACCTATGTCACTGTGCCCCATACGTTACAGCAATCATTTATATGTCAAATGAAAGGGAAAATATGTACTTTAAATGAATATACTTACTTATAAGTTTCAAATCATTTAACATTATATGAAGTACCTAGAAGTTTAAGGGTAATTCGATAATTATTTACATAACCTCAAAATCTACAACATTATGTTTAACGTTATCGCACTAAGTATTTTTTGTTTGAAATTTCCGTACGTACCTACCTACTACAGCGTACGCTGATTAGCATTGTAATTAATCGGTATTTAAATAATAGCAACAACAAGGGCAATTATTTTTTATAGGTATTACCTACTCGTATAAGAGTTCAATTATGATTTAAGTTTTGACTTAATTAGTGTAGATTTTATTTTGTATGCCAATGTGCAGCAATCGAATTAGCGTAAAACCTCTCAAATGAACGCCTCTAACTCAGGGAGACAGAATTATACCAGCCATATAGTACCTAGTAGTATTTTTTAGTTGCACCCCTTTCGTCACCTGGTTCCTACTGGTCAATTAGAAGAGTTCGTAATACGGCCTCCATGGACACAAAAGTATCAAAAGTCATGCATGTTGTCGTGAATTGACCACCGGGCATTATTGTTGGTGTTGATAGGGTTCAATATTCACTAATTTCCAGTGACACGCCGATGCGTGTGCGTGCAGGCCGGACCAATCGGACCATAGAAATTAAATGTAACTTATATTGTATGGGATAGTTTCATTTTCAAACTTTTTTTTTTAAGTTTTTCCGCTGATTATAAGTACAGTTTTTTATTACACATAATTACTACTTACCTAGTTAATTAATTATACTGTCGCTGTTGGCGCGTGTTGGTTTAGTGCAAGAGCTGTTAGGCATTTATGGGTGCGTATTTGAGGCAACCATATTAAACAAAGAGGCAGACCTTGCTGAAAGGTAGTGGGGCTAGATCGACCATTGAATTTTTAAAGTAGTGTTTTTTTCATGCAATATATGTTTTGCAGGCAATTTGACATATTATTTTAGTAGGTACTTACCGTTAGAGGAGGGTGGGCTAATTGGCTTGTATGACCAATGAGGACAAGCGATAAATCACCAGATATGTACCTAATTCTAAGTTGTAAACTATTACTATGGCAGGTAGTTCGAAATCTATTTGTGAAAAAAGTTATCGCCATGCAAAGACAGCGGTGTTGCAAAGTAATTATGTTAACGTGTCGTCTATGTATAAGCGTCCCGATGTTTCAGATTTTTCAAATAAATCTCACAGTTATTTGAGGTTTGTGTACTCGCGACACGCGCGCGCTATGTATACTCACGGTAAGAAAAGGTTCGTCACTTTTGGACCTTAAAAGCATTGAAATAGAGTCGAAAAGTGACGAAACCGTTACTATACACTCGTAAATATAGAAGATCCCCTCTGATGTATTTTATTCTTTTGTTTTTCGTTTAGAAGGACAGACAAGATGCCGAAGAAAGGGAAGGTGAACAAGTTGGCGCGCATGTCGGACGAGGAGCGCGCGCGCTACCTGCAGCACCGTGCCGACGTCGAGGAGGAGGCGCGCCGGCGCAAACGGGAGCTCGTCGCGAGGTTCATCAAGGTGGGGCAAGACATGAAGCTATAACATTTACATACATAAAAACTTTCAGAGCTGACATCTCTTAAACGGCTCGACTGGTTTTCATGGAACCTAGCTAAGAACCAACGCTAAACAACCAGACAATACATACAGACAGACACACACACACATATATTGCGGTTGGGGGTTAAAAACGAGTACCTAACGCATTTCTTGACATCACTATGTCTTACCACAAATGAGACAAGGTAATTTTTGTATGCAAGGGCTCTATTCTACTCAGTAGAACCATATTCCTTTTGACATGTTATGGTATTGTTTTTTACTTGGCTTCCATTACTGACAGGTAAACTAGAACCATCGTAACGTTGAAAATACGATATCATATCAAAAGAAAAAATACATAACCAAATAGTTTTACCGAGTAACATACATTTGTCTTACGCGCACCTACTTATAGAGTGAGGTACTCGAACTGGATTCGCAACTTGTTCGTCTATTTAGCATTTTCCCTTGATGTAAGTACCTAAATACTTAACCGGGAACATTCGTATAAAATGAGAATACAAACGAACGCAGTGTAATATCAATTGATATAACAAGATAGCAAATGAATACTAATCATGAGGACAGAGGTAGACCCTACCGTTATGTTGTGCTATTACCGCGAAGATTGGCATACTTACAAATCCAGTCGCAATTTTTTAGAATCTTGTTGATCCTCAATGTTGTGCGTGTTGATTTTTTTGGAATTTGTATCAATTTGTGCTCCTATCTTTCTTTCAGAATAAACTTGACAAAGAGCAAGCCTTCAGTCGGATGAACACGGCCAAAGTAAACCAGGCGTGGCGTTATATCCTCCGCCGGGTGAAATGCAAGCAAATGGCGTTAGAAATCCAGGTACATCATCACCGACTGTTTTAAAATGACGCATTTACATCTAGCATGGATCTAAATATTTACTAAAGTCAAAGAAGTTTGTTCGCGGCCAGGATGTCAGACTTTGGCAAGGATAAGGCAGCATACAGACATGCACTCTTATCTAGAACTTCACTTCGCGCCGAATAATATTCCTTACTCCAAGAGGAATGACTCTAAATACCGGGTATCTTTCGACTTAGGTAATCCCTTTCATTTCTGTATTGCGCTGAATGTGAGGGATTGTGTCTGAATGTGGAAGCCAATTAATTTCACTGTACCTCCACCAATCCATACGAGATAAGTAGCAAGCGTAGCTGTATTGTATTTTTTGTGTTTTTTTTTCATTTGTACATATTACATAAGTACATACATAATTATGTAGATATATCTTCGGTATATCTTGGGTTGCCCACGAGGGTCGCGCGCATGTTTTTTGACTACAAAACAAAAGAGAAATGGCGAACCATCTCCAGCCCCAAAGCTGTTAATGTCATTTTATTTTGAACTAAAGTGATCGATATGAAGTGAAAATTGCAGACGGCAGCGCGGAGTTATCAAATATTCAGGGCTATGCATGCACTCTTATTTACTTGACGATTAGAGTTTATATTATGCTTAGTAGGTATCAAATTGGCTAGCTTTTCCATGCGAGTTCGTCCGCGTACAAATCGATTATCGCTGTTCTCTCGGGAACTGTCAATGTTTTCGGGGCAAAAAGTATCCGATGTCCATCTTCAGAGACGGACATCTCTGTATCCACCAAATTTTATGCCGACCGGTTTAGACACTAACCGAACTGTAAAAACCACAAACAAGCAATGTCTTTATTACAAACCTATGAATATGTTTATTACTCCAATCTATTCAACGTCTCTACTTTACCTATGTAAAATCGATATCATCATGGGTATTGGTTACAAAACCTGTAAACGATGACAATGTGTTTTCTAAATTAGTCCAGGAAAAGGTAGAGTGTATAAGTGAACTTATAGGAGTTGACGGTTACTAAACAGGGAGCCATGAGCAGTTTTAACTTCCTGGTGGAGCGCAAAGACCGGCTTCTAGCGGCTTTGGTGGAGGCTCTGGAGGACTGTGACAACCAGCACCGCCGCGCCTTCCAGGCTCACACGGAGACCCTCAGCCAATTCCTGGGTAAGACCAGCTGCTTCTGTATGTACCACTGGCAAAATGTATGTACGTATCACACTGGTAGGTTGAATAAACTTCTTACAGAAAGAGCAGGCTACCATCATGGGTTCTAACTTAAGTACATACTTTTATAACTATAACCCATAGTTTAGCAAGAGTAAAATAATGTGAAAATAACCATAACTGCTATGTGCAATATTCAAATGAGTTAAAGCAACAAGGTACGATATTAATGATCATCTTACTTATTCGCTCTCAGGCATAGGGTCAGAGCGCCTGGACAAGCTGCAGAATGAATACGAGCTCCAAAAGAACGGCCTACTGGAGAACTGGGACAAGGAGGAGTGCGACCAGGTCAACGGCCAGGAGCGCGCAGAGTTCCAGCTCAGCCTCATCAGGTTTATCCAGGACCGGGAGTTCCAGGCTGACAACAAGGAGAAGGAATTGCTTCGCTCTACGATGAAGAATGACGAACGACTCGAGGTAATTATAACTGACCAATCTATCTGTACATTATAAATCAGTGTCTATTTATTACTGCTTATCTTATCTTATCTTATCTTATTTTATACAGATGGGTCCTTTTGGATACACATCTACCTTTTAGGATCTTTGGTGCAATGGAATGTGCTGATTTTCTCACGACGTTTTTCTTTCACCGTACTTTGGGTAATGTTCTATCTGCCCAATGGAACCCCGAGCCCGACCCATCATAGAACGGCGTCACAGTGACATTATAAAACAATTGGTTTGCCACTTGACATTTGCGGCCCACTTACTAAATAAGTGTCTATTTACCCGAAAGTGGCAAAGCCTGAAAAGAGCGTTACGTGTTTAACCTATATCCGACTCTATGTTCCCTCGTAACTACGTAATGACTAAACCGATTTAAATAAAATTATACATGATAACTATGATAAGTAACATTACTTGGACGACATTATCCAAATAGCAGTTTGGTTTTTTGAAAGCTTGCTTTTTGTTAGACTTTTACCTTTTTTCTTACGACTTGAATCATAAATCATAACGTTGCTGTGACACAGTTCTGTGGTGGATCAGGGTCCCATTAGGCTGATAGTAAATTCCTAAGTTAGAAAAAAATATTGCTACATCCAGAGGGGCTATTGCCTAACGAATTCGTAATCGCAATCGTTTTCATTTTGAAAATCGAAGGATTGTCTGGATACAAAAAGAAAACAATTGTTCCGGTTTGAAGCCAATGGCGATTGCGAGTGCGTTAGGCAATAGCCCCTCTGCTCATTAGTACCTTACGATGATGAGTCGACGTTTGTACTAATAATTTTATTCATTGGTCGTAAGTGGCTAACTTACCTCAAAAGCTACTTAATGGATTTGATGCGGTTTTCACCATCATTAATTCATGTTTATATGTATACTACCTGTCTGAAGGAAGTACGTTAATAACGACGACGAGTAGGTAGTACCTAATTGTTTACAAGATGAAAAAAGACCAAATACCTCCGGCAAGCCATCAGATATCGTTCTGAGCCGATTCCATAGCGATAATCTATTGCTGTTATATTCATAGACGTACCTCTTTTAGACAGACAGACCGATCAAGACTTGGTTAAAATTATATATACTGTGGATCTTTTCAGCACGAAGAAGAGATGCGTATCCTATGCCGACCGAGGAAGCTGGAGGTGGAGATGTACTGGAGCCAACTCCGGGAGGTTTACAACTCTTACTTCGAGCAGTTCCAACCCATCATGAGCCACTACCAGGAGCTCAGGGAGAAGGACGAGTTCTACCAGAGGGACATAGCGCGGAACGAGTTACAAATAGAACAGACGTCGGTAAGGGGAAACAAAATTTTATACCTCATTACCTATGTATATTACATTAGTCATTATCATTTAAAAATAAGTTTTGGTCAATATCCTATAAATTCTTGAATTGCCTTACATGTTCGTCGATTAGATGGTCAAAAGTGAGTTGGTTTAAGAGTTACTATTAACGAACTTTTCTTTAAGGAGCTGCTGATGACTCTACAAAAAGAATCGGCGAAATCCACAAGTGTAATGGCTTCAAAACTAAAAAGAATGGCCGCGCACCGGGAGGACCTATCGAAGAAGTACTGGCAGTTCAAGAAGGACACAAAGATAGACAAGAGCAGAACAGAAGAGTATCTATCGATGATGGTGAACGCCAGTCAGGATGCCATTGAAGTATATTTTGCTATGTCCCTACATTTTCAATTAGTTATTACCATGAACGTAATTGTCCATGGTACAGTCACGTCTAATAATATGGACACAGTTAAACTTTCATAAATATGTAAACACGACTCTACTGCAAGGGAATAAAGTTGTATATATATTTCTGAAAGCCTGTTAATGTATACATATTTATGATGTTGACTGTACTAGTTACTGCTCGTTCATAGTGAATAGTCTGGCTAGTCGGTTCAGATGAGTAAAATGTTTATCTAAAATGGTTTCCTAATTCATTTTACCCTGAGAGAAAAGGACAGAGTTATGTAACTGGTATAGCTCCGTCCTTTACGCTCACCGTAAAATGAACGCATAGCTATGTCATAATAACCCCCCCAGGTCACAAAATTGGGTATAAAAGGCCTAATATATATTAAATAGTTCATGGGATTCTAGGAAATCAGCTCTTTCTACTGAAATCAAGAAATATTTTATCGTTGTGTTACAACTGTTACTAGCCAATGGTCTAAACTTACTGAGTTATGATTTTGTAGGGTCTCGAACATATGAAAAGCAAGTTAGACAAGGTAATGCAGCTGGCAGACATCTGCAGCAAATACGAGCTCGAGAGCGACAACGACGTGATGAAGAGCGAAATCGATAGACAGTCCGAGGACTTTGAGAATCTGGACGGGGATATGATTGTTAGTATTTTTTGGTAGCAGTAGAAACTAGATTAAATTGCTAAACCAGAATAAGAAAGACGTCTGATTAATTATACTAAATTATCGAATAAAAATAGCGGGACACTTTGTAAAGAATTTTAGTACCATTTGATCTCTCTTGAGTTACTCTTGAGTAAGTAACGATGTGGCGTTTACGAGGTACTGCGGTATAAAGATCCTATACAACGCTTAAGGATCGCCCCTTATCATTATACTTATTTCTAGTTTTATTTAATGACTATGGTTTCCCACTCATTCTTATTTGATTTAGCATTTCTTACCCCCCAAAACCCATATATTTTTTATGTGTACTACTAACCTGTGTTGTCAAATTCCCTTCCTCATCTGTTGATTTTTTTTCGCACGCCTGTGTTATGTTATACTCATTCAAACCCCACATTGTACAGGAATACCTTCTTATATCAGATATTAAAGACTGATCCATCGTTATTGTTCATAGAATGAGTGTAAAGAATACAGCAAGATGGATAAACTGATGTTGAAAATGAACAATGTTAGGGTTCAGACATTGTGCTTAAGAGCCGAGAAGGACAAACTGTCTAAGGAGAACGCCCAGCTCAAGAGCTACATCAAGAGGTGCCTGACAGACCTGGCTCTCAAGGGAAGCCAGGGTCGGCCGTACAGCACCGTTCAGGCAAAGACGCAGAATATAGATGTCTCGGGGAACGTTCTGTAAGTGCACTCCATCCCATCTTTAAAGGTTGCAAAGCGGCGAAATCTTTAACACGAAGTTTCTAGACTGATAACAGTAGCTGTTGGTTGGGAAACTAGGCTCATAATGACTGACGAACTCTGTCGGTGTAGAAGTCGTTTATCACTACTTTTTAAGGAACTCCGATTTTCCGGGAATTAACGTAGATAGATACCTACCGTACATCAGCTCCGTGCTGTAAACTATCTTTGTAACAAAATATCACATCGATCTGTTGGTAACAAAGATGGGACTTTCGCGGTTGCAATATTACTAGTAAGGATTCCTTTGGTATCTATTTTCATATTTTTTTCTAGTACTTCTTCTTCCTGTCCATCTTCATTCGTGAAGGATGGCTGCCACCTCCTTGTACTTATCTCTATCCGCACCCAGCCGAACAGCTGTTCGACGTAGGCAATGGCGGTCCTAGTCCTACATATTAGTTAATATTAAAAATATGAAAAATCTTAGAGGATATTAGTGTGCCGGTCACGATGAAATGATTTAACTTTAAACTTGGTCTATGTCAGACACTGGAGTGTTTGTCCCCAACATTCTGATAGTTATCCCAAGGAGAAACGCTAGTTACCATATAATGGTCGTTCATACTGATGTACTCTCGGTCTTGGTTACGGACTTTGACTCGTATTTGACTATATACTTATACCCAATTTACAGAAACCGCCCAGTTACCTGTGTAGAAGGCGCGCTCTCCAACGCAGTGCTGCATGAGAAAAGGATGCAGCTCGAAGCGCAGCGCAACAAGGAGAATGTGGTGCAGTCCTTCCCTCGGGTGCAGTGCTGGATAGACGGCGTGTATTAATCTAAGTCACTGACATATCAACGCCCAGCTCAAACCGCTGAGTCTAGAGATTCCCAATTTGGCACGTAGGTTCCTTCTGAGGTCTAGGGGTGCACTAAGAAAGGATTTTCTGAAACTCGACCCCCAACGGGAAGTAATAAGGGGGAAAATTATTCTTCGCGTTCGAAGTCGCAGGTGTCCTCTAGTTACTAATAGGTATACAGTGTGTTACCGGCATGCGGGCATTTATTAAAACTGGCGATAATATGTTACTTTAGCAATTGTTTGTAAGTGTTATCAATTAAAAATCAATTAAAATAACTTTACAATTAATTTTCTTAGATACTGACCATTTTTAATGTAGTGCTGTTGTAGTACAAGGCATGTCGTGGTACGGGGGTAAATCATAATAATCAAACTATCAATCGACTGTCATTTATAATTGTCAAATTGCTGGCAATTACAATTTTGTTAGAAAGTTAACAAAGCGTGAAATTGTGTTTATTAATTAAATTAATGTCATAGTTACCTACGTTACAAATATACTTTATTTTAAACAACTTTAAAAAAAGCCCGGGTGCTGGTAACACACTGTATACAAATTGTTTCGTAAATTCTTTATAATTAATGAGTATAAGAATAAGTGTGTTGTCTCAGGACTAGCGCCCTAGAGCCCTATAAAATACTCAAACAAAATTCCCTCCAAATCTCAAGTCCCTAGGTTTAGCGGCTTAGACTGTGCGTTGTCTGTCCGTCAGTTTCGGGAGAGTTTTATATGTACACTAGCTTCTGCCCGTGACTTCGTCTGCGTACATTTCGATTATCGTTATTCCATCGGGACCTTTAAAGCCGGAATGAACTGAAACCTATGTGCTAATTCAGGGTATACGCTATCTCCAAATGTCATCCAAATCCGTTCAGCCGCTGCTGCGTGTAGGAGTAAGAAATAAACACAAACCTTTGCATTTGTAATCATTTACCTACGCTATAGAGTTATTTAGGCTGTCCGCATAATAATTAATACATTAGTTATAATTCCGCTCATTCCTAATTTATTCCAAATATTTATAATAAATCGCTGATTAAATGCAAAAACGCCACAAAACAAAAACAGATATAGTTTGATTTAAAACATATAGCATTTAGAGTATATAGCATTCCGAATTTAAATAAAAACACAACACATTTTGATTTGTGGCCCTTTAGTATTTAAGCAACGATATGTTTAATTTTAATGATTTATAATTAGTTTCGTATACCAGTATTTAATCAATTTATTGATATAAGAATAGTTTACATTAAGAATTTTTTGTAGCACTAAATCTGAAATAAAGTTTTAATATAATCATCTTTTTTTTTATCGTACCTCAGTTCAATATTTTACTTTGTCTTAGACTGAGGCTACACTGAGACGGAAACAAGCGGAGCGGAGAGGAGAAGTTTAGGGATCGACCAATGATATTAGTTGAAATCCACATCTCGTCTCCGCTCCGCTTCAGTGGAAACAGTCAAGCGGAGTCTTGGGACGCCCTGTATGCTGCTTAAGGCTGCGGCTCCACTCAGCTCCGCTCAGTTCCGCCTCAGTGGAGCCGCAGCCTTATACCATATCGTTATCTATCATATTGGTAGCGGTAGCTTACGGTAGCTCTTAGGGCGACATGTTTTATTTTATCTGGTAGCTAACAAAAACAAAAAACAAAAAAAGCGAAATAAATTTGTTAAGAATCAAGATCGTAGAAAATGGAAAGAAGTGGTCTCTGCCTACCCCTCTGGGAAACAGCCGTGATTTAATGTAGGTATGTATGTATGTAAAAAAATGGAACGGTGGTTTTTATTTTCAGTTTAACATTTGGTTACGGATTTGAACCATTAATTAGAACCCGACTGTAAAGGCGTGGCATAACAAGTGTAAATAGAGGGCATATTTAGTATAAAGCTTAAAGACAATCTCTTTTCAGTTGTAATGTAACTGGCAGTTCAATAACTGTTAGTGGTTGCTATGACAACTAATCAGTGAATCGTCGGTTGCCATAGGCATCGATTTAATTTAATTACCGACGTTGATTTATGGCAGAACTAAGTAAAGTGACTTTTTGTATTTAAGCTAATGGTAAGTTTCCCTTAAATTAAGATGCCTACTTGAAAATTACTTCACACCATGTCTGCCACTTTAGCCTACCTACCTAACCTAACCTACTAGTGATTTAAACTCTGCATGATTTCACAAAAGCAAAGAGGTCATTATACTTAACTATAAAACTCTAAGTAATTTTAATTAAACAATAGTGGTGGGACACATTACCCCCTACATCTATTATAAGAAATAAAGTATGAAGAAAGATAGAATAGCTTACTTTAAATAAACGTCACATTGGAACAGTGTTTAGGTCCGTAGCGCAAATCGTATTTTATTAAAATTAAAACCGTTCTCCATGTTTACGAATACGTCAAATCAGTGACTAAGAATATTGTAAAGTCGGTAACATTTTTCGTTGAAATAATGTTTTTAATGGAGGTTTATACATACTTTGAAAGCTTAAAGGAAATTAACGATAACGGACTCTGCAGATCGACATAGTTTAACCCTACGTATGCTTAGGCATGGATCCGTGCTCAAAATTTGGATACCTTTTTGTATTTTTATTAAGTTTAATTTTATGGACTATGTCATAATCAGAAGAGACTAGAACTTGGTACATTTTTGACCTCCCGCATACGAGGGGTTAATATTGTTAGTAAAAATGGAAACGTGACCCCCGGTCAACTCTTTATAGATTTAAAGAAAAAAAAACAAGCCGTCCATTTCTGGTAGGTAGGTACTGAAATGGAAAAATTGCTTATTTTCTTTT
Source organism: Acleris laterana (assembly GCA_963966035.1). NCBI lineage: Eukaryota > Metazoa > Arthropoda > Insecta > Lepidoptera > Tortricidae > Acleris > Acleris laterana. The sequence continues at coordinate 14,297,978 of OZ014443.1, forward strand.
ACTGTGGATTTAACACCATTTATTAATCATGTGATAGTAAATAAAATTGTGCGGTTTTAGAGTTATTAAATGAACATCAATAGTTTTTTTGCCGGTCACTTTGACTCCATGTCAAAGTGATCGGCAAAAAAAACATTTAAAGTTTTTATTTTTTTATTAATTTTTGCTAACGTGGTTGCGCTTAATTTTTATTGCGAATGATTCCTACTATTTATTTGTATCGCCATAATTAATAACAGCTACAACTACAAATAGTATCGCGCCTGATGTAAATCAATAGCAAGTCTACTGAAACTGCTATCTTATCTCGTAATATGGTAGAAACTTATTTAAAAGTACCGTGAAATACGCTTACATTGCCACCTAGGGTATCATTGCCCGTAATGCAATTTACAAACAAATTCGTTAATGTGGAAAAAATCTTCTTTTTTGTCTTTTATCTAGATATTCTAAACTACGTAACAGATTTTAATGCGCTTTTCATCTAAAGGTAGATTCATTCAAAATGAAGGTTTATATGTATACAGTTTCATTTGTCGTCAAATGAGCCATTGATTTCGACAGGACAGTAAAAAAAAATTTTTTATTTCCTTAACAAATCATATCATGGCCGTCGTCTCCTTGTAAATTATTTCAAAATAACCTGTGCTCGCGCTCTTCCATAGGTACCTACAGTTTATTTATTATAGTGCCATTCTTAAAACTATTATAACCTAAATTTTATTTGTATGTGTGTGTATATGTGTGCGTGCGTGCGTGTATGTGTGTGTGTGTGGTGTGTATGTGTGTATCTAGACTATAATTCCTAGCAGATCTTCTACTCGTACTTGATCATAGTTCTTGTCTTCCATCCAACTTGTTATTCTACTTACACACAAGTGAAGCAATTGATTTCCCCATTTAGTTTTACCTCTTTTCGGGGTAATTACAGATGGAGGAATTAATGGAAGATGGAGGAGCGCAGGAGGAGCGGGCCGTCATCTCCGCGCGCTCCAACGCGTCGTTGAGCCCCTCCACCCTGTCCGGCAGCACCTGGGCCTTCAGCACCGACTCCTGCCTCAGCGACACTGCCCTGAATCAAGACTATAGCCAAGACAACGGTACGTGCTCATCCTAGGAAGAAGCAGTCAATGCAGTCGAAGCAGAGAATTTAATTTAATTTATGAACTCATCTGGTGATGTAAGTGCAGTTAAAGTCATAAATATATATGCGTTCCCGAGACGTCGAAAATATCTAAACACCTTTATGCCGCTTACAACAAGGTCTGGATATATGGATGTTGGTGTCTTCGACTGTACTAGTTTAAGTTTTAATTTTAAGAACTTAAGATATCCCACCGTATCATAATTAGAAGTACGACTACGACTACACCGACTTATGTTTTCTTTAGTAATCTGTGGTTAACGGTGTTGGTAGCACTATAACATAATAATATCATGTTGCACTGTATACTACTTAATAATAAGCCAAGATTGTGTTACTGTAAGCGAAATAAATTTGTCAAGATCGTAGCAAGTGGAAAGAAGTGGTCTCTGCCTACCCCTCTGGGAAACAGGCGTGATTTAATGTATGTATGTATGTATGTGTTACTGTTTGTTAACCTAAATAAATAAATAAATGACGGATGCATAGAAACCGAAAGATTGACAACAGCAGACCTAAATGATAGCCGGTTTACAAAGAGCTATTTTAGACCAAAGAATATCCCGTAACAGGATTGGTTTACATTGCGGAAATGTCTTCTACTTAGAATATTTCTAGAACTTAGAGTTTTATGGCATCAAGACAATATTATGGTCAACAGGCTTATAAAAAGAATAAATATATTAATGGTCAATACCACAGAATTTGAAAAGTGGTGAGTGGTCGTGATGATTTATTGAAACATCATTGTGATCGGTAAAAGCATTAATTTGCTATCTGATTCTTCTACTTATTTGTGTTGTGATCATGGACTGTACATTTCCAGTTTTGACTCCCGTGGATGTCGAGGCACTGATCCAAACGGAGCGCTTGACCAAAATCTTGGACGAGTGCGTTTACAAGACCAAATTGGCGATATGTGTGCCGGAGCTCGTGACAGAGTTCAACACGCTCAACTCCATCCTGTCCAGTAATGACATGGAGGAGCTCCTGATGATATTCGACCAGTATGACAGCGCGCAGAGCTGTAGCAGCCTGCTGAATGTGGCGGCTATGGACGAGATCAAGGCTGTGAGTTAAATTCCTTATTCCAATATTCGCTACTTATCGAAAAGTATAGGGATTTGAGAATTTTAAATCAGTTGACGGGCTACCATGGTATAAAGTCACCTTGATAAAAAATACCGGCCAAGTGCGAGTCGGAATCGCTCACGAAGGGTTCCTTACTATTATCTATATGTTTATCATTCATTAGACGTACGTTACATTTGTTGTATGGCAAGCGCACATAAGTACTTATTTTATCCTGTTTTTAGTGTTTGTTGTTATAGGGGAGACCGGGGATGGTTGACTATAGGGGTAGGTAGACTAACTATCAAAAACTCGTCCAACGCAAAGGCCTTGAGCCAACCAATAAGGCACGAGAGTCCGCCACCACCCCCCGGTCAGTCACCGGGAACGCGGCGTCGTGCACGCATGTCGTTGGAGAGAAGGAGCGTGCGTGATATTGAAAAACAACGCACGTAAGTAATTATTTTTGTCGTAATATTATTTGTAATGACGCCCACTTATTTGATGTTATTGATTATCAAAGCATTTGTAACGAAAGTTTGACTCATGGTCTTTCTGTGCATTATCATTCTTATTGATTTTGTCGCAGTTTTAAGGTTATGGCACGTGATTATAAATTAAAACGTGGTTCGGGGCTAGTAGACTAATGTTTAACGGGGCTGGTCGACCACCTAGTCAACCTACCCCATCATGTTGCAGCCTCTGTTGCCAATTATATTGTTATCTACTTATTTATATTTATGTATTTATTATATTATGTATACATTTATGTATGTATACTTTTAATATGTTATAGGATATTATGTTGTAAGTTTTAGTTTTGTTATATATCTGTTTTGTTATTCTGTGCACCTAGTGTGTAATTCTCTTGAATACTTGTTCAACTGGTAGAGAATGCCACTGGGCATTAAGTCCGCATTTTGCACGGTTTTTTGTGCAATAAAGAATTAATTAATACATAATCAAATATTATTGAATATTCTACACATCAAATAAAGTCGGTATTTTTGAAATTTTATCTAAATCTTGTTGTTTCAGGACCATGCGAAAATATAAAAGGAAAACTAATAAGGGGAGTACACCCAATCATGTAATAGAAAGAGCATGTCAACAAGTTTTATTTGACAAAAAAAGTATAAATTCTACAGCGAAAGAATTTGCTATACCATACAAAACACTCCAACGCCACGTGGTAAATATGAAAAAAAAATATTGGAAACAAATCCTGGATTATCGAAGTCCGAAACTACTTTAGAGAGCATTGGATACAGAAAAAACAGACAAATAATTGTTTATTGTTATTTGAAGTTTATTATGTTTAATTAGAGTGGCGGAATATCGCTTTTTTGTTTCAATAAACAAAAAGAATAATACACCTGTTTTTGGTATCTTTTATCCCTATTTCTTCGTAGACATTGCCCTAACAACTTCATAGGTCAACTTACCCCTGCTGACAAGTCAACCTACCCCAGATATGGGGTAGGTTGACTTGTTTTTCCTATTCTACGAGATCCGGCCTGTACACTATATCGTAAGGAATATGGTGCTTTTGACCACTTTTTTGTAAAGCTTAATGGTATATTCTATTAACTGAAATTGGTATGAAATTAATATACTTTAAAGAAATGAAAATATTAATGCTTAAGTTGAAATTTGGTCAACCATCCCCGGTCTCCCCTACCGTCTAGCTATCACGGTTCATAAGATACAGCCTGGTGACAAACAGACAGACAGACAGTGGAGTAAAGGGTCCCGTTTTTACCCTTTGGTACGGAACCCTAATAATGCGTAGACAACCTTACTCAGGCCGAAAACTCGAATGAAGACTGCTGTAGGTAGCGATCAAGAAGAACCATACATACACAAGGTACTCTCTGTGTTCAAACTCTGTTAGATTAGAGTTATACACTGTAAAAAAGGGTTTTGAATACAGATTTATATATATTATGTTTTTTAATTATTTATTACAACAAACATAAATCTCCATTTTCACCTTTAACTCTGATAACTGTTTAATACAGATTAAAATTAAAATAAAGATAAGAAAAGAAGAGATTTTTATAAAGTGGTCTCGCACGAACCTTTTAAATCCTGTTTGAAATGGTTCCGCAAATAAAAAAACAAAATTATATGTATTTCTGAAAAGGTTGTAGAGTCAACTCTCCTTGTACTAGCCAACTATAGTAAGTTAACTGTAATAAAAATCGTCAACTATAGGGGTGTTTCAAATATCAATAATAAAGTTGTTTTTTACTTTTAGGGAGAGATCACTCTGAAGAATCGCCTCAACCCAGAGCTAGCCCACATTCTGTACATTTTAAACAGTCATGCGGAATTGAAGCCTAAAGTAGAGGAAATGATAACACAGGTAATGTTACTTATAAATGCTTATTTTTATTTGTAATATTTTGTGACACGTTTATTTTCTATTTCAATAATAACCAGCGCTTTTGTTTTTCTTCCAGATGATACAATCCTGTCTGGTAAGTAATTTTGATGCGGGATATTTTTGAATGCTTGTTTTATTTAGCCTACTGTTAATGCTATACACATCCAAAATTTGTGGATTCGTGGGTTAACTACAACAGGTTGAGGGAGAGAAGATGCCGCCCCCGCTGGAGTACCTGTGGCATCTGCACACCTTCCGCAACCAGATGGCGAAGCAGCTGGCCACGTCAGCGGCCGAGGAGCTCAGAGCCAAGCTCGGCACGAGGAAGCTTGAAGCCAGCAACGCAAAATTGGTTAAGCAAATCAAAGGTTGATAGTCACAAAAACCTAACCCTAACGTAATTAATATTTAAGATACAAATCCTGAAAACATCATGGTTTCAGCAGAAGATAATGTTCGATGATAAAACAGTACTCCCAGACACTACTTGCACTCGCAACTGTCAGTATATTTTATCCCTCGTATTTTAGAGTAAACCGAAGATTGCCGATCGCTATAAGATAATAGTATAGTGCGATAGCTCTTAGAAGGTACTTCGGGTTCGTACTTGTCTCTCACTCGCTCTTAAACGCTCTTATTCAGACACCCGACGATACCCCAAAGCACCTTCTAAGTGCTAACAGACTTTAGTACTGTATTAAAGACTTATATAAACTAAGAAGTTGGATTGTAATGTATCTTTTTTAAATTTAGTTATGACTGAAAGAATTGTGCAAGGGAAAGAGGACTTCGAAAAAAATACGGCGGCAAAAAGGAATTTGATCAAGAACTTGGAAGATGAATTGGAAACTTTGCATGCCGAGGCGAGCACCGCACTCGCTAAACAGATGTAAGAACTTGTAACTCCATTGAATTTGATTTTTGGTTTCGGAATGTTTAGTTTTTTATGTTTGTAGTTATGTTTCATTGACAATTCAACTTTTTTTTTTTACTAGCCAGATTCTGTTGCCTGCTATCTTCTCTATATTTGGCTGTATTGTCGCCATTCAGACAATTGGGACTGGACAGGCATTCCCGCTTATAGCCATCTTGTGGCGATAACTCTATCTCACTTTTTCACGTCGTGTACGGTTTGTTTTATTTTTGTTTATGTTAAGTACATAATTTTATGAATTTTGCTCTAACTTCGACCTACCTAGATGTAAATTTAACGGTTTACACATATTTCTGAATGTGTTGTAAATAAATACCTAACCACATATAAAAGATAATCTCACACAAATTCACCTAGTCACAAACTAAGCTACGCTTGCACTATGAGTACTAGACAACAACAAATACATTTTTTTTTTTTTTTTTTTTTTATGTCAGAGAAGGCAAACGAGCACACAGGCCACCTGATGGTAAGTGGAAACTGTGACCCATAGACATTCGCATTCACAGGACTGCGATGCAATCCTAAGACTGCAAATGCGTTGCCAACTGAGGACTAAGATGGAATGCCTCTATGCTAGTCATTTCACCGGCCGTCTTATCCCCAAACCGGAACACAACAATGCGAACACTGCTGTTTGGCGGTAGGTTAATGGATAAGATGGTGGTAGCGATCCGGAGGGGCCCTGCACAAGGTCCTACCACCCGCAAACACATATAAGCATATAAAGGAATACTTATTTACTTAATTACTTACATAGAAAACTTCCAAGACTCAAGAACAAATGCTCGCGCTCATCACTCAAATAGCAGGCAGGCAGTATTATTTCGCCGTGCAAATGCGGCCACTAGTGTTTTTTTTTAAATAACCCTCGTTTTTTTTAGCTTGGATTCAGATAGACAGATGGTGCTGCTGAGCCGTGAGCACGAGGCTAACCACGAGCTGCTGCAGCAGGAAAGGGATGATGCCCAGCGCAACTACGACAAGCTACTGGACACGCATGTGTTGCAAGAGAAGAAATTAAGACTTCGCAAGTTAGTGAAATGAAATTATAATTTTTTGAGTGTCGATATCGATGATAAAATTGAAAATGACAATCTTTATTTCTACCAGCGCTTCCCAAGAAATGGCCACTATTGAAATGAAGCGCTGCAAGAAAGTCTTATAATACGGGATTCTCCGGGAATATAGACAAAAGCTTGTGTCATTGATAAACAATAATAACATAATATATGTATAATTGCACCCAATGCTATTTTATTTTTGCTGAAAAGGAAATGCCTATTATTGTATACTGAAGAACTGTCGTATTTTGGAAGCAGGCCGAAGCCGCTGGCGGGCCACTGGTCTAAACTGCACTCAAAAGCAATGAAATCGGGTCACTTTCTACGGAAATTCTATACAAAGTGACCCGTTTTCATTGCTCTTAACTACATACATACATACATACATAAACTCACGCCTTTATTCCCAGAGTGGGGTAGGCAGAGCTACAGAATTACTAACAACCCTAATAACTTGTTAATAATTCTGTAACCACATTTTGTACTTTTAGGCTAAGATGTTTACCAGTATATTAGTGACTAGGTTGCTCTTAACTATAACTAATTAAGTAGGTATAATTTTGTAATAATGTTCTACAAACATTATGTGTATTTTAAATTGGCCGCTTACACAACTTAGCAGGTACGCATTCATTTAAAGTACATAGGAACACTACTCTATTCGTCGCATTTTGTTCTTAGAAAATAATTTTAGAGCCGGGGCATGAGGTGTGGGGTTAGATACGATACGACTAACCTCGACTAGTCACAATTGCCTTCCCCCGATTCTGATGCCTACATGTTAATAAAATTGAGCATAGTATATTTTTTTTCTTGATACGGAAGAAAATACGTAATTAAACTTACATGATCACTGTCAAGGTTAAAAGTGGAGACGCAGCTGGCGTCGTGGCTGAACAAGTACGACGTGGAGATGACCGACAAGCAGCTGGAGCTCGACGACTACCTGCAGAAGTACGACGATGAGCTGAAGCAGTGCCAAGAATTGGAGGTGATACACATACCTACTACTTTTATCTTATTAAGTGTTTTTTTTACAATAAGTTAATGTTTTTCCAAATGCAAAATATATCAGTTTTATTCGTCATTCATACTTTAAAAAACCTACTTCCTTACGCATAAACATTCTATATCACCTACTTTATATACGCCCCGGTAAACAACTTAGCCTAATTGTGCAAAATGTGGTTAGGTTATCAACACGTTTTTTGAGTTATTGATAATTCTGTAGCTCTGCCTACTCCACTCTGGATGACCCTAGGGATGAAGGCGTGAGTTTAAGTATGCATGTACGTATTTTATTTAGTTGTGGTATGCTTTGTTGCCTTCAGCGTTGATACTTTCGCTACTGTGCGTTTGTAAACATGAGTAAGAGGACTATCTATCTATCCACCACGTCTTTCTTCAGGGCCAACCAATTTGCACACAAGATAACTAAAACGGTGCTTAATTGCGTCACCTAATAGTTTAAGCCTAATGAAAATTAAATTTAACTACACAAATATCTCAATCTTTTATAGCAGATATGCACTATTTCCGAGAATTGTGACGGTATTAGTCATACAAAATCCCGAGATAAATGAAACCGTAAAAAACAGATTTGCGGTAAGAAATATCCTACCTTCGCTACACTACACCTAAGTATCAGCTTTGTAAAAACAAAAATAATATTCAAGTGATTCTGAATTTGGATGCGAAAAGCACAAGACCGGTTTGAGTGGAGAGCCTTGGGGGAGGCCTATGTCCAGCAGTGGACGTCTTTCGGCTGACATGATGATGATGATGATGATGATTCTGAATTTTGCAGGAGAAGATTGAGATCCAGAACGAACAGTACATTCCCCTGATGGAAGAACGGGATCAGGAGTACCAGAGAGAGTTGACGGTGAAAATGGAGAGGTTCCGTGAACAGCACGCGGCCAGGGTCATACAGCTAGCGTGGCGGACCACCCTGGCCAGCCGCGCCGAGAAGAAAAAGGTAACCGGGACACTGGTTTCCCAGCCAGTATACCGAATGGTCATTGTCTCTGTCATATTTGTGAAATATGGGGCTTATCCCTTCCAAATTGATTTAATTTGGCCAATGTAGGATGATCCCTCTGCCTGCCGTAGGTACTTCGTAGTAAACACTTACTTCACTCTTAGGCAAGGCAAATAAAAAGAGGTAATTTTTTTGTACTTCGTATCAATGAAAGTGTTTACTTATATGAGGTGTCACAGGGACCATTAATGATTGACTTAACATAGGTTCAACCAATGGTGATAAAATACCCTCCAGTTCATTATTGACGATTTCTATCTATACTGCAGTTTGAATGAAGTATTTCTGCATTTAGCAGAACTGCGTCAAAACTGCTTAAATAAAAGCAAATCGTGTAACTTATCTGCCTTTACTTTTATTGTGATCGCATAATCATAACATAATGGTCAACTGCATTATTTAATTTTCTGTTTTTTTTGCAAGCAGCAAAAAGGAAAAGGTAAAAAAGGAAAGAAGAAAACCTAATTAAGTCATGTTGTGTTAATGAACTTTTATAAATAAAAGATTACTAAATAGAGCTACTTTATTACTTACTCCCAAAGGCTGCCAAAGACTAACAATGGGACATGGGACTGACAGGCTGGGAGAGATGCAGCTGTTTTTAAAATGAGAATGGCATATGATATGCGTCTCCTATTCTAACATGTAGCTGCTTCCCTTTCGGCCTATCAATTTGACTGATGGTTTATGCGTGGCTTGTACGGCGGCGGTGGCGAGCGGCTAGTGGCAACCAACAAATGCATAAGTATGTGTGTAAAAGGTGTAATAAAATCGTACAAATCCCTTAACTAAATAAATGTTCGGCAGGAGACATAAATCAAGGCTGATTTACTACGTGAGCATAGTTAGTAGCTATAGGTAGATTTAGCGTGATTTCCCGTGTGGTTGCCGGGTTAGAATAGTTCCATGTCTTCCCGTGGATGTCGTAAGAGAAGCCTTAGGGAATTAAGGCTGTGTAGTACTGTTAGGCGATGGGCTTGCAACCTGTCACTAAAAACTGGTAAACATCTTAGCCTGATTGTGCAAAATGTGGTTACAGAGTTGTCAACAGGTTTTTGGAGTGGTTGGGAACTCTGGGAATAAACGCGTGAGCTTGTGTGTGTTAATAGGATGCCACAGGAGCGCTGTGTCGTCACCGCTGCATGTACAAATAAATTAAATTACTGGTCGCACAATGCTTTGGAACACTAGCGTCGCTCTATGTTAAAATCACAACGTTGCGAACGTGGCAATGCTCGTGTGGCATCGCTCTTAATTGACAGTGCATGTTTGCTTCAATGTACCTAAAATAAAGAGGTGGGGTAAGTAAGTGTGGCGAGACAGGACGACACACCTCGTGGATTGAACACTCTTTATAACTGGGTAGTGATTCTCTCAACGACGGTTGGACGGACGGACGAGTGAATGTCCAAGCGGCGAGTTTAAGTAGTCCCGTCAGTGCGAACAAAACATATTTTAGCGCGTGCAATTTTAATTTAGCAGCATGGTTTCTGCCGATGGATCGAACGTATAAGGCTGCTTAATTGAAAATGCACGTGCTAAAATGTGTTTTGTTCGCTCTGACGGAACTACTTACCTAAACTCGCCGCTGCGATTTCGCTCGTTCGTCCGCCCGGTTGTTTTTGAGAGAATAACACTGTAGGTATTTTATAAAATTAAGGCACACAATCTGGCATAGCGTAAAAATGGTCTTATTCTTAATCACTTACTTTAAATTTGTAGAAGATGTTACTGTATTCAAATTTTAATTTTGACTTCGTTAAAGGCGAAAACGTGTGCCAAATAATCGTCCTCCTAAGTACCTACTGAAAATTTACTACTTAAGCCCTTTAAATTCCGTAAATAGTTTTGTTCAAGCAAATTGATAGTTAATTACCAAAGATCGGAATAGGTTGAGCTAATTTGCCTAAACTTGATGCATCTTCATTCAATAATGTATTCCCATTTCACTCACGCATGAATGAATAGGTATGCGTCAAGTTTAGGCAAATTAGCTCTACCTATTCCGATCTCTGTAATAATTACTGGTTTGATTATATAATGTTTCAAAACATGAAAAAAAGAGCACGAAATTGGTTATAAAAAAAAATATGTGTATTTTCAACGATGACAAATCTTAACTTTTTTTTAGGAAATTGTGAGTTTGAGCCGACAGAAAAAACACGTAATTTTTTGCTCAGAAGTTAGAGGGTTTTAGTCACTTATCAGTACTTTGGAGGACGATTTCTCCCAGTAGGTAAGTTGAGATTGGGCAGCTAAAAAAAATACGTGCCTGTTATTTTAGACTGTACATAGGTATATCAAAATAAACCAAATCGGAGCCGGACAGTTGTTTATTTTCTTGTTAGTCGTGTCACGCCGGGAAACTGCTAAGAAATCAAATTCGTTGACTATAGTCGAGTTGCATGTTGAAATTGAATTAAAAAAAAAAACTTTTTAATGATATGAAAAGAAAATTGTAAGTAGAGGAGAGGACTGATAGCGATATGTATGTATGTGGATGAGGAAAAAGTGCTCTCCGGACGAGCCAGTGTTAAGATGTGGATTAATACATAATATAAGTTTTTTTTTTAAAGTTAGAGGATAAGATTAGTGTTATATTGCAGTTATCTTATTCCTGTATTGTTGTTTACAGCTCAACAAATTAATGAAAAAAATGTTAGCCAAGGCCAAAGCCGAAACCGTGCCTAAAAAGGACCAAAAGAAGAAAGGAAAGGAGGTGAAGACAAATAAAAAATGACGCACTTCTTTTTTATGTGACCTCGGGTCACTTTTGATCCTACGGGGTTCCATTGCCCACCCCTAAAACCATCTTAAAATGTTAATTATTCTATTAAATGTTACATCAGGCCTAAGCCAAAATAAAAAAAAACTCTAAAATCAACCAACCAACCAATTTAAGATGATTACCACTACAATAGTAAAAGTTTTAGGGGTGGGCAATGTTACCCCCTCCCTAGGGTACTTGTTTATGATTATTATTTTGTAAGTTTATTTGAATGTAAATTTTTATTAAATTTTTATTTATTTGGTTAAAAAACTTGGTATTTTTCTGAAACTAAAAAACCATGTCACCCTCGAGCGAGAGAGAGAGACCACGTCTCAGATCCATATATCGTATCAGCCGGTGAAATGACTAGCATAGAGGCATTCCATCTTAGCCTCAGGGTTGGCAACGCATTTGCAGTCTTAGGATTGCATTGCAGTCTTGTGATTGCGAATGTCTATGGGTCACAGTTCCACTTACCATCAGGTGGCCTGTGTGCTCGTTTGTCTACTCGATGCCATAAAAAAAAAAAAAAAAAATAATCATAACTGGTAACACTGGTTATAGACATCCATCGTATTGAGGTACTGAGGTATTTAGTCGAATTCGACGATTGACCTCTTTCTCGAAGTTGGACCTGCCTAGTTGGATCGTTTGAACCAAGTAGACGTACCTACTCGACAACAACTTCGAGAGTGGAGCTCCCAACCGATATTTTATCTCTTCCAAACACTTTGGAATCCTTATTCCACTCGATCGTGTCCTTAATATATCAATCAACCACCAAATCTGTACTGTGTCTGTGTACTTAGGTACCTAATCTGTCTGTTATTTTTTTTCCCGAAGTGCTTGGACGCACTGACTTAAAGGTGACTATTTGATACCAATATTATACGGTATTAACCTCCAGTTTAGGAATTAGGAATTAGGAATTAGGAATTAGGAATAGGAATGCAGACGAGGTTATATACATAAATGAGAGCAGCATCCGTGGGAGAAGCCAAAAGTTGGAGAGGCCCAGGGCGCAGCCCCCGCACTAGAAAACGGAGCTCACCGCCATAATTTATAAGATAGTTAGGTTTGTTAGTTTTTTTTTTCTCCTTCAGAGTAGAAAATAGGCGCTCATTCCCAAAATACCAGTATTTCAAAATACCAAACTACTCTTTTTACCAGGTTCTCAAAAAACCAGATTCGAAATGTTGGGTAAAGATAATAAATAATACCCTAATTTGTATGTTTAGTTTTGGGATTCCGATATATTAAGAATCAGGTATTTTAAAATACTGGTATTTCGGGAATGAGCGAAAATAGGAGCTCCGTTGACTATTACCTCGCCATAAAAAACGGAGCTCACCGGCGTCATTTATAAGATAGTTATGCCAGCGCCACACGCTTGACGTTTGCTGCAAACTCTGCAGGATGCAGCTATACATTGGAATGAGATGGAAATACATCGTGCTCACTCTAAGATATAGTTGCGTCCTGCAGGGTTTGCGCCAAACACCAAGCGTGTGACGCACATAAGTAGAGGCCCTAAAACAAGAGTGTGGTTTTATAAAACGAGCGTCAGCGAGTTTCATAATAGGATCACACGAGTGTTTCAGAGCCTAATTATGTACAGTTACTTACACTACTTTATCTTCACACATATCATAAGTGAGTGGACGGGTCAGAAGGGGCCGCCCTATTCGTACTGTTTCGAGTCAAATCGGAGAAATACTGGAAAAGGGCCGAATCTTAAGTACCCGAAACCGACGTGCGTGCAAGACTCGATGTATGAATGTGGAAGAAGCGAAAGAAATTTGTCAAGATCGTAGCAAGTGGAAAGAAGTGGTCTCTGCCTACCCCTCTGGGAAAAAGGCGTGATTTAATGTATGTATGTATGTATATCATAAGTACTCTAAGATGGGTTCAGAACCCGTAATGCAATTCTACCTGTAAAATATAATAATATATTAAAAAAATGCAATAAAAAAAAAATGAACAAAATACAGAAACATTATTTATTGTAATAGTTGTAATAACAACAAACAAAAAACATTCAATTTTTCACAATCCTACTTTCGTAACAGCAAAAAACCAACAAACAAAAATTATGAAAACACTAGGAAATTATCAATATTTTATTAATGTTTGCTATTTTATGATTTTTAAATTCATAAAATCCAACAATAAGGACGCTGTTTAATTGTGGCGTCACAAGAATATTTTTTATAATATTTTCGTTTATCCTAATGCCCTCTCCGTTGAAATTTTAAAACTTTTTAGTGTTGATATAATACAACCCTAACCTAACCGAGCGGCAGATATAATAGGAAAACTTAAAAAGTTGCCTGACTCATTTGAAAACCAGTTTAGGGCAAATGAAAATTCGGACAAACGATCTGTTAGGACAAACGTCCTTAGCGATTCCGAGGGACACCCATTTATAACCTATACATCAGAGGACCAGTCTTAAATATTGACGAAAATAGTTCTATCAAATATTTTTCTTACATTTAATTTTTTTTCTTTTCATTTTATGGACTTTAGAGTACCTACTGTTATTTAATGTTAATGCATGCCTTGCCTAGAGACTGCCATTCCCACAGTCAAACTGTTTGAACTGCAGGCTCTAGGTGATGTTTAATTTTATTTTTTAAATAAAATTGTACTTATTAAATAATTAATTAAATGAATTATAAATAAAATAACATTTAAAGATATTTTGTAATTTTGTATGTGTTTATAGTCTACTAGTCAATATATTATATTGAGAGCAATAAAAATAAAATAACAGACACAGTTTTATTATATTACTTACCTATTCAGTTTTAGATGTCATGTAGATGTTATAGATGTCACAATTCACACTCATAGAGACACACTTTATAAACTAACACCCCTCTTTTTATTTATTAGTTATTAACCCCCCATTGTTCATTTCATGACTTTAAAGAGACGTTGATATTCATATCGTTAATTTGGAAAAGTTTTAAGTGTGAAATTAATTTTTTTATTAATAATTTTAAAAACCCAAGACTCAAAACAGCCTGTAAAGAAAAACCTCTACAAAGTAAAAAATAATAAGAATTGGCCCTATAATGAAAAGTAGGAGGTATTAATATTTTGATTCAAGCGTCGACACGTCGGGGGACCGCTACGTAAACTAAATAATATAAAATATCCCAGCTACTTACTTAACCTTAACCTTAGTACCTAGGTACTTATAATTAAACTTAATAAGTAAGTACTTTTTATTTTTTACTTTTTAGAGGTTTTTCTTTACAGACTATTTACAGTCGGGGTTTTTTTTAATGTTTAATAAAAAAATGTTATAGTTAGTATTTTAAGATGTTTTGAAATGTTACAATGAAACAAAAATCTTAGATCACAATAAATAGAATTTATAACTTATAACCACAGATAGATTTCAGAGTGAGCATTTTTGATAGGAAAAGCAGGCAAATAAATTAGTCTTGAGAAATAACTTAACTAGGTACACATTTATTTTTTTGGCCATTATGGAGGTAGAATCGGAGCATAAACTTTTAGCGCCCATTTGGCAACCGCTTCAGCATTAGCCGGACGCTTCTTCAAGTTTATCATTATCTCGAACAATTCCCGGAGCGTGCTTTCCATCGCTTCCTCGATTAAGTCCTTCTCATCTTCTTCCTCGCTCGTGAGGTTGTGACGACCTGACCATTCTTGCAGGTCGGCCAAATGGAAGCTGAATTCCTCAACCAATAAGTTCATCTTCTCGATCTCCTCATCGCTCGGGTCGTGAATGTTGATCGTCATTGTTCTGCGAAGAGTGGAGTTTACAAAGTAATGAACAAACTCAAACAATTATTATTCATCACGTTCCTTTATATTGAATCGACGTGGAAGAGTGAATTTGCGTTACTGCGCAGGCCACAGATCGATCCACGTGTGTGAGGGCCCCAGACGCGGCGGAGGCGGGGGGTACAGACGGACAGAGCAAGATGAAGGGAAGCCATTACGTGCTTGAGCAAGATTTGTTCTTCCCAAATAAAACGAACACTCTGTTGGAAATTCAGTCTCGTGAGTCATGCGTTAATCACAATAAAGACTTTGCAAAGACGAGCCGTTTTGCCGTTATGCCGTTTTGGATCAAAATGCCGAATCGGTTCAGTCTACAGGTTGTAAAACTAACTCAAACAGGTTCAAAATATTCATTTGTCTCACCACTATGAATTTTCGCAGCCTAGCTGAATTTACTTTGGCGAGCGTTCCCTCCAAACGTGCAGTAGAAACTGAACTGCGCACAACGCGCCACGTCCGCGTAGCTTTTATGCCAGAACATTATAAACTGGGCGAGGAAACTCCGCCCCGTCGTAATAGTAAAATGTGTGGGTTGAGACAGATAAACCTCCTACATAATTTAACAATTGTTTACCATGCTTATGCATTGCTTTTGTTCCGTTATTGATGATCAAAAAATCATTTATTTTGTTCACAATGTGTGGGTTTAAATATTGCACAGAGTAGGTACACTTGTGAACTTGGCAAGATACATGCTTGCTGCGAAGTTTCTGACCAAAAGTAATTAGTAACCAGTCACTTTTCTTTATATTTGGGGTCAAAACAATTGACCTCGTTGGGTTACAATCTCAAAAGGGGCAATCTTGACGAGACAAATTCAACGAGCCTACGCGCCGGTCTTGAAATTTCTACAGGAAGTGTCCGAATAGCGAGGTGGCGAGTGTCGTTGCCAAATAAGTACAACAATCCCGCGTCACCTAATATTTATAGTAGGTATATTGTCATACAGCATAAGTGACTATGCTCTATAGCTCTTATACTTCTTACTTTATATTTATGACTACACTACGTCATAATCTCAAAGTATTTTTTCCGAATTAGATAAACACGAATTTCAGAATTCCGATTTTGAAATTTCCGAATAATCACTATTCTGAATATTATTTTCACAAAGCATCACAATCACGATTTTTTTAAGTTCCGAGTAAACTCATTTCCGATCTATTAAAATCCCGATTATTTCACATAAGCGCCTAATAAAATATTGGACAATACCTTGTACAGATGTAGTGCAAAATGATTTTCCTTCGTCCTTTATCGGAAAAGTTCGTATTTATCGTGCTCTCTCAATTAGCTTCAGTACCCATCTTACAGCCGTAGGGGTAAGTCGCATCAGCTGACGAATATATATATAGAGTGGCTAACACGCAATTCAAATATTCGCTATAGTTTTGATTATATTTACAGTTTACTTATAAAAAGGTTGTATTGGTTGTATTACCATGCCGAAACCTCGAAATCGGTTAAAAAATCCAGTCCAAGGAATTATATTTAATATATACCTGTATTTCTTATCAGAAAATAGCAAATTCAAAAATAGCAATAACTCAGAGTATTTTGGCGTAGTTCAACAGCGAATTTCGGACGCAACAGGCATATCTAAACCTACAATAAGAAAATTTTTGAACCAGGAAGAAGAATATAGAAAAAATAAAGATGCCATCACAAACAATATTAAGCTGGGAAGACCACGCAAGAAATTCTATCTAGATCTTGATGATTTTGATTACGCAGTGATACGACGAATGGTTTATAACTTTCATCTGATTTATAAACAAGTTCCTACAATAAGAGCACTAAAGTCCAAATTAATAGAAACAATGAATTTCAATGGCTGTGATTTTACACTAAGAAAGATACTACGCCAAATGGATTTTCTATTCAAGAAAATTACTAACAATAGAAAAATGCTGATGGAAAAAGGTGACGTTAGACTTAAAAGAGTAAAGTACCTGGACTTAATAAGGAAGTACAGATCTGAAGGCAGGGATATTGTATACGGACGAAACTTATGTTCATACATCCCATTTAACAGGGAAGTGCTGGATCGATTCTACGGATAAAGGAGTGAAACAGTTAATCTCAAAAGGTCAACGCCTTATTATAATACATGCAGGTAGTGCCAAAGGATTTGTACCGGGTGCTCTACTTATGTACAAGTCTACTGATAAGACCGGTGATTATCACGATGCCATGAATAATGTCAATTATGAAAAATGGTTACAGAATCAACTTATTCCTAACTTGTCTCCAAATTCTGTATTAGTAGTAGACAATGCTGCTTATCACAATAAATACGTGGAACGCCCGCCCAACTCTAATACCGCAAAGCCGCTTATGATAAACTGGTTACAAAAACACAATATTCCCCATGATTCATCATTTCCTAAAATACAACTATACGAAATTATTTGTCGACATAAAGAAAACTTTGTAGAATATTCCATTGACAAAATTTTACATCAACATGGGCACAAAGTGTTAAAGGTTACCGTCATACCATCCCGACTTCAACCCTATAGAAAATATATGGTCACAGATAAAAGGTTACGTATCAAAAAGGAACATATACATGAATATGGGTACAGTAAAAAAATTGATTGAAGAAAAAATAAATATGATTGGCCCGGATGAATGGAAGAAAGTTTGTGATCATGCCATGAAATGTGAAAATGAATATCGGTCACAGGAACACTCGATGGATGATCACATCGATAGGATTGTAATTAACGTAAATGAAAGCACTGACGAATCTGACTATGATATGATCGATGACGGTTACTCAGATTGTGAAATAGAAAATGTTGAAAATATCGACCCAAATATGCAGTAGGTAAAATATTAATGTTAAGTACAGTCACTGGCATAAATAAGTTATCATTTATGAACCTAGTCACTTTAACGTCAGTTTGAAATGTCATACGAAATTGTCCAACGATTAAACGCGACAAGGTATAGAAATCATCACTTATTTATGACGGTGACTGTACCTATAAGCATCATAGCGGGCCTAGTATGAAAGTCTTCATGTCGTTTGCATCCCTCTCACACGCGGGTTATTTACTTAGGTGCGAGAGGGACGCTAATGACTTTTTTTTTTCATACTAGCCCCGTTAGTAGATGCTGTTTTTAAGTAGGCAGGTATTGAGTTTTATTCTTGTAAATATTTCCCAATAAGCTTTATTTTGTTGTACTTTATGTTTTAATGTGAAGATAATGTTTGGTTTACTAATGGCAATAAAACTGAGTATTTTCAAAGTTATTGAAGGTGGTTGTAACATCTCTATATTATACAGTGCCATATGCTGTCATTTGTCACTTTGTCATTTGACACTAAACAATAAAGTTCCATTTTAAAGGACATGAAAACGTCACTCATTTAATACAATCATTGATTGACAGTTCGGGTGCCATCGTATTCCGATTGAGATCCGAGTTTTCCCGAAGGAAAATCATTTTGCACTACATCTTGTATTATGTTTAAGATGCATAATGCTCAAAAACTGTAAAACATGACCGACAAAGTATACGGAGGTCCGCAAATGCGGAGCTCCTGTTCCGCGTAGCTAAGGCGATTCGCGCCTTGACGCAACTTTGACCTAACCTAACCTATCAAGGTGAGATTGACCTAATTTAGTGGGTAACGTCCTCGTCATCTCACCTAACTTTTGTTTCAGTTACAATACTTTAATCCAGGCAGGGTCCAGACAAGATACAAACGCTTCCAGGTATTTTCGTTTCTATAAAGCTAAGCGCGCACCACGATTTTAGTTTTTGCGACACGATTTTAGAGTCTTTGTGTAAAATATCGCAAAAAAATCATGGACATGGATTTCGTACAAGTTGCTTGTCTTGCCCTCCTTCGGAAGAGTAGAAGGAAGAAAAAAGGTGATTTTACTTCTATTTCCATAAGTAAATGATCAACGTCCAGCGTCTCGTCTTGAAACTCCATCGGAGAAGCAGGTTCCGACATGTTGACACTTGAAGAGCGGAACGCCTGAGCGCCGCCGCGGCCTGGGGTGCGATTTTATAATCGCAGTGCGCGCGGGCCCATACAACTCCGTATGATACCATTTACTTCTGCGATAATCGCGTCGCAAGCCGTCGTGGCAAAATGTGACAAAACACAATTTTAAAATCGCTGCGATTTTTTTCTCGTCTATGCCAGGCCGGTGACACTCCGCGCTATCGCCTGCAAAATGTGCTGCCCCTTGCAAGGGGCGAATCAGTTGAGTGTCACGCGAGCGCTCGTCTCGACGCGCGCCGCAGTGCGCTGCCAAAGTTTTTGTTTGAATACGCACTTATACGAATATGACTAATCGAAAACGGAAAAAGTACTGCATCGCATACGGGTGGTTAAATAATAACTCCAATGTCGATTTATCTTTATTTAACCTGCCTCAGGATGCCGAAAGGTAAGATTGTTATTAATATGGACTTAATTACTGACACAATCAGTACCTACAGTTTTGAATCCTCGACGCAAAAAGAGCGGTATTATATTATTTATTTTATTAACGACCCGTCCGCAGTTTCGCAGTTTTCAACTTATTCGGACCAAAAACCAGTTATGTACTTGCCTTAAACAGCGTTCAGTGTAAGTAAGTAGATCTCCCAGTAATAGTAACTGCCTGCTAAAGCAAGGTCAGCATGTGCTGGTTATTAGGTAAACACAACACACTAACAAATGGCAGCTTTTCTAAGTAACGGAGTAGGTAACGATAGTGCTTCAGTTTATATTATAACACACAAAAAGTTTTAAGGTCTATATTGATTTGCTTACTATAACAAATACAAATACAAAAGGTACGTATAAAGAAAATAGTTAAATACCTCTAGTTAGTACCAATTACAGGTGTGCAACAGTATTAGCATAGTCGGGATTCAATAAAACAAAAAAATTGGCATTTATGACATTACAGCAAAATGCCAAAAAAATTATAATTAAATCAACATTTATATTTTGAAGGTTAATGCTAGTAAACTACGTCTTATTACTTAGATAGAAAGGGAGATCGGAGCAAACAACAAACAAGTCGCGGACAACTTTTGCTAGCCCTCCAGGCATGAACTATTTTTTCTCGTCATTTAAGTAAGAACTACTTACATAAAAAAAACTACAAAATATCATAAATTCAATTTGTTTTCTTACAACAGCCACGGAAAGTAATAGTACAAGTAAGTGCCAGCCCTGGGAGGTGGGCGGAGTCAGTAAAGCTCATGACGGGCGAAATAATACAGTCTCTCGCGGCGCAGATTTAAGGTGCATTTTGCCTCGTTAGGGGCGCCCCCACTATCGATCTCAAAAATGTAACCAAGGTCACTTCCGTGCGTGCACTTGTATTATTATCGTTCCCGCGTTCTGAATAGGTTTAAATTCGCATGTTTGCTGTCACAGAGAGTCGCTTCTGTACTTAAGACGTAGTTTACTAGCATTAACCTTCAAAATATAAATGTTGATTTAATTATTATTTTTTTGGCATTTTGCTGTAATGTCATAAATGCCAATTTTTTTGTTTTATTGAATCCCGACTATGCTAATACTGTTGCACACCTGTAATTGGTACTAACTAGAGGTATTTAACTATTTTCTTTATACGTACCTTTTGTATTTGTATTTGTTATAGTAAGCAAATCAATATAGACCTTAAAACTTTTTGTGTGTTATAATATAAACTGAAGCACTATCGTTACCTACTCCGTTACTTAGAAAAGCTGCCATTTGTTAGTGTGTTGTGTTTACCTAATAACCAGCACATGCTGACCTTGCTTTAGCAGGCAGTTACTATTACTGGGAGATCTACTTACTTACACTGAACGCTGTTTAAGGCAAGTACATAACTGGTTTTTGGTCCGAATAAGTTGAAAACTGCGAAACTGCGGACGGGTCGTTAATAAAATAAATAATATAATACCGCTCTTTTTGCGTCGAGGATTCAAAACTGTAGGTACTGATTGTGGTGTCAGTAATTAAGTCCATATTAATAACAATCTTACCTTTCGGCATCCTGAGGCAGGTTAAATAAAGATAAATCGACATTGGAGTTATTATTTAAGCACCCGTATGCGATGCAGTACTTTTTCCGTTTTCGATTAGTCATATTCGTATAAGTGCGTAGGTATTCAAACAAAAACTTTGGCAGCGCACGGCGGCGGCGCGCGTCGAGACGAGCGCTCGCGTGACACTCAACTGATTCGCCCCTTGCAAGGGGCAGCACATTTTGCAGGCGATAGCGCGGAGTGTCACCGGCCTGATATTAGGTAAGTTTAGATGTTTTTTATGTACCTACGTGCTTAACCTCTCTATCTCTAGTCCCTAAATACCTAGTTTGTAATATTGCTACAGATGTAGTAAATAATCATACGACATAGTATTTTCTTGGATAATGTTGTCTTGCTTGTTAATTAGCTTACTGATGGTGGGTACTAAAAGTTGACTAAAAAAGCAAGATCCAGCAAAACATGATGGCGTATGATTACCTACTACATCTGTACATAATCTGTTTGGATGTTTGCATAAATTTATTATTAGGTGGGTGAATATTTGGCGTTTCAACCGCCGTCATTATTGTTTTCGCATATTATTCAATATAAACTCATAATTTTCTTGTTTTTTTAAATGGAATGGATACTACTCCCGGGTCCGCTGATTTTGACATCAAAAATTGCTGGTAGTTTATCATTATTTTCGTCAATGTATTAAAGAGAATAATGACGGCGGTCGGAACGCCCGAATATTCACCCAGGTGTACCTGTTAATTTGTATATGAAGGTTTGTAATTTTTATTTTGCACTTAAGCTACACTGAGTAATTACGTTTTCATAAACAATTATAAACTTAGTAAAGACAAAACGCTCGCTTGTTGCTAGGTTTCTTTTTATAGTACCTAACCATAGTAAAGACATCATTCATTTTGTCTAAGAATGTTACTAGAAATTTTATAATAAATATGGCATTAATAAACATTTAATCTTGCAGCCAAAAAGAACCCCTTTTTCCCTTATACCTTATACCATTTTGTATCAAGATTTGTATAAAATTAGTAAACTATTTAATTATAAGCCATAGCTATGAACAACAACAACCAAAAATATTTGTATACAAGACTGAGTAGCTACATTTTGACAAGATATTGATTTTTTTTTTTTTTTTAATTGCTACATTGCTACCTATTCCACAAAATTTTGCAAATGGTATATTCGAACCATAATTGATTTAACCTTTGTATTTATTTGGTTGAATTTCAATATATTTCCTGTTAAAATTCGGAATACATGCCATCATGTAAGTAATGCAGTTATGCTATGAATATGTTCATAATGAAAATGAAGTGGCAACATGACTGCCATTTTGCTAAATGGAGTTTAGTGCAGGTGCAGGAGTTTTTCTGAGTTTTGGGTATTTTCTATGTATTTTAGTAAGTATTTCTCATTACAGGTTTGTTTATAATTGTCTAGTACCCATAGTACAAGCCTGGTATTGCAGTCTTGAAGTCATGGTCTTGAGAATTCAAATGTTTATGGGTCTCAGCTCAGATCATCAGGTGTGCTGTGAGATTGTCTATTTCTCCTCGACATAAAAAAGGACAAAAGGACAATTTGTGTGAGATTGTCCCCAAAAATTTATTAAATAATATTTTTTTAAATTAAACTTATAATTTCAGTACTTATAAGTTTTTACTCATTCTAGAAATAATGTATTTATTATTATAGTTTTAAACACTCACAGGCCACTCTGTATATATAACACATCATTACTTATCCTACTTAATATTATAAATGCAAAAGTTTATGTGTGTGTTTGCTGCTCCGACGAGTGCAGGATTGGCCAGCACGAAGCCCGGACTTGAACCCAATAGAGCACGTCTGGGTCGAGCTCAAGAGGCGAATCCGGGCCAGACATCCCGCTCCTGAGACTCTGCATCAGCTCAAGACAGCGATCGAGGAAGAATGGGCGGGCATACCTCAAGACTTTCATCAAAAACTCGTGCGTTCAATGAAAAATCGCATGCGTGCATGTCGATTGGCTAGAGGAGGCAATACACGTTTTTAAAAACCGATAATTTGTTTTAATTTTCATAAAACTTTTTAATTTTTCCCTTGTATTGTTCGGTTCTAAAGTGAGCATTTTGAGGGCCTTGCGGTTTTCGGCCCTGAAATTACTGAAAATATTCATCCCTACCACAAAAAAATGTGTCATTCGATAGAAGACAAAATTACCTATCATATGGCATTCGAATTTTCATGATAACACTTACGACCTTTACACAATTAGCATCGACGTAAAAAATGCAAGGGTGGCTCGATTTCTTTGCTCCCGAGTGTACATAAAAAAATTCGATACATTTTCCTACAGAAACCATGTAGGTACAATATACAATTTTTACATATTTCTTATGACTAAGTTATTATTAAGTTATTTGGGTGTTTAGTTTAGGGCAAGCATTTTTACCTGATAGATAGTCCTCGACCCTAGACAGAGCTTTAGACATCAGCGACTTTTTAGGGTTCCGTAGTCAAACTAGGAACCCTTATAGTTTCGCCATGTCCGTCCGTCCGTCCGTCCGCAGCCTAGCTCAGAGACTTAGAGTCTCTGAGCTAGCTTTCTAGTACTAAGGTACTAGAAAGCTGTAATTTGGCATGAATATACATATTAGTCACGCCAACAAAGTGGTAAAATTAAATTTGAAAAATATATTTTGTTAATGCACCTCCCCTACACGTAACATGGGGATGTTTTTTTTTTTCTTGTCTACCCCATAGTGTGGGGTGTCGTTGGATAGGTCTTTCAAAAATATTGCGGGTTTATAAAAACAATTTTTCGATTAAGGGATCCGTTTATGAAATATTAAGCTTTAAAGCGCTATTTTTTGTTAGAGTCAAGTGTCGTCCCCCCCCCCCTTACAGCCAAAACTACAAATACTAAAAATCTGAAAAATATCTTT
Organism: Acleris laterana; assembly: GCA_963966035.1. NCBI lineage: Eukaryota > Metazoa > Arthropoda > Insecta > Lepidoptera > Tortricidae > Acleris > Acleris laterana. Next base: position 14,322,158 of record OZ014443.1, read on the forward strand.
AACGAAAGCGAATATAACGAATTTTAAAGGAAAACTATCACGGCTAAGTAGACATGATTAGTTCCTGAGATACAGGCGACTAACGGGTTTATACCTACTAAAAATCATCTAAGACAGCGCTGCGCCAAATAACTTGAAATAGAAAATTGGTTCATACATGTTGATTTTTGAGATAGTTTTTTGGGTTTGTCGTTACGGCTTCGGAACCCTACACTGAGCATGGTCCGACATGCTCTTGCCCGGTTTTCAAGTAAGTTTTAGATAAGTACTTACTGGAAATGGTAACTTTAAAACTTCGTCAGGTAATTTATTATAGAATGGGCAATGGATGAAAAATTTAAAAGTGCTTGAATATTTTTATATCGGTAGGAATAGCGTTCCTTATTAACAGGATAAAATTACAGATTTTTAGGTATCGTCTATCATTAATAAATAAATAATTCGTTTGAACTCGAACAATTTGTCTCCTATACATAAGTATGGTTTAAATTCTTTGGTCCGATAAAAAAAATAAAAAAAAAACTGCCGTTGTTACTACTTACTCTGTCAAAACTGTCAATGTAATTCTAACCTCTCTCTGGGCTTATTATTATCGTTTGCGTTTGGATGTATCTTATATTTTACGACTGCTTACTCACACCGGACCTTTGATATTGTCTTCTTAAACGACGACCTCAGCTTTGGACTCAGGATTTGATATTGATTGTTAGCCTTTACGACGACCACTACACACGTAAACAGGACCGGAACTTGTATTGTATTTGCCTAAATTATTTTGTGTTGATTACCATGGATTCTACTGACTAGGTACAGAGAACCAGTTAAGACATGTTTTCTGCAGACATGTTCTCATAACGACGTGATATAATTGCATGTGGTCTTATTAATCTACAGGAACCCATAATAAAATAAATTTAATACATTATTATTTTTTGTCAAAGTATGTGCTTCATTAATAGGATCACTAGGTTTTAGTATTAAAATATAGAAATAAAAATATTGCCTTGAAGTTGAAGATGAGGTTCTTCAACTTCAAGGCAATCACAGCAAAACCAACTGATTGATTTGATTTTTGGTATGATAGATAGAAGTAGTATAATAGTTGAATTAAGTTAAATAAAAAATTTATGAGAGTAAAGCCTGCTAATTTGAATAGCAAGAAGTCCATTTTTGTTTAGTTTTCCCTTGTCAATAGGAGCATAATTGTGTCCTGCTATAATTGAAATGGTTTCATATTATTGCATTATACTTATAGCTGACCCAGCTTTACACCTGAATGAATTATACCTACACCGAAACCTTCCTCATTAACCACTCCATCGATTGGTCGAAACCGTAAATCATATAACCGGTCGAGACTTGTATATGCTTGTTTGTGATGTTTGGTTATTTTCAGTGTGATTCGGCAAGTCAGTATGAATTTCAAAGAGGACATAAGGCAGCAATGATAAAACCTGCAGTAAGAAGTGTAGGCTGCGCAGCCAATGTTTAAGCAGTATCTTTAGCTGCAAAAGTAATGCCGAGCCAGTTCATTCAAGTGCCTGCATCAAGTGGCTTTTCGACACCAACACTGTTTGAGCCTTCAAGCCCTTCATTCTCAACCTCATCAAGCAACAAGAAAATAGTTGCACAGCACAGAATAATAACTCCATACCGCTAAAGTGGTCCCTTTTCCAGTCACATTTAACCTCGTAGGTCCCAACGTACTACAAACAGCCAGTAATTACCACTAGCTTTTACAAAAAATAAATATTGCCTTGAAGTTGAAGATGAGGTTCATCAACTTCAAGGCAATATTTGTTTTTTGTAAAAGCTAGTGGTAGTTATTTTAATGCTGAGGACAAAAGGAAGGAAAGTAATCAGTCATACTAATTATAATAAATGTGAAAGTATGTTTATCCTTCTTTCACAGCAAAACAAAGCAACTGATTGATTTGATTTTTGGTATGATAGATAGAAGTAGTATAATAGTTGAATTAAGTTAAATAAAAAAATTATGAGAATAGTTCTTTTATTATTACAGATATACTTGTAATAGGTAACACTTAATTGATGGTCCCAGAAGTTAGCAGAAATAATACAACTTAATGATTAATTAAGTGAAATTTGTTTACTTTATTCATATTTATAATTATTTATATCTGATATGGGACATTTCACCTCTACAACAAAATCTCCACCTCCACATACTCCATCAGGAGATGCCCCAAAGATTCCATTTATCAGCATGAAACCTGATTCATCAATTATTTTATTTAACTCCTTCTCTATTTTTCTCTAGTTTTCCCCTTTTCATGGCTTTGGTTTCATGATATTTGTAGCCACCTTATATTTCTTGCACAAGGCGCATCAGGCGTGCCACAGTGGGTCATCTCATATATTTTGGAACCTGTAGTTCGACCTTGCCTCATTGCATGCCACAATGGTCAATGGTCGTCGTTTAAGAAGGCAATATCAATGGTCCGGCGTGAGTAAGCAGTCGTAAAATATAAGATACATCCAAACGCAAACGATAATAATAAGCCCAGAGAGAGGTTAGAATTACATTGACAGTTTTGACAGAATAACAACGGCAGTTTTTTTTTAATTTTTTTATCGGACAACAGAGTTTAAGCCATACTTACGTATAGGAGACAAATTGTTCGAGTTCAAACGAATTATTTATTTATTAATGATAGACGATACCTAAAAATCTGTAATTTTTTCCTGTTAATAAGGAACGTTATTCCTACCGATATAAAAATATTCAAGCACTTTTAAATTTTTCATCCATTGCCCATTGGATGCATTGACCTACTTTTTATATTCTTTACAACGCATTTTTTTACTTTACCTAACTAAAGATTTGTAGTAAACATACCTACTTATTAAATAAGTATAATTAATTTATCTTTCATTAATTAGTACGGTTTATAGAAAAATTACCAGTTTGGTTTGAAAACGAGTACAAAGGTTTATTATGTTGGATGAGCGAGTGTTAGACTGTGGTAGAGGTATTATATTATTTTTGATCTTGACTCTGGTCAACTTTTTTTATTCGTAGTTTTTACGTTGACGTGCACTGACAGTGTACAATAGTAGTCTTTGCTCGCGACAATGTCCACACCCAGGGTTCAAACATATTCAGCAAAGATTTGAAAAAACGATAACATCGGAGCGGAGGGAAGTTGACCGGTCGAAGGATGGTCGTTTTTTAGCTTCTTTTACTATTACACCACCTACGTCTTTACTATTACGCTTTAACTCAAAATCAATCGGAAAAAGAAGACAAAGATTTCATATATTGGCTTTGCTTTGTGTAGTTTACCAACTTTAATAGATTTCACAATATGAGAAAATCCCAACCAGATCCGTCAGACTTCAGCGGTAGGTACCCATCCGCATGGCGAACAGTGTTATTCTCACATAATTGCACAAGACAATGTACTGCTTTGTGTGTTATCTTGCCTTATCGATCGGTGAGAGGCGGCCATTTGACGTAGGGCGTAGGGTATTGACTAGAAAAATATTTGTCCTTCCCTTGGTATTTTTTTACAAACGTAGAAATCAATTTTTGCAAATAATATTGGCATATTATGCCACAAAATATGATGGATGTTGATGCGATGTTGCCGCTTGTGCCGGCGTCGTCGCTCAGGTGTGAATTGTGATATTTTGTGATACGTGCCACAATATTTGTTTCGTATTCATGAAAAGAACCGGGAGAACCGGGATGTAATCTCCAGTACTGGTTCCTTAGGCACTGAAATTCCCGCATAATTTATACAAGCGTGAGCACTCGCCACTCCCCCGCTTCATTGAAGTGATCATCAATAGCTTTACAGCAGAGTAACGGCTGGTAAAATAGTGCCCTCCTTCCGCTGCGGGCGGAGTGGCCCCGTTCGGCCTCGGTTTACCTTACAACGGCGACTTTAAATGTTTCCACCGCCATCAAACCTCTTGAAGTCACCGTTTCAAGCTAAACGGACGCTTCGCACGCAGTGGAAGGCGGTCATAAGTATGTGTTTAAATTCAGGAGCAAAGTATGGTGAGAATTATGAATTGAAATACTTATACGAAAGTGGTAAATTGAAAAGAAAACCATCTTATTAGACCAACAAGGGATCATAATGAGTATTAGTAATACAGTTTACTAGTTTCTATAATGTGAAGGTTTTAAACAGGACTCGTTTAAAGCAAACACGGATTTTTGTTCAAAAGAACAATATTAATTTAAATGTGACTGATAACTGATAACATACCTCTTGATTCCAGAGGATGCTAAAACTCCGAGCGACATAGTACTCAAAATAAAAGCGATATACGAGGAGGCGGCGAAGATAAGAAAAGCAGCTTTAGACGTCGTGAAAACGGCTAAGGATCATGAAGCGAAGGCGATACAGATAGCAGAAAAAGCTACAAAAGCAAGCAAAAATAAAAGGAAAATAGATGATGAAAATGAAGAAGATGATGATGATTAAAACTATCTCGTAATATTGGAAATTTGATTTATAACATGTTCATCAAACTTCTCTTACGTCAAAAACAGTTTTTTTTTAAATTTCATTTGAATGTGGGTAACCTCTAATGACCCTTTCGTCAGATTCCGCTTTCAGACTGGGAAACAAAGTTCTATATAACGACCTCAGGTAATATTAAATAGTAAATAAAACGGTGCCCTTGATCTTATTATTTCTTACCTTGCTCGCCGAACTCAGCTAGGGGACTCAAGGCTCAATTCTGGGCCCCATTCTTGTTTTAGATTTATATCAACGATCAGACGTTTTCTCGTGGTCCTACTGATTTGTCCTATTGGTAGGACCAAGAGGGAGACCTATTTCTCGTAGTCCTATTAGTAGGTATCTACGGTTGTGTAAATGTTCGTCTTTTATTATAGGAATACGTAGGTAGGTTTAGGTTATGCTAGCTTTGCAGCAGGCCCGGAGGGCCAAACCACCCGGAAGTACCTAGGAGCTCCGCGGTAGCGCAGCTCCGTCGAAACTTTCTGATTGATTTGAAATTAAAGGTAAAACTGAACTAGGACAGACAGAAATAGTTCTCCCTCGTGGTCCTACTAATAGGACAAATCAGTAGGACCACGAGAAAACGGGGCAACGATCTCCCTTGAGAAACATGAAACAAATACTTAAACATGAAATACCTATGAGGATGACACTTAACGTTTAATTTTATTTAAAGTAGATACTAAACAGGACAATTTCAATGACATTAATAATACGTTGTCAACAACTGTTGACTGGTTTACAGCCAATAAATTTCCCTATTAAATGTGAAAGGTGTGAATGGGACTATTATACTTAAGACTTAGAATGAAACAGTGGGATTCGTAAATAACTGTTTTTTTAACCCCCGACGCAATAAAAGAGGGGTGTTAACATTTTGACGTGTGTGTGTGCAGTTTTTTTAAATTTTAAACCCGGTCTCTCGGCATTGGTTCTTAGACATGTTTTATCAAAATCGGTTCAGCCGTTTTTGAGATATTGAGCTTTTAGCGGGTTTAAAGCCCCCGATTTAACGGCGACACGTACTTTCAAACCGGATATTTCTTAAACGGCTCGATCAATTTTCATGCAATCTTGCTAAGAACCATCCCGATTAATGTAGCTTTATTTCTACGTCCAAATCCGTTCATCCGTTTGGGAGCTACGATGCCACAAACAGACACTCAGATACAAAGCCATAGAGACACGTTACAAACTTTTAACACCCCTCTTTTTATTTTTCAGTTATAAACCCCCTATTATCCGTGTCTTTAAAGAGACGTTGCTAGCTATAGTCGTACCTATTGTTAAATTGGAAAAGTTTAAAAAGCGTAAAATGTTTTCATTTTTCATTTCAAAGAAACCCCCGGATCAAAACATTCTGTAAAAAAAACCTCTAAAAAGTAAAAAAAATATAAGTATTGGCCCTATAAGTTTAAAGTAGGTAAGATTAATATTTTGATTCAAGCGTCAACACGTCGTCGGGGACCGTTAAGAAAATGAAATCATATAAGTAAATAAAATACCCCAGCTAAGGTGGTTGCTCCAATAAATGAACGGTTAAGCACATACTTGTACTTATTAAAAAAATAGTCTAGGAGTACAGTTTCAAATACAAGTTATTACTGTCATTATCACTCAATAAACTATTTAGCTTGGTATACCTACACAATTTTTAATTTAAGATATATAGGTGTACCAGAATCTCATGGCAAATAGGGAAATTAAAAAATGTAGAGGGCAATACTGGGGAAATTGGACTAAACGGTATTGATACTGTGTAATTTTTAATCGGCTTAAAAAACGAGGAAGTATAAGATTCGACGAATTTGTATTTTTTTGTTTTTAGGATTTTTAACATAAAATATATGACACTAGAGGTCTATTACATTAAACTTCTAGTATAGGATAATAATTATTGCTCACAAATAAAATAATAAACACACCATTCTTACTCGCCAAATTGATAATACTTATAATGAGTATAAGAAATAACTTGAAATCTTATCTAGAACTAGAAAATGATTCCAACAATTCTACTGTCATTTCTTGTTCTTCATCTGCTGAGGGCGATGGAGAGAGAGGAGTATTTATAATAAACCGCTCTTCTAAAATTTTCTCTACTTGTTGAGAAAGCTTCTTCTGTCAATAATTTAATATCGCTGGCAGGTCTGTTTACATTCTTCTCTGCAACTTTTTGTTTCATTATACCCCAAATCATTTCTATGGGATTTAATGTGCAATGATAAGTTGGGAGCCTTAAAACTTCGTGGCCATGTGATTTCAATAATTCATCAATTTCATATAAGGGTGTAGACTGGTTTTGTTTCACGGCTTCAAGTAGTTGACTTTTACGCCAACGATAATCATAGTGCCCTCAGTTATGATTCGACACGTATGGTAGTGCTGGGAACCCCTGTAATACGTAGTATTTATGTAAGACAAAATATACCTAAACCTAAAAGTATCAAAACAGTTCGTTTCAACTTACCAGTTAACTCCACGATACGCTTTAAATCGAAGATTGTGTTTGATTTAGACCTCCTTCTTCACGTATTACACACATTGTGTACAATATGCCTAGCTTGAGATCTAAGCGGTTTTCTCGACATTTTCACCAGATAACAATCGTTGAAGGCGAATTTCAAATGTATTCAATGGTAAACAAACAATTTGACACGGCTGCCAGTTGACAGTTGCCATATGAAAATCAATGTTTTTTTACTTTTAAAAATGCCATCAGATTCTGGTAGACCTATACCTATTTGTAAAATCTCAACAAATTTTACATTATAGGTAGGTGAAAAAATGGAAAAATACCCAAAACCACTAACACAAATATTTTCATGCCACTTCCAAGTCTAGCCGCTAGTGATGAGTAACCCATACAGCCCCGAAACCATATCGACAAACTTTTTAAACTGTCATGCAAACAGGTTACTGCAAATGATATTATTAGGGAGTGTGTTGGGCGGATGACACGTGGTAAATCTCCGGGCTGCGTCTTCTTGAGTATTGATAATATACTGTATGCGGGAGATGATGTTTGCGGAGTCCTAGCAGAATTGTAGGTAAGTACATACAATTCATGTTTTAAGCACGTTTATCTGCCTAACAATCTTATGAAGACAGTGGTGATTCCAGCACCAAAAAACAAAACGGGTGACCTTTCTAGTATCAAGAACTATCGCCCAATTTCTCGATACTGTATTGGAAAAAAAGATTGGAAAGGATACTTCACTCGTCGCTCAAGCAGAACATTGAGTTGAATGATGCACAGTTTGTTAAATACCTCAAATAAGTAGGCATTAAATATTAAACATCTCAAGTAGGTAAAATGTTGCGCCAGAAAGTAGGTAAGTAGGTTAGTTTGCGGCTGACCGCAAATTAACTGAAACGAATAATTCATGAAAAATTTATTACTAAAAAGTTAGCATATCATTATTTAACACTTATGTAACCAGATTAAATGCTCTTTGGTACATTTCAGAGATTTTTCTGTTGACAATTGTCTATAGCTAGAGGTAGAGGTCTCATATTCTCTTTAATATTGACTCTGATTGTCTTTTTTTAGTTTTTTTAATCTCAGTTTTTAATGCTGACGTGTCGCGACGATGTCAATACATCTTTGACAAAATTTTGAAGAGTTCTGGAGAAAGAAGAAGGGCCGATTAGAAGATGGCCGGTTTTTAGGTTTATTATAATATATCTTATAATAATGATAATCTTTCTCATTTAACGTTGGCAAAATCGTGTAAATAAACAGAAGAAAAAGAATTCATAACATTGCTTTTGCAAAAATAAACAGAAGAAAAAGAATCTTGAAGGTAGGGACCTCTTCATCTTATGGCTCAACCTTCCGCCTTCGTCCTACGCGACAGAATTTCCACCACCATCATTTAGATAGTTGGCAGTTCACAACTGTGCGTTTCACCCGGAATTTCTTGCCTCGCACAACTAAACTGTGCAATGGTCTGTCGCTTGCAGTATTTCCGGACCGTAACGACCTTCAAACCTTCAAGAAAAGAGCGTACTCTCATTTGACAGGCCGGCAACGCACCTGTGACTCCTCTGGTGCTGCAGGTGTCTATGGGTGACGGTAGTCGCTTACCATCAGGCGATCCATCTGCCCGTTTGCCTTCTATACAAAAAAAAAACAACGTTGGTTTTACTTTGTTTAATTATTTAAACTATATCAATCGGTAAAATTTTACAATATGCTAAAATCATAAAACTCTTGCTCTGTCCGCTCAGATAAATTTAAGAAAGGCTACAACGGTAGGTCCAGCGGCTCGGCAACTCCGGAAGGGGATGAAGATTTAACTAGAGATTTAATTAGAGCGCAGGTTCGGCGTAGGGAAAAGGTAACCGTGTTGCTCTCTCACAATCGCACATGAGAATGCACCGCCCCGTGTGTTGTGCCATAGGTATCGGCGAGATGCAGCCGTTTGATTCGGTAAGGGTCTCAAGCCTAGCTGCGTTAAAACGACGTGCTCTTACGACTTCATTACTCTTACGGCGTTGGTCTGCCATACCATAGGCGTAGGTACGTTTTTAGTGGCGCATAATTTCAACCAGCAAGCACGCGACTGCAGTAATGCCCGGTATAAGACCAGGGACAGAACTTCGATTATTAACTATGTTAAGTGTTTTCGAATGAAGGATATTTATACAAACAATATTAATTGTATTAAAATGATTTATCAATTGATTTCAGCTACACCCCCGATCGGCATGGAACGCAAAATCAAAGCTATTTACAACGAGGCGTCGGCGGTAAAAACGGCAGCTTCAGCTGCTGTGAAACAAGGACTTGATAAACCAATTAAAGCGATTAAGAACGTCGAGAAAGTGGTAAAGGAAGTTAAGAAAAAAGCGAAACGAGTAAATAAAAACAAGGAAGAAAATAAAAACAAAGGAGAAAAACAAGTTGTATAGGGCAACAAAGAAATTTATAGTTTATTACGTGAGTTTTTATTTTAATTCAAGTGATGGTCGCTGTGCATCGCCTCATACTTTCAACAGAACATGTGTTAACTAAGATGATTTTCTGACTATAGAACCAATTTAGTTAAATTAACATTAATGGCTCATGCATGAGTTTATGACACGATAATTTTCCATTTAACTTCGTTGTAACATACATTGCATTCATGTAATATATAGCTAGATTTGTTGCGAGTGTTTATGATCACTTTACCATCAAGGGTGTTATTCTCTCAAAAACAACGGACGGTCGGACGGACGAGCGAAATCGCAGCTGCGAATTTAAGTAGTCCCGTTAAAGCGAACAAAACACATTTTAACGCGTGCATTTTCTATTAAGCAGCCTTATACGTTCGATCAGTCAGCAGAAACCATGCTGCTAAATTGAAAATGCACGCGATAAAATATGTTTTGTTCGCACTTACGGGACTACTGAAACTCGCCGCTTGGACATTCACTCGTCCGTCCGTCCGACCATCGTTGTTCAGAGAATCACTACCCAGGGGACACGATTGCTCGTTGTCCTCATTTTTCACATAAAAAAATTAAGTACTTACTGGATTTGTAATTCTGGATGTAGGGATTGCGAGTTAAGTAGAACAAGCGAAAGTTACACATTTTTATTTTTTTAATGGTTTATGAAGTTTTTTAGGAGCAAAAAAAATATGAACTCAAGAATTGTGTTTTCGCTAGAGTTCCGCGTATAGACGGCACGGGGCACCTTGTAATTTATTTGTTTGTATTTTAAAGTATTATTAAATATAAATTAGTTCCAGGAACAAGCACAACCCACCGGCAAAATTATGGGGAAGAATCAGAGCACGATGAAGGAGCAAAAAATAAACATTAAATACAACGAAAATCTAGCGCAATATGCGACGGTGTTGGCAATAAGAGAGGCAATAGAAAATGATAAAGCAAAAAGAACAACCAGACGAATAAGAAGAAGATGATTGATGAATAATCTGTAAAACTATCTCGTATCTCATAAATAATTTGAAACTTACAGTTATTTTGTCTACAAACACACAGACAGGCGGCCTGATTAGCGCCTAGAGACTAGCGAGTCGGCTGGCGAGTAGCGAAGAGAAACGAACGTTCTAGACTCTTCACAACCGGCCACGGGTCACTAGTAGAATGACGGGATCGTAAAATGACTGACTCGCAAAATGACCACATCGCTTGTATACTAATACTATATCTCAAATGTCCGAGTCGCAAAATGGCCACAATGGTTCTATCATTTTATCTTTGTCCAACAACAGTCGACGGGGCTCCTATTTCTAGGTAATTTGTCCTTCGGGCATTTGAAGTAACCTAACGAACCTAACCTACCTAGTGACGCAAAGAAAGTAGTCCTTTTGCGACTCTGACATTTTGTGATGTAGGCTAGGGATAGGTAATTTTACGTCCTAGTCATTCTACTAGCGACCGGTTTGTTCCACTTCGCTACTCGCCAGGCGGCTCTCTAGTCTAAGCAAGCCGCCTGTCTGTGCGTTTGTAGCCTTGTATGTTGCCAGTAGAAAAACACGTGCGCAACTAAACATTTCACACCAAAACTGAGCCTCACTTTTTCTAATCTCTTTTTTACCTATACACAAAGAAGTTATTAAAAAAATAAACTTTCACTTACATTCCGTAGTTATCTTTTTTTATTTATTTTTAAGAATGGGATTTTTTTGCATACCTGCTTATATTCTAGGCGCTAAAAACCATATCGTCTTTGACCAGTCATTATTGCTTTTAATTCAGCCGCCGGTACTGTCAAGTAAGTAAATAAAAGCTATCAAAACGTTGACAATACGATAACAGGTCAAAAACTATATTGTTGTTGCCGAAAAAGGGAAAAAGGGGTCGTCGCGCTTTAAGTAGGTACGCTTTCTTACTCGCATAGTGCTAGGGATTCCAAGGTTATTCCACGTACGTAAGTAAAGGTGGAGTAAATAAGTGCTACGCTACGAGCATAGAGGTAGGAAAACATAGAGGGAGTATTAGAAATGGCTAATAGAATAGTACTCTTCGCACCTGTTACAAATAACCTTTGTTAAAAAGAGTCTTTCGATTGAATTTCAAAAGTTTACCACTTTGTAGGTGTGTGTCACTCTGCATTAGTGTGCGTAAGTTTGCTGTAAGTGATATGCGATTATCATTGTTATCAATAATTATTGGCTACAAGCTGTGTTGTACATAGAAGAAAATGGTGGTACACTTGACATTTGGCTACGCGGCATCTATGTTTTCCTACATCTATGTCTACGAGTTCCAATTTCGAGAGACAATTCTTATTTGGATGAAATTTTCCAAATAAAAAGTCTGTCCAATCATTAGGTTACCTGATTAAATGCTCTATAGTAACTACAAATGTGTTACTATATTATTTTTAATATCGACTCTGTGAAATCTTTTATTCTCAGATTTTCAACATTATAGACTCAGCATTGGGTTTGGGCACAGTATAGATATAGCTAAAGCAGTAAAGAAGCTCCGAACAAACGCTCGAAACGACGCACTCACACAGACGCACGCCTCTACGAGACCTGCAAGCGGACATCGCAGTGCTGTCAGGCGCGAGTGCCGCGTCGAGACGAATGGTTTCTATCGCATTTTATATTCTTTTTTCTACTCCTGTACTTTTATTAGTCTTTTACATAGTCACGAACACTATTATAAGAACATAGATAATATGACTTCAGAAAAGTCTATAACTCTATTCCCCATAACAGCACTCGGTGTCGTAAAGTCGCCCTAACGATACGCCACAGATTACTAAGTGTAGCCTGTTAATCATATTTTAACGATTGTGAAATAGGGACTATAAAACACCTAATGTTTTGAGAAATGATTTCAGTTATCTGATTGGTCGATTTTAAAATAGCTGTATTCTGATTGGTTGATACGAATTACAAAGTTTTTTTAAAAGATTTAAATTAGTTAAAGAGAAACACGTACCTAAATGAACCTATCGTTCCGTTTGACAGTCGATGTGTATTGTGATTGGTGGATTTAATTTAGTGAAGTATTCTGATTGGTCAAATTAAAATGTTTTGGAATTGTAAATAATTCTTTTTTCCATTCCGTCAATTTAAAAACAAAGTAAACCATAGACACATATTTTGTCATTTTCTTGTTTCCCGCTCGTTTGTTGTTCTTTACTTCGTTCGTTCGTTTGTAAGTTTTTTCGCTTAATTTTGCATTTCATTTGAAACCTAGTCGTAGAAAAAGTATTGTATGCAACGGTGTATAACTAAGTCAAAAAACACTCGTGGCACTTTCCTTTACGATGTTCGCCTTCGGCTCACATCGTAACTCACGCCACTCATATATTTTGACCTCTCTTATACAACTATTGCATAAACTACTATAAAAGATGCCGCGAGTGTATTGCGTGGTATACGGCTGTTTCAATTCGGCTTCTTCAAACACGGAGATTTCGTTTTTTTAAACTTCCTACTTGAGTTGAAAGGTATAGGTTTAAATAAAAGTATAAATAAAATATATTTTTTAATCTTATTATTATATAATATAAGCAACGTATTTTTAATAAAATGCTTTTTTTAGGATGACATTTGTTTATTAGGTTATGAGATATCTACATAATATTATGTCAAATAAGCATACTCAAACATACTCCTCCCGAGTTGAGAAAAAAAGAAGCCGCCACCATGTTAAACTATTTTTCACGCCACTGCTCGGAAATATGGCCAAAGAAGGATCGAAATCAGAATAGAAAGTTGCTCTTAGTAGTACAACACAAAAACAGTCCAACAATGTTGAGTTGCAAAGTAAAATGGAGTGTTTTTAGACCAGTTTACTTTCTACTCTGCTATTGGTCGGTTATTTATGACATTAGTAACTCGTTCGGAAATAAATAAAAAAATGTTTGACAAATATGACATTAGAACGTTTAATTAAAAAATTAAAACGTCAAATCCGCTCAGTGAAAGTGTATTTTTGCGATTGTAAACGTGTTTTTATGTAAGTTTTTAAGGCGTACGTGAAAAACGCCTTTGCATCTTTAAATAAGGTAAAAATTAAAAAAGTTAAAAAGGCGGGAATGAAAATTACTTCTGTTCTTTTAATTGGAAACAAACGCTAAACTTTTGAACTTTTGATTGGAAATTTGTACGATATTCAACAAAAATGAGTGATACAAGTACAACCGACCGAAATGACACAAAATACTAATATAAATGTTCCGGGAAAAAACATTTCCTTGTCATTCAGCAACTGTCCTAATGCTAATATCAATATTACTTTTAATTAAACTGTGTATTATGTCCTAACCTGTTTTATTTCCTTACATTAGGCGTGAAAAGCACATAGTATTGCCTCGGTAGAAAGTGCAATAGATGGACTCGTATCTTCGCGGTCCTCACCTGCGGCTCGGCCCGCGAACTAACTCGTCCATCTATTGCTTACTTTCTGTACCTGGGCTACAATGTACTATAGTTATTCTACCTATTGCCTCCAGAGACCACTACAAAGAATCCGTTAACAGAATAGGAAAAAGTAGCCGCCATCTTGAACTTCTTAATTATTGGACTGATTGCTTCCAAAATTGATATTTGGGAATTTGTGTGGTCTCCGACAAGGAATCCGTTGACAGAATGGGAAAAAGTAGCCGCCATCTTGAATTTTTTAGTTATTTAACTGATTGCTTCCAAAATTGATATTTGGGAATCTGTGTGGTCCCCGACTAGGAATCCGTTGACAGAATGGGAAAAAGTAGCCGCCATCTTGAATTTTTTAATTATTGGAATGATTGCTTCCAAAATTGATATTTGGGAATCTGTGTGGTCCCCGACTAGGAATCCGTTGACACAATGGGAAAAAGTAGCCGCCATCTTGAACTTTTTAGTTATTGGACTGATTGCTTCCAAAATTGATATTTGGGAATCTCTGTGGTTCAGATTCCCAAATAATAATTGAAAAATTCAAGATAGCGGCTACTTTTTCCCATTCTGTCAACGGATTCCTAGTCGGGGACCACACAGATTCCCAAATATCAATTTTGGAAGCAATCAGTCCAATAACTAAAAAGTTCAAGATGGCGGCTACTTTTTCCCATTCTGTCAACGGATTCCTAGTCGGGGACCACACAGATTCCCAAATATCAATTTTGGAAGCAATCAGTTAAATAACTAAAAAATTCAAGATGGCGGCTACTTTTTCCCATTCTGTCAACGGATTCCTTGTCGGAGACCACACAGATTCCTTAATATCAATTTTGGAAGGAATCAGTCCAATAACTAAAAAGTTCAAGGTGGCGGATATTTTTTCCCATTCTGTCAACGGATTCCTAGTCGGGGACCAAACAGATTCCCAAATATCAATTTTGGAAGCAATCAGTCCAATAATTAAAAAGTTCAAGATGGCGGCTACTTTTTCCCATTCTGTCAACGGATTCCTAGTCGGGGACCACACAGATTCCCAAATATCAATTTTGGAAAAAATCAGTCCAATACCTAACTAAAAAGTTCAAGATTTCGTCAATCTGTCAAGGGATTCGCTGTCGCAGATATCGATTTTGCACTAACTACTACTACTACTAAACAAAAACTTTTTTCAATTTTACAAAATTTTAGGGGACAACCCTGACGCTCAATTGGAGAGTAGGCATTTATCTTGAAAATTAGGCAGAGCTTCTTTACTGCTTTAGCTATATCTATACTGTGGTTTGGGTTAAGTTCGGGGAGGGAAGAGGCCGATTGAAAGGTGTCCGGCTTTTACTTTTGATTTATTCTCTTTACTGATTTACTATACTCACTTGACTGGCGAAATTACTACGGAATAAGAGAAAGGCCGCACTACGGTTTTTTTCCGGCAAGCGGTAACCGCCAAACCGCGAAACCGCCCGAAACGCACACACTGCGATTAAAAACCGCGGAACTGGCCACGATTTTCACAGTTTAAAGATGGATTTCAAGAGAGCTGTATGTATTGTTGCCTTTAAGAAAAAGAAAAAAACAGCACAAATTTCGCAAATATCGATCGTTTACGCTGTCGGGTGAAATGTTCGAGTTCGTTGTAATTAATAAACCCATTTTATAACTTGCCTTTCTTTTTCTTCTCAGCCTCCGACAGAAACATCCAATCTTCTACTGTGTGTAGGTAAGGGCCCGTTCAGACGGACAGCATTTCAACTGCAACCCAGCTGCAAAGTGGCAGTTCCGGGGCTGTTCTGATGCAGTTGGACTAACTGCATCAGAACTGCAAACTCATTGTGCAGTCCGCTTGCAGGTGTCATGCAGTTCTGTCAACCGCACACCAACTGCAATCTGGCTGCACTTTTGTAATGCAGTTGTATTGCAATTATATATTATTTATTGCTCCAACTGCAATACGACTGCATTACAAAAGTGCAGCCAGATTGCAGTTGGTGTGCGGTTGACAGAACTGCATGACACCAACTGCCACTTTGCAGCTGGGTTGCAGTTGAAATGCTGTCCGTCTGAAAGGGCCCTAAACTTCCTCCCAAAGTTTGTTTTTCACATTTCTGTCACTATACTAATGTATAGTAGTATCGTATAGCGCTGGTCGTTTTTGTACTTCCACTATAATTTTGGAAGATAAACTGTCATATTCAGTTTCGTTGGAAACGGACTCCGACTCAGTCGACGACATAATTGCGACGCCACAATAACAACGCTACACTACACTATTCACGGCGGCGGTCTGCCAAATAATGACAGAAACCGCCCGCGGTAACCGCGTCAATGCGTGCGCACCAATAGAAGTTCTATGGGATACAAATTTTGGCGCGGTTTTTT
>OZ014443.1:14338594-14368855 GCA_963966035.1 Acleris laterana
TCTTGCAATAACTTCTCCCGTAGTTCTGGTGGGATGACTAGACGGTATCCCCAAACAATACAACCCATATCTAAATACAATTCATGTCGGCGCACGTAATATGGCTGAATGGCGTGTTTGACAGGTCGTCCAGTTCCCAAATCGACCAATTCTTACATTGTCCAATTCCCACATTGTCCAATCCCTCTATGACAAATTCCCAAATTGACCAATTTCTTATATGACCAATTCCCACATCGTCCAATTCCCACATTGTCCGATTCCCAAATTGACCAATTTCTTATATGACCAATTCCCACATCGTCCAATTCCTATATGTGACCAATTCCCACATCGTCCAATTCCCACATTGTCGGATTTCCAAATTGACCAATGCCGACATTGTCCAATTCCTATATATGACAAATTCTCTAATCATCCAATTCCCAAATTGACTAATTCCGCAAGCACACGCTAACGCTAATGGCTTGGTCTCAGGATTATGCGATGGACCACACAAACGAAATTCTTCCTATTCGTGATTCCCATACAATATGGATTCCACACAACTGCAGTTTACTCCATTCGTAATTCTACACATTCTATATTTTGACGCAATCGGAATTCTTCCTATTCGCGATTCTACACAAAATGAGTTTATCGCAACTGCAGTTTACTCCATTCGTAATTCTACACAGTCGATATTTTAACGCACTCGGGATTCTTCCTATTCGCAATTCGGTACTGTATGGGTTCAACGCAACCGCAGTTTACTAATGTGATTCTTAATAGTACATAACATACAAGTCCGAATAAGAGGAAATTTGCAATGAGTGGCGATAAAGTAAAACACGGCCGAAGGGAGTATTTTAAATCGACACGAGTTGCCAATTACCTATTCGCACATGTATCGCATGACGTTTTACGGTACAATATATGACCTTTGAATTTTTGACGTAGGTTTGTAATGTCAAATGTGCACATTATCGTACTATTGCGGTAATCTAGCGTAATTTATGTACTGTAAATTAATTTTATCTACTACCAGTGATACTAAGCCTTTTATAGTAAAATCAGTTTTTAGATATGGCTGTATAAAACAATTTATTTCCATTAAAAATCAAATTGCTTTATATTGATATTACCAAAGCGACTCTATTTATCCACTATTCACTTATGACGAGGTCTACTATAGTTACGATTGTTGCCAATATACATATATCTAAAGTCTGTGATCGAATTCGAGATCAAAAATGTAAACATACAATTGTCAATGTCAAAGTGACATTCCAGGGGTATACAATCTTGTTTTACAAATGTTTTTTTTTAATGTATGAAATTTAATCAGAAAATATAAATACCGATACCTACATGCTTTTCAGTAAGATATTGGATGGAAGACTTTTAGACACCAAAAGTTAGTCTATTCATATGTAATTTAAAAAATGGTTTTATTCTCAGTCACTATTCTGTATACCGTCGTCACCGCAAAAATGCCAAGAACATCGGTAAATTTATTGACACAACCACCTAAATACCAATACTTTAATTGAAGCCAATTTTTTTAGAAATATTTATAGGCTTTCATCACCATAAGTTTCTCACTAACGGACATAGCACTGCGTTGACATTTCTTTGGCGTTGAGAGGTTGTCCTTTTTATTTGAAGGGCCCGACTGAGATTCCATAGTTCTTAATTTAACAACAGAAAGCAACGATACCAAAGGATAAACGATATGCCGTATTGCATTAACAGTACAATTATTATAATTACGAACCAAATCTTTAAAACTTCTTACCATTGCCAGTAGCATAAATTAAAACTTCATATATTTTATTCAAACAACATAAATACGGAATAAAAAAAAGTATAATTATAGTTAGCCTAAGTATAATATTTTTAACTCTTCACACAATATTATATTACCCTGATTATTATTATTTTTATTTTTATTTCAATGATTTTAAACTAACCATTACTTGGATTGGTTTTTTTATGATGGCAATCCGTTTGCTTACACTTTTGATCTCGAATTCAATCACAGACTGTAGTGTCAAATCACAGCACTTGACTGTTTATGTCTTAAGTTATTATTTGTAGTTTTATTACTTTGCACAGTTAATCACAAAGGTCCTATTCAGAAAATCCTCACATAAATGCAAGCAATTAACATATTCGCTTCTTACTCTTTTTTAATCCGTGAAAAACTAAATAAAACAATAATTCGCATATTAACATATTTGGCTTTATTAATAACGAAAGTTATCGACGAACATTAAGTGGATAAAAGTGTCCGTTCCTAAAAAACTAGACTAGAAAAATCATAAAAATAGTTCTAAAATATGCTATAATTCGATGAATTACTTTTCTCGAGACGGTCATCAATGTCTTGGTCTGAAGTGTCGCTTTTGTCGAGACGATTACTTACGTCTTGGTCTGAGCTGCCATCTGTGTCCAAATCTGAATTTTCTGCTTCTGACTCGGAGCTGTCATTATTAACAAAGCTAAAATCATCATTGTAACTAAGACTTTTCAACGCTTCTTCGATAGTTACGTCTCGATTTATAAATCTTCGGATTATATCTATTTCCTCGTATTTATGAATTCGTCGTTTCTTTGATTGTTTTTGCCCTCCAGCGAGGTTCCGCTTGATTCTAAAATCCTGATATTTAGCCTTTTTTTTCAATTTGCTTAAAAATAAAAATAATCTTGGGTGGCGGCCGAATCTCACACCAATTCGATGGTGCCACCCTTCTAAAGCACTAGTAGTTTTATTCATTACATTAAAGCAGCTGAAAACTTCCGGTTTTACTTTGTTCATCCATTGTTCCCTGTAGTATTTTTCAAACTGGACATATTTATCTACACCAGGCATGGTTTGTGTAACACAACTAAAACCTTCAGGTATTGATGATGGTTCAAATAATGCCAGCTTGCATAGCTGCCGCGTTATGTTTTCACCCATTGGATGATCAGTCACTCCCAGTTTTACAGCATTTTTCCAAACAGCTTGCTGGTAGTGGAAAAAACATCCTTTTAATATAATATTTTTAAATACTTTTTGTAAGCCGTTTGTCACTGCAACTTCAAAGTCACTTTTATAATGTTGGACGTTTAGTGACAGTTTTTCTTTTAAAATGGAAAATAGCAGTTCATATATGTACTTTCCAATTTATTGGGCAGTAAAGCATATACCACAGGAACGATTGTAGTAGATTCGTCATTATGTTTGTCGAAGTCGATATGCAGCGTATATAGCTGGTAAAATTGTGACGGAGTAACCTTAAACGTACCATCGCCCAAAAAACTCGTAGACTTTTTAATGGCCTCTTTGGCCAAGGGTGTTGCAAACACAAAAATATCGTGCGTGTTGCTAATCAAGAAGTCCTCACAAATAATTTCGGGTAATATTATGTCCTCAATTTTATCGAATGTACTTTTTTCCACCCCCAATGCTTTATACCGGCGTTTGTACAAAGAATCCTTTATTGATTTAAAGTCTGGAATATATTTAGATTCCCTTACTGACACCTCTTCTTTTAGACTTTCGAACTCCTTTTCGTAAATTCTTTGTACCGGCCTCATAGTTTTCGTTACTTTCGATCTACAGGTGTCTACGCATATCTCGATTTTATTTTTTAGTTCATTAGGCTTACATGTATGAATGCTCTGCCTCAGGATATGACTTCTTGATTTATCTATTGTTATTGATGCACTGCATTGCATCGTATTTCCGCATCTCCAGTTGGAACCATCTTTACGATCACCTCTAAAGTAATATTTATATCCACTTCGTAACAAAACATCTTTACCTTTTTCACTTTTTATGAACACCATATTATCGTCCTCCATCGTTATACAGATTTCTTATCTATTTATTTTATTTACTTAATTCACAGCAAGCAAATAGCGAGTAATTAGATCGTTTCCCCAAACTCGTTAATTCCGCGTAGCAAACTTTCCATTCGCATTTTTCCCCACTCTCATTTCTAGCCATTCACCTTTTTTATCATTCGCTTGCATCTCTATTCAGAAATATGCCCAACCGACATTTAGCACAATATTTTAATTTCCTACGCGATATTTTTTCTATACCAAAAGTTTCCCAGCCGATTTTTTTCGCAATTTTTTAATTTCTTACGCGATATTTTTCCTTCACCAAAAGTTTCCCAGTCGTTTTTTTTCGCAATATTTTTATTTATTACGCAATATTGTTCATAATCTAAAACTTTATTCGTTGTAATTTTTCGCAACACGTTTGTTTCTTACATGATATTGTTGCTATACCGGTTGCAGCCGATCTATGGTTGCAACTAATAAATAAATATGAATATATAATTTTAATATTTTTCATACATATATTTTCCAAGTGTTATTTACCATAAATACTTGTGATTGCGTAAACCCTCTATGAGATATCGATATCTGATAGACATGACATTAGTCAGTCACTGTCAATTCAATTATTGTATCGTAACGTAATTACCTAATAAAATAATTTTCTCCGCAAAAATGGAAACAAATATTGAAATATCAAATCCAGAGAGTTCAGCTAGTATTCAGAAAACATCTTTCGAGTTCATTGATAGTACACATCATGGGAAAATATTAGTTAGAGCTGGATATAGACACTATCTGAAACGAAACAATAAAAATGATACATCGGTCTGGATTTGTTCCGCAAAAGGAGCATGCAAAGGCATGTTGGTTCTGGATGCCAACAAAAGAAAAAATTACCCGCGAAACTGTGCATTGTTGTGTACCTAATTTCGAAAGCATTGATATAGAGAAAAAAATTACCGAGTTGAAAAAAAAAAGAATGAATAAGAATTACAATTTGCTCTACTTTATTTCTCAACTAAAGGCTGAGGCTTTAGTTGTAGATTTTATTGTATTGCAAAATGAAATGAAATGTAACGTTTATCTGAAACGGAACCAAAAACATACAATCAGGGACACTAAAATACAGGCTATTGTGAACAATTATTTCGTTGGCATGATAACCATTGAAATGTGTATTCAACAATTGTCGTACTTAAAGTACTAAGTGGTGGTTGGCTTATACCCTCAATTTTTTAAAATACGTTTCGCTTTGCATACAACTGAGGAGACTGTTTAGGAGTGCAGTGCATTTGTTTTGTATTTTGATAGGTACAGATTATTGCAGATTAGTGCAGATTATGTTTAATTTTAGTTTTCTTTTTGTGAAGTGTATTTAAGTTCGTTTTCTGTTACAGAATATAGTTCTATGTTATAAGTATATTGTTTATTATTCTATAATTTTTACAAATTATTTTATAAGCCATGGCACCAATCCCATGCAATCGAGCAGGAAAACTTTAAATATTTTTAAGTAAAGGAGAATGGTGAAGGTAAAAATAGCAGAAGTTAGTTAAGTAAACATGAAACATACGATTCTGGTGGGATAGATACGTGAATATAAACATAGCCTGCATATATCCTTTTGTTTTTGCCATAGCCGGTTATAAATAGATTGAAAAATACGCTATCTTGGGGATATTCTCAGCTTTTTTTTTTACAGAAAATTACCTAATATTTACTCAAATTAAAACTGATTACCTATACGATTAGGAAATCATGCCTTTAGTATTATCCGCGAATGTAATAAAAACTGATTGAGTAAATATGCTATTAGAAAATTAGGAGTCTGGTAAAATTCGGGAATAATAAAAAAAACTGATTGAGTAAATATGCTATTAGAAAATTAGGACTCTGGTAAAATTCGCGAATAATAAAAAAACTGACCGGATAAATATGCAATTGAATAATTACGACTATTGGTAATACTTACGAATGATAAAAAAGGTGAATGGCTAGAAATGAGAGTGGGGAAAAATGCGAATGGAAAGTTTGCTACGCGGAATTAACGAGTTTGGGGAAACGATCTAATTACTCCAAATAGCAGCAATTTGACAATGCCAATCTACGACAACTCAATAACGTGACATCTTCTGTCATGTAAAATGCAAAATAGTTTCTAATAATCTTATCTAAGTGCTTCAACCAATAAGTTTGAATGTCGAGATACTTAAAATGGTAAGTACTCAATCAATTCATCGAAATATTACATGTTTATTGTGTGTTGCTTAAAAATAAAACAAAATAAACATCTGTTACGAATTATAGACCTGGGGCCTGTTTCATAATGATTTATAACTTGTAGGTAATATTAGCGGAACTCTCTTTCTAATAATATGAATTGAAATAATATTGTACAGAGTAAAACACTATCATTGTTTGAAAATAACTGTGTCTAATTACGAATGGAGTAAACTGCGGTTGCGTTGAACCCATACAGTACCGAATTGCGAATAGGAAGAATCCCGAGTGCGTTAAAATATCGACTGTGTAGAATTACGAATGGAGTAAACTGCAGTTGCGATAAACTCATTTTGTGTAGAATCGCGAATAGGAAGAATCCCGAGTGCGTTAAAATATCGATTGTGTCGAATTACGAATGGAGTAAACTGCAGTTGCGATAAACTCATTTTGTGTAGAATCGCGAATAGGAAGAATTCCGATTGCGTCAAAATATAGAATGTGTAGAATTACAAATGGAGTAAACTGCAGTTGTGTGGAATCCATATTGTATGGGAATCACGAATAGGAAGAATTTCGTTTGTGTGGTCCATCGCATAATCCTGGTCTCATTTCGTCTAAAAAGCAACTGCTCTATGCAGTAACTCCTCTAATAAGCATTTCGTATTGACATTCTGAGAATTTGACGTTTTGGGAATTGTACTGCTGGGAAATTGACATTCTGAGAACTTGACATATTGGGAAATTGACATTCTGAGAATTTGACGTTTTGGGAATTGTACTTGCTGGGAAATTGACATTCTGAGAACTTGACATATTGGGAAATTGACATTCTGAGAATTTGACGTTTTGGGAATTGTACTTGCTGGGAAATTGACATTCTGAGAACTTGACATATTGGGAGTCTGACATTCAAAGAATTTGACGTTTTGGGAATTGTACTTGCTGGGAATTTGACATTCTGAGAACTTGACATTTTGGGAGAGGGAATTGGACATTATGGGAGTAATGCGCTGAATGCTTTCATTTTTGTTTGCAGCGGGCCACCCCGTTTGCAAGAAACCTACTATTTGTCTTAACACCGGATCTTTTTCGGTACCGTGCTGCACCATCTTCCTATCATCGGGCAAAAAGTCCTGAACAAAATTTAAATATGTTGATTCGTTAACTTCTTTAACTGGTATCCCTACAGGAAGGCGGGATAAAGCGTCTGCAGCATTATTTTCGCTACGTACATATTCTATTTCAAAATGGTACCCGGCGAGCAATACCGCCCATCGCTGTAATCTACTGGCGGCCATTACCGGTATACCTTTCTTTTCACCGAAAATCGAAACGAGGGGCTTGTGGTCTGTCCGCAACAAGAACTTCCTACCATATAAATATTGGTGAAACTTTCTCACACCAAATATTATCGCTAACGCTTCTCGCTCGATTTGTGAATAGCCCTTTTCGGCGGAATTCAACGTGCGTGACGCGTAAGCCACTGGGCGCTCGCCCTCCGGCGTAGC
Organism: Acleris laterana; assembly: GCA_963966035.1. Taxonomy (NCBI): domain Eukaryota; kingdom Metazoa; phylum Arthropoda; class Insecta; order Lepidoptera; family Tortricidae; genus Acleris; species Acleris laterana. Next base: position 14,346,145 of record OZ014443.1, read on the forward strand.
ATGGGATACCACGGCGCCCACGCCGCGGCTGCTGGCGTCGGCCGTGAGCACTAGCGGCAGCTCCAGCGAGTAGTGCGCCAGGACCTCACTCGACATCAAACATCCTTTTATTTCTTTAAAAGCTACTTTACATTGGTTGTCCCACTCGAATTTCACCCCTTTCCTAAGTAAATGATAAAACGGCGATAATACGGTGCTTATGTTACGAACAAATTTCGCATAGTACATAACTAATCCTAGGAACGACCGCAACTCGGTGACATTAGTCGGCTCCGGTGCATTTTTTATAGCTTCTATTTTCTCGGCGCATGTATGTACCCCTCGTTTGCTTATCACGAACCCTAAATACGTTACAGACTCAGCCAGGAAGGTACACTTGTCCTTTTTAATTTTTAAACCGTACGTTTTCAACCTGTGAAACACTTCATGTAATGTTTCCAAATGGTCTTTATCATCTACGCCGGTAATAATCAAATCATCTAAAAACACGCCGACCCGAGGCAAATCCCCAAATAACTGTTCTAATTTTCTTTGAATAATGCCGGGGCTCGAGGCTAATCCATATATCAACCTGTTAATACCTAAAAAGACCCCTGTGTGTGTTAATAACTGTAAATCTTTTTGATTTCTCATCTAACTCGAACTGGGCATACGCTTGCGATAAATCCAACTTTGTAAATTTCTCACCCCCATGTAGTTTAGCTAGTAAATAGGTCTTCTACCCGCGGCAACGGAAAACGATCCACCTCCAAACATTTGTTAAGCGTTAATTTAAAATCGGCACATACCCGGATGGTGCCATCTTTCTTCATGACGGGCACAATAGGAGTGGCCCAGTCGGACGAGTTTACCGGAGTGATCACGGCGTCGCGCACCAGCTGGTCCAGCGCGCGCTCCACCGGCTCGCGCAGCGCGTACGCCAGCGGGCGCGCGCGCAGGAACACGGGCGCGGCGCCCGCGCGCAGCCGGAACCCCACCGTCCCTCCGGTGAACTTCCCCAGGCCGTCCTCAAACACTTCACAATAGCTGGAACTGAAATTGGCCAGATTAAAATCTTGCGTTAAACCGCTAACATTGTTACAATTCACTAAAGGCAATTGTATTTCTAACTCTTTTAACCATTGCCTGCCTATCAAACTGGTTTTCCCTTTTTCAACAATATATAAATTCAATTCTTTACATTTATCTTTATATCTAACTAACGGGTTTATTTTACCAACAGGTTTGACAATTTCCCCGGTATAGTAACGCAAACTCAAATCACTGTTCTGTAACTTACAATCACTAAAAAGTTGTTTATAACAGTCATAACTTATACAGGAGATCGCGCTGCCTGTATCTATTTCCATCACTATCTTTACGTTATTTACTTGCAGTTGAATTAAGTATGGTCCAAATCTTTTTAACATTTTAACATCCAAAGAAAAGTTGTTTACCTCCTCGCTGCCGCCGCTGCTCTCGCTGTCAGAGTACCCCACCTGTCTTTCCAACATCGCATGGAACGATGAACCTTCCGTCAGCATGTTCATATTCATATTAGGACACATCTTCTTTAAATGGCCCTCTTTATTACAAACTTTGCATACATAAACCTTGAACCTGCACGAAGCCGTTGCATGTTGTCCGCCACACGCCGAACATAATGCCGCTTGTCGATCCCGGTAGCTCGAGTCCCTTCTAAAACTCGCTCGCTTATCGCCGTCCGCTCTGCTTATGCCTCTTGGACCGCCGGCGGGCGTGGCCTGCGGCGCGCGCGCTCCGGCCGCGGGCGCCGACCGCCGTGTCTCCCGCTTCGCCGTGTACAGCTTGTGCACTGGACTCCCCGATGGTACCCCGTCTCCCCTTACGGCCCGGTCCTGTACCATCGCCGCATGACCTTCTGCTGCCTCCATCGACACTGCTATACTAAATGCTCTTTCGAATGCTATTTCCTCTTCCGTGAATAATCGTTGGCGGATGCTTTCATTCTTAATACCGCATACAAACTGGTCTCTTATGTTCTCTGTCAAACTGTCAGACGTAAAACCACAATCTTTGACTAGCTTCTTTAACGCCGCCACATACTCCGCAATTGTTTCGTCATTCTTTTGCGCCCTTTGTCGAAATTTAAATCGTTCAGCCAACACACTTGGTTTTGGCTGTAAGTGCTTTTTCATCACCGCCACGAGTTCACTATATGATTTCGTTGACGGCTTATCCGGCGTGCACAAACTCACCATTAATTCGTACGCCTCACTTCCGACGACAGTAATTAACGTAGCTACTTGCACTGCTGCTTTTACATCGTTAGCCACAAAATACTGGTCCAGCCGATCCACGTACAACGCCCAATTGTCCTTGGCAATGTCAAAGTGCCCGATCTTACCGACGGCCATCTCAACTTATTTAACGCACTGCGAAACCCCAACAAACGTTCCCCGTAACGTCCACACGCGCGTAATGATCGTACTCGTCGCCACTGAAGAATCCGAGACTGTATAGGTACTCCAGAACGTTCTGGATTTGGGAGACCACAAAAACACGTCCAATCGTTAACAGCATTTAATTAGAAGAGAGTACGGGTAGTTGATACAATAAAGCGGTGCAATGAAAAGCTACCCTCAATATCTCATATATTACAGTACCTACATCCAAGACTGATTTTCTAAAATACATGTAAAAGTTATGGGTGCGTATCTACTCACATACCATTTTACATCATAATGATCACTCTTCATACTCTTCATATTTTTTTTTAGTACTAACGATCGGAACTCATAATCATCTGAATTCATAACGCCAATATTAATGAAGCCGTACACTTTTCACCATTTCTTAAATATCTTACGTGTAATAAGGTTAGGTTAGGTTAGGTTAGATTTATAAAAATCTCAATAAGTAACGATTCCTAAAAAAAACTGCATTATGAATTGCGATAATTATGACTTAAAAAGTATGAAGATAAAAGTATGAGGAAAAAAATTATGAAGAGTGATTATTATGAATACAAATCGGTAAGAAAACAAAAAATAGGAATAAGAATTTTATGTGAGTCAATATGGACCCAAAAGTTATAGTCAAACTGCAAAGAAAAAATTCTTCATAGGGCGAGGCACGAATCTTGCTACAAAAAAATAGTGGGAATTTGACTTCCTTTGTAGCTCGATTTGTGCGTCACTATGTAAGATGGGTGAGCCCTATGTAAAACCCTATCTTAAACGGAAATATAACGTTTTGTTTCTGTTTTAGGGCGACGTGTCCTTGAAGAACCGTCTTAACCCCGAGCTGGGTCACATGATCTACATCCTGAACAGCTACCCAGCGCTTGCGCCTATGGTCGAAACGATCATTGAAAGAGTAAATATATTGAATAAATAAATTATTATATTATACAGGAAAAAGTAATTTGGTATGTTTGGCCGTGTTTCATAAAAAACACCGGTCAAGTAATCTCTATTTGAAATTTATGTTTTAACACTTTCCTTTTATTCTTTTTGTAAACGACCACATGATAAAACCATTTTTGGTAATTTTTATTAATCGACCTTTTAATATTTTGACATTTAGAGAAATTGTCATTTTTATGAAACGTCATTAGACATATTTATACCTAGTTCTTTTTTCCTATTACCTATAGACATTACTGGCCAAAATCGTAACTATAATTCAGATGGTGGGTCAAAAAACGCAGACAAATTAAATAATTACAATAGATATTCAAAGTTCTTAGGCTTAAGTATACCTAGCTGTTTCAGAGAAAAAATAAAACTTATTCGGATCGAATAGGTCTTGACAAATTATGAGTAAATGACGGATTTTTTCAAACATTTTAATTTTTCATGATGTTAATGAAAAAAGTAGTCCATACAAAATTTCAAGGACCATGGAAATGAAATAAAATGTAATATGTTTTATAATCGGTTGATTTTGTCATTTTCAGATGAAGCATCAACATGCGGCAGGCTATGCGAATGTAAGGACTTACTTGATTTTCTTTTATTTTACCCATCCCGTTTGCCCCGCTGTGCGACATACAAAACGGTTAAAATAACACCAATTCAAAAGCATGTCGCCTGGCCTAAAGCCTCTAGTTACTTCCGTATCCGTACTATAGTAACGACTACCACGTTCAAAATTGCATGGTCACTGCCTTTTGCCATATTAACTTAGAATATTGCTAATTGACCTTGCCCTTGAAAGATAGTGTATTTAACAACGGACAAATATCCAGATATGACGGATCTATAAGGTTTACTTACTAGTTTGGCTGGGGACCCAAAACATACTGGTTTTTCTATCAAACGTTTATCTCACTCTCACCTTTTTTTTGATTATTGTAATCGATACAGTAGAGGATTACGAGCGAGACGAATACTACCAGGCATTACTGCAATGGGATGTCACTTGTTCACCGACGCGATGACCATGACACCGCTTCACTGCCACTCCAGTTACCCCTCCTCAGTCACCCCTTTGACGTATACAATGTCCAACTTAGCGGTTTATACCCAAATACTTAGAAAAACGACTTAGTAGAACCTTACACCTTACACTGTATATGTTTTTATAGTCGCTTTGCCCTCACTTATTCTCTGAACTGTTTCATTTACACGCAGCCACTGCCACGTTACATGCGCTGCCGGTAAAATATCGTGCACTCGACTGCTGATAATACTCTTGACTTGCGCTCCAAAAACCCGGGGGAGCGCCGGGCAGCGCGAGTGACAGCAGTAGTGTACTGGAAGTGACCCGTTTACATACTCGCGCTTCCCACTTCCCTGCTCACTGGATCTGCATGGCAAAGACGCAATTACCTTACCTACTCAAATGTTTAATATTGCATTCACAATCTTGGTCAAAAGGAAAGGTTAACATAAGTTCATAGTAATACCATATTACAGGATAAAGGACCATCTTCAGGGTTCCCGTATCTCCTGGAGTTGGAGCATTTTAGAGAGCAGATGGTGGTGCAGATGGACACCACAGCTGGTGACGAGCTGCGCCTCCGGTTCCGCACTCGGGCCTTGGAGCGGTCCAACGCGAGCCTGATCGCAAAAATCAAGGGTATTCTATATCTGAATATGACAATGCAAATACTGCCGATTGGCGATAGGTTCAATGATAAGATGGTGGAAGTGATCCAGACAGACCCTACACGAGGACCTTCCATCACAAATCATTAATTTGCATCTGTTTTTGCATTGTATGTGTTTTAATGGAAAAAAGGGGCAGATGAGCAGGTGGGTCACATGATGGGGAGTGATGACCGTAACTCATGAGCCTGAAATATAGTAATCGCAAATGTGCTGCTGGCTTTTAAGAAAAGCTCGCAGCTCGTCAAGGTTGTTAAAAAAATGGCAAAGTTCACAAAAAGTAGAATGTTAGTAGGCAACTATTGGGCCTACTGAGACAATTTAAGCCTGATATTGTAGCAAATTTAGCTTGATTTAAAAACGTCCAGAAAAGTTACTATCAAACACTAAAATGATCGCCTAAATCTGAAAAAGATCCGAGATTTTCGCGGTTTTTTTATTTTTGACAATGTTGCGTTCGGCGCTCAATGTTAAAAATTTGGATTATTCCAACATCATAAACAAGTCAGCAAACAATCCAGATTATTTTGAGTCAGAGCTTAAAAACAGATGACATCGCAATCATTATAGGTGTTGAATCTAGTTTGTTTGTTTTAGAGATGGACACGGCTATAAAGGAAGAGAACGCGGATTTCGAGGAGCTGATGAAGCAGAAGGCCGAGATCATAAGAAAGCTGGAGCAGGAGCTGGCGTTCTTCGCGCACACCGCCGGCGGCAAGCTGAAGCAGAAGATGTGAGATTCATCACGGATTTAAATTGATACGATCTTGCTTTCACATACCTACTTATTTGAGAACATTGTATTAATGGGTGACTATCGCGACTGACATAAACTGAAATTTAAAATATAGCAGTACAGGGTAATAAAGTCTTTTGGTTTCGCGTAAAGTACTACTGTTATGTCTGAAAACAAAGCTGAGCCATAACCTGTGCTTATCACACAAATATTTGTCTCTACTGGGAACCGAAATTACGGCCACTACTTACAAGACGAACCGACATACCATGAGACATGCTCTTAACTTTATTTATATTTGCTCCTAGCCTGGACTCCGACCGGCAGATGGTTCTGGCGCAGCGTGCGCACGACGTGAAGCGGGAGATCCTGGAAGAGGAGCAGCTAGAGTTCCGCGAGGCCTACGACATCCTGCTGCGGGGGAACGTTCTACTAGAGAAAAACCAACGCGCGCGCCGGTCTGACATTCTTTTTTTTTAGCTAGAAAGCAAACGAGCACACAGGCTACCTGATGGTAAGTGGGCTCTAAGACTTGCACGTTTGCACTCTCAGGACCTCAATAGTCTAGTCCTAAGTCTGCAAATGCGTTGCCAACTCTGAGAACTAAGATGCCTTCATACATTTTGATGGTGATATCGGTGTAATGGTGGGGTAATCCTGTTATCTCTTATCATACAGGGTGTCCAGTAAATAATGGATAACCTTCTACCCATCTATGGGGCACCTTAGGCTGGTCCCGAAAAAGGACTTACAGGTTTAGTAAAAGTTGCATGGTTTTCGAGATAATCGAACTTTTCTATTTTCTTAATAATTAGCACCTTGCTTCACTGTAATGACCGCCAAGGCCACAAATAAAGAGATTTTGTCGTTCTGTTTGCTGTTAAATATTCTTTAATAGTCATGCTAACGGATGTGTCTTAGAGCATTATGGTAGCATCAACACTAATTTCTGGTTAAACATATCTTAATTTATAACATCACATTTTGCTTTAAAGTTTGCAATGACTTTGACTGCTTGTGGTGAAAAAAAATTGTACGAAGACCACAGTGGCCAATATGTTGAAAAATATGAATGAATGAATGAATGATATTTATTTTCCAAAGTAATTCATAGTATACATTGCATGTTATGTCAAAGTACAAGAAATTACATTGGAATCGTCAACAATATACATCAATTTTAATATAATCAAAATGAAAATAAGAAGTCAGGATAACAATAACAATACAGAACTAAGAAGTTATCACCGTTAAGGATCGTCTCAAAATAAGTCAAAACATTAAGTACCTACAAATAATAAAAAACAACAATACATATTAAATCAAACCAAATTATAAATTAAGGTCCATAAACTCTTTAACTGAGTATAATGGATTTTCCAATAAAAGGTTTTTCAGCCGGCGTCCAAATGCTTCGTCGGATGGTTCATCTCTGAGATTGGAGGGTAGACGTTCATAAAAGGTGGGCCCAATTACGCGCGGGTTCTTCCCTGCAAGTGCCATGCGACGGGGAACGGTTCTCAAACGCCCCGAGTGGCGGAGCTGCTTGCCAACTGCGTGCACGCGGGCGAACATGTCAATATTTTTCGTTACAAACATTACAACCTCGTGAATGTAAAGTGAGTAGTGCGTCATGATGCGGTGCGTCACAAAGAGGTCCCTGCACGAGTGTCTAGGTTTGACTCCAACTAATGTACGTACAGCCCGCTTTTGTATTAACATAACTCTGTTGGCATCCGTGGAGTTTCCCCATATAAGAGTACCGTACGACATTAGGGAGTGAAAATGAGCAAAATATATTTGCTTCAGTGCGTCATCACAGATAAGGATCTTTAGCTTTCGCAATGCAAAAACTGCACTACTCAGTCTACCACACAGTTCATCAACATGGCACTTCCAGTTAAGGTTCGAATCCAGAGTGAAACCAAGGAACCTACACGTGTCGCTTATAGGCATCGGATTTTTAGGCACGCTCGGAGGAACAGCGAGACGGCGACCCGAAAATAACATAACGCTTGATTTTGCAACATTTAAAAGCAATCCATTTGTCGTGAACCACCCCTGCAGCTGCTCGCAAGCGCTATGTATCTTTTCATCTAGCTGCTCATACGTGCACGCACTTACCACGACGGTTGTGTCATCTGCAAATAGCACCGAAAGGCCAGCTGTGATAGCGGTTGGGAGGTCGTTAATAAAAATTAAAAATAGGGTATTTCCTAACGCCGACCCTTGAGGAATCCCTAAGTGCACGTCACCCGTCCCAGATGTCAGTCTTTTGCCATTTGCAGTCAACTTCACTACTTGTTTCCGATCGGACAAGAAAGACGAGAGTAGCTGGTGGCTGGTATCCCGGATACCGTAGTGTTGCAACTTGTCCAGAAGCAGTTTATGATTAATGACATCAAAAGCCTTAGACAAGTCGCAAAAAACACCAGCCACTTTGTACTTGTCGTCCAGACCAGAAACAATGCAGTCGAAAATTTTGTGTGCCGCTGTGGTACACGACATCTTCTGCCTATAAGCGAACTGGCGGTCTGTAAGCAAATCATTGTTTTCAAGGTGGGCCATGATATGTGACGAAAGAAGCGACTCGACTAATTTTGAAATAGTTGGCACTATTGTTATGGGCCTATAATTATTTACGTCACACTTGTCCCCTTTTCCCTTGAAAACAGGACACACTCTGGTACTCTTCAGCACGTCAGGGTAAACACCAGTTGCGAATATTATGTTAATTAATACTAATAATATATCCGATATAATAGGCCATATACATAAAATAATATTTAGTGAAATGTCATATGTGTCAACTACGTTACGCGTTTTTAATAAGGACCGCAGCACCCCGTCCAAGGCATCGCGCGTGATTGTCGGCAAGCTGAACGTGGGCACGTCCAGGTCGCGCAGGTGGTTGCGGAGGTGAAGTCTGCATCTAGACTGATCACTAGCAATCGTATATTTAGACGCGATATTTATAAAATGGGTATTAAATTTATCTGGAACCTCGATATCAGGCAATTCAACTTCGCCCGTTGGGTCCCTGAGACATATGTTGTGTGACCTAGTTTTTGTGCCTATTTCGTCATTTACCACGTTCCATATTTCCTTAGCCGGATTTGAACTACCTTTTATCTTGTTTTGGATGTAGTTTTGGCGAGCTTGCAGCGTTGTTGACTTTATTAAATTGTAATATTTGTCAATACATGCCGAGATGATGGGGTTGTTTGGGTATTGGCGTCTTATTTCGTGTAAATCGCTATGTTTGCGTGTGTACTCCAATAACTCATCAGTCAGCCATGGTACAACAGATTTTTTTTTCAATTTTATTGTATTAACCGGAAAATGTATATTAATATAGTAAACCAAAATATTAAACAATTTACAAAATTTAGTATTAATGTCAAAGGTGTTATTATAAATAAAATTAAAATTATAGGTAGTTATTAATGTCTAAATAAAATAAATAAGTAGATTCATTATTATAAATACGACGTTCCATAAATTGACTGGCCATAGCACCTTTAAACTCGCAGTCCACTACAAACTCATACCGCTGTGCGTTGTGGTCGCTAATAGCAGTGTCCACTGGCGACACAGTGAGGCAGTCACGAGCATAGTTTGCTATTCCGCAATCAATGGACGACGAACAGTCGGGAGTTACGCGAGTTGGAAAGGTAACGGGTGTTAGTGCACTGATAACTTAACAATATATCGTCTACCTGCCGTCTCAAGCGATTATCAGTTAGGTAATCCACATTTTGGTCACCGACTAGAATAAACCTTTTATTTTCGTCAGTAAGCTTACCTAATAATAACTCTAAATTGCGTAAATAAATGTCAAAATCACCATTTCCAGTCCTGTATAAAACAATTATTACAAGCCTTAAACTAGTTACTTCTATCGCCGCAAATTCGAAGTGAAATTGAACGGCGAGGCTAAGTAGGTCATTACGCTGTCTATATTTTATACCCTCGCGTACGTATAGCGCTACACCGCCATGAGCGATGCGCGTGCGGCGTGCGGCAGTACGAGTTTGCAAGCGCATACCCACTTAACCTCACTAGCTCAATCTCATCTTTTCGGCTCCAAGTCTCGCTAAGTCCCACAACATCTGGTTTCTCAGTGTGTGTTAACAAACATAATAACGACGTCTTGCCACAAATCGACCGAACATTTTGGTGTAATAAGACGAACTTTTTATCTATTTTTTGCGCCGTGCTGTGTCTCGTTGTGCTGTGGAGTTTTTTGGCGTAACAACGTTAAATAAGCGTACCGAGACTCCATCCGGCCAATTTTGGACACTACGCGCCACCCTCTGTTTGTCTGCCGGCACATCCAGGCGGAACGAAGAGTAATTGCCCCGCGTGACGGGCAGCTGTTCGCACACGGGCGCCGGGATACCCAGCTGAGTCTGCACGTGGTGGGTAACGTCCTCGGCAGTGGTGTCGGCACTCAAGTTGAAGATGTGGAGGCTGACAAAGCGAGGGGCAGCTGCGCGAAGACCCGAGGGGCAGGACGTGCTCGGACGGGCACTTGTGTTCGGCGATGGTGCATTCATTGCAGGCGCTACCAATTGAGCTTTGACGCTGGTGACCGGCGAAGAGATGGCAGCAGACGAGTTTTCTTGAACAGCCTGACTATCCAAGGGAGCATTCGTGCTGGAGGCAGAACGCTGTGAGCTAGCTCGCCGCGGTTTGGGCGTAGGCGCAGCATTCACGGGGTCCTCCGGTGCTGTAGCGGGGCACGCACATGTCACAGGCCCTGTCGGTGCGACGGTATTCGTGATGGTGGTGTCAGTTGGTCGGTTTTGTTCACTACTGACAAAGACAATACCCGCTGGGCCAGACTCATTTAGTGACCAGTGCGAGACGTTATGTGATGCGTGAACTATTTGGCCGGATATGATGCTCAGAATCTTTTGAACGCAGGCGTCTTGGTGAGTAAGCATCCTTTGTTGCTCGCGGATTACATCACGGCAGGATTTAATTTCGCCCCTCATCTCAGTTAACTGTGCAGTCAAATTAGAAATCACTTCCACCAACCTGACCACTGCCGCCGCATTTGTTGGTGTTTTTGCCTTCGCTGGTGCCATATTTCTTCTATTTGTGATTGTACTTTTGTTCGATGTTTGTCAATTGTAATATTTACGTAAATATGTCACTTAAAATCAATACTTAATAAATTAAAATAATTTAACTATAACGGAGCTGTTTTGAATTGCTACGTTGCCCAGCAGTGCCCTCTGTATAGTAATAGTGTATCTAATACTGATTCTAAACTGGTATAACACATGGTGTTTACGTCTTTACAGATATAGTTATTGCTGTTAGTATTCACTAAGAGCGAATTTTACCAAAACACCAAGTTATCGATAAGTAACTCTTCACTTGATGGGGTTAGTCATATCATAAAAAACGCTTCTCTTATGAAAACCAACGTCTAATTACTGCAAAATAATGAATCACAGAATACTTGAAACCTACATCAACAATAATATTTTTAAATAAAAACCAGAATCTGTTTATTAAAAACAATACTGTTTAGTTACTATAACAAGTGTCCAATCAAGAAAGAGTTGAGAAACTTGGTGTTTTGGTAAATAAAACGTGTCTACGACATGTTTGTTTAGTGGCAGCAAGTGAAAACCAGATAAGTATAACGAATGTGAAATGCGACTACTTATTTGGTACTTACATTTATTCAACTTTTAATGCAATTCTTTTATTAGTTTTAAATAATATTTAGGATGTTAACTAAGTACATACTTTGCTTACAATCTCTCCTTTCTCTGCTGAGTAATACTTACATATTTTTTTACAATTTTATTACCTAATGTGTATTTTTGGCTATGATTTTTTTATCCGTTTTGATGTTTTCTTTTGACATTTATCAAGTACAGTTTTGATTCCACGAAGAACCATATTTTGGGTAACTATTTGGATTTTGTTTGCGACGACCTAGTTAGCTTTGCCCTGGACTTCGAAAAGGATATAACGACATGCCTAGGCATCAATACGAACCCCGTGAGTATGCTAATATGCATTATATTTATGGAGAATGCAAAGGCAATGCCAATGCAGCTGCTGCATTGTACGCAAGGAGATATCCGAATACTCGCCATCCCGATTACCGAGTTTTTGTAAGAGTCCACAATGCTTTTTGTGAAGGGAGAATGCCTGGTTTTGACCAGGCATTCTCCCTTGTGTGGGTGGTAATGGCGAAGGCAGACCTCGAGATACGAGCATTGAGGAACTTGTGCTCGCTGAACTGGAAACAGATCGCTCAACTTCTACACGAGCTATTTTCAAGAAGTTCAGGCATTACAAAGTCGACCGTTCACAACATTTTAAAAAGACACCAACAATACCCATTCCATATCACAAGGGTGCAAATTCTGGAGCCTAGGGACTATGCTCCTAGAGTAGAATTTTGTCGTATCATGTTAAGAAAAATGGAAGAAGATCCAATGTTTTTCGATAAAATTCTGTGGAGTGACGAATCTACCTGCCAAAGAGATGGTTTCTTCAACATGCATAACTACCATAGCTGGCAATTAAAAGGAGAGAATCCACATTTAATGCGAGAGGATCACTCCCAATATCAATTTAAAATTAATTTGTGGTCGGGGATCTTAAACGGCTGTTCAAGAAATTACCGAACGACAGTACACGCGAATGTTAAAAAGAAATTTTATTAAAAGGTGCAGAGCTTGTATCAGAGTTGAGGGAAGGCAGTTCGAACACTTCTTGTTATAGTACCTAAACAGTATTGTTATTAATAAACAGATTCGGTTTTTATTTACAAATATTATTGTTGATGTAGGTTTCAAGTATTCTGTGATTCATTATTTTGCAGTAATTAGACGTTGGTTTTCATAAGAGAAGCGTTTTTTATGATATGACTAACCCAATCAAGTATAAGAGTTACTTATCGATAACTTGGTGTTTTGGAAAAATTCGCTCTTAGTGAATACTAACAGCAATAACTATATCTGTAAAGACGTAAACACCATGTGTTATACCAGTTTAGAATCAGTATTAGATACACTATTTTTCAACATATTGGCCACTGTGGTCTTCGTACAATTTTTTTTTACCACAAGCAGTCAAAGTTGTTGCAAACTTTAAAACAAAATGTGATGTTATAAATTAAGATATGTTTAACAAGAAATTAGTGTCGCTACCATAATGCTCTAAGACACATCCGTTAGCATGACTATTAAAGAATATTTAACAGCAAACAGAACGACAAAATCACTTTATTTGTGACCTTGGCGGTCATTACAGTGAAGCAAGGTGCTAATTATTAAGAAAATAGAAAAGTTCGATTATCTCGAAAACCATGCAACTTTTACTAAACCTGTAAGTCCTTTTTAGGGACCAGCCTGAGGTGCCCCTTGGATGGGTAGAAGGTTATCCATTATTTACTGGACACCCTGTATAAGGGACAAAAGAAAAAAAAAAGAAAAGCAAAAGCGTGCATGACTCGATGTATGAATGTGGAAGAAGCGAAAGAAATTTGTCAAGATCGTAGCAAGTGGAAAGAAGTGGTCTCTGCCTACCCCTCTGGGAAACAGGCGTGATTTAATATATGTATGTATGTATGTTTATAAGGGACATTAACCAAGGAATCATTTCGTTCCTGAAAAAAATAACAAGTGAAGCCCACGAAAGCAGTCTTCATATTCAAACTTATCTCTGAAGCCATCGATAATATTTCCATTGAGCTTGCGTTGGCAAACCTGAGAGATCGTTCATACAGAGACACAAAGGGCGTCACATGTATTTGTTCAATCTGTTGTTTTGTATAATATGACATGCAATAAATGTTTTTGAGAGGCTGACATAGTCACGTGCACTACTTAAAGCCTCCATAAAATATTACATTTAAAAATGGCCTCGACTTTCAGACGTTCTACGTGTGTAGACTCCAACCTAATGTTGCTATCCAACCGATACGAATTCCGGTATTAAATATAAACTCATCCCGGAAATGGTACAGACCATAGTTCTTTATAATAACTAAAACATATTCAAGAATCGTGGAAATCGGACTTGTTTCAGGGGGTGAGAAAAGTGGTCTCGCGGAGCTAAATTTGATGGATTTTTAGACAGCTACGCGATTTTAGCGGCGCTTTACATCCTCTTAATAAACTTACAACTTGGCACTTAATCCTCAGGATCGGCGTCGTAGTCTTAAGACTGCGCCGAGCAAACGCCGAGCGTCCTGTGGCGCCCACATTACTATTATTGTGTTTTCTAATTAACTCAAGAAATTCCATGAAATCAGACGAAATGTTTTTGTAGTGCAAAACAAAATGTATGGGATACGTGACACACTTTAATAACATTTACCCTTTGAGTAGGCAGCTTAACGGTAAAAGGTGAATTGTTTTTAAACTATATGATAAACCCTATAAGTTGTGTTTTCATTTGTAGTACAAAAACATTTCGTCCAATTTCAAGAAAATATTTTAGTTTGTTAGAAAACATAATAAAAGTAATGAGGGCGCCACTGTACATCCGGCGTACGCTCGGCGCAGTCTTAACACTGCTAATGTCTATAGCCATCAAAGCCCACTTACGAGTATGTCTGCAGCCGATCTGCGTGCTCGTTTGAATTCTCGAAAGCTTTTTTTGTTGCTTTACTAATTTAATAAAACAGCAACTGTTTCTGTTTTTAAAATTTGTTCGTGATAACTACCTAGGATTAAAGTGGAAACGCAACTGCTGTCCTGGATACAGAAGTACGACACGGAGATGAGCGACAAGCAAGTAGAACTGGACGATCTGATCGAGAAGTTTGAGGATGAGACAGCGAAGGTTGAAGTCCTAGAGGTAACACCTCACTTCTTCGGAGCGAGCGCGGGGATAATCTGTGATTGTTTATAAGATGCCCGTTTTAAGATAAAAGATAAAGATAAAAGATAAAAGACATTTATTCAGTAAGTAGGCCGTACGGGCACTTTTACACGTCAAGAATCTACCAGCGCTTCCCAAGAGGAGACACTGCTGAGGAGAAACGCTGCAAGAAACTCAGCAGTCAGTCATTAAGATTGTCTTAAGGTTCATAACCGTCATTTTTGATGCATATTAAGACGGAGATCTCACGATCAATTTACCAATCCTTCCCTAAACGCGTTCATTTATTTAGTATTCATGATGCAAATCTATTCTAACTAGGTACTATCGGCCTTATAATAAGTAAGTAGCTGCACACCTTAGTACTTGTCACTATAATGCCATGTTTGAACTGCTGCACTAATCTGTCAAAGTCGTTAAACAATAAGGTAATTTAGCTACTTATACGACCGACTGTACCTTATACTCTATACTTTTAGGCATTTAAAAAAATGTAAACAAAACAACCACGTGATAATAGTCAAAGTCGTCGTACGTCAAAGTTCGATAAAACAGTTTTGATTGGCTGTTTAACAATGTCACGTGGTTTGGAATGTTTACATTTTTTTAAATACCTAAAAGTATAGACTATAGCTACAGTCAGCATCAAAAGTAGCTAAGCAGAATAGCATGCTCAAAATGGCATAGCGAAACTATAAGGGTTCTTAGTTTGACCAAGGAATCTTAAAAAGAACGAGTTAATCATCTCTGAATACGACGGTTAAGTATTTAGTACCTAAGTTAATTAGAAAACAATTTAAAAAATCACTGAAACACTATTTGACAGTTCTCCAGTAAAAAATTGAGAAGACTTTATAATATTCATAATGTTACAACGTTTATTACTCATTTATAGACCTGTAAAATAGAGCTGTAAATATGTCCTGTGTAGTGGGGTTTCTAAAAGATAAATACACCAAGCAGCGGCAAGACTTTTTAGGGTTCTAATATTCCATTCAAATAATACGTAAGTGTGAAGCCCTACTCAGTGTTCGAGACCGACTCGCAGTCGGCTGGCTTTTTTAAATTTTTAGTCAAAATAAGTTAACCTAACCAACTATTATTGTCCAGGTTCAATTAGATGAGCAGAACAAACGGTTCGATCCGCTGATGGCCGAGAGAGAGGAAGAGTACCACGCGGAGATGGCGGAGAAGTCGAGGCTGTTCTTGATAGAGCACGCGGCGCGCGTCATCCAGGTGGCGTGGCGCGACACGCTGGCCAACCGCGCCGAGAAGAAGAAGGTAACAGAGCAGCGGGTCCAGACAAGATGCACTACGCTAGCTAGCTTTTCTCTTCGTTTAGTTTTTAAACCAATCGCGTCACTAATAGATGACGTGATACGAAAAGTCACGTGGTGTGCCAGTGACGCGATTGGTTGAAAAACTAAACGTAGAGAAACGATAGTTAGCGTAATGCATCTTGTCTGGGCCCTCAGGGGGATTAGCCAAGATGCGTTACGCTAACTTAGCGATTTTCGAAAATGAATAGGATTAATCGAGGCATCACGAAGCTTGTTGACGATTATAAAAATAAATAAATAATACTTACCTAACTAAGTCTCCTGTCGGTTTAAGTCAAATACAAATGATTTCGACCATCATAATCATGTCTAAGAAATAAATACTTAAAGCACTCTTGTATACTAATAATGACGTAAGACGTAAGGAAAACGATTCGTTTCTTGAATATAGGAACGGGGCATAGACAATTAAGCATTTACTTGACATTTTAAGTGATTGTTTTAATTTGCAGTTGAAGAAAATGCTTAAGAAGATGCAATTAGCAGCAGAGGCTGCAGAAAGAGCCGCCGAAATAGCAGCAAAGAAGGCCGAGGCACTAGCGAAGAAAGAAGAAAAAGAAAGAAAGAAACAAGAAAAAGAAAGACTGAAACAAGCTAAGAAAGAAGAAAAGGAAGCGAAAGCGCTTATCGCCGCGGCTAAGGCTGCAGAGCAGGCAGCAGCGGTAGCTGCGGAAAAGGCAGCAGAAAAGGCAGAGAAATTAGAAGCGAAACAAGCGAAAAAGGCTGGTTAGCTGCTATTATCCTGGATTCTTCCTTTTGTTCCACTTTTATGAGGTTTGTATTTCTTAGTATAATAATTGAGATATACTTAGGTTAGTTTTGTGTATCTATATTATTTGTTGTTTTTTTTACATGTTATTCTTACCTTCTTTATAGGTACTTAGACGATTTCACTTCTATGCATTTTTAAAGCAATAAAGTATTGTTAAAATTGGGTACCTATTGTATTACCTTAATTGAGACTGCACCGACCATTCGCCGGATTCTCAGTTGCCATTATTGATTATTATATTTTCTGATAAACTTAGTAAGTACCTACAGTCGACGTCAAAAATATGTTAACATTTTGGCACCTTATTTCAATGGAATAAGGCAAAAAAAATACATATCTTTGACGTCGACTGTTGATACATTTAGGCTCTGTTTACAAACATCAAAAATGTTAAATGATCAAAAATAAAAATCAATAATCTCATTTTTTTGTATTGTACAATGTTTTATCAGCAACACAGTTAACGACCATATGTGGATCTTGTCTTTTTACAGTAGGGCTCACTCGTAGTGGTCAGTTAATAGGATCGCTGCTTGTATTGCAACATTTGCAAAATATCAAGGAAGTTATACCTACCTGATCATTGGACATTTCGGATGTGTGTGCTTCACAGAGATACCTTCTGTATGATGAAGCTAAAGGATGAAGACAGCAAAGGAGCTGGAGAACTTTATTAGGTTAATAACTTTTTTTTTTGATTATTAAATAATTTTATAATTTTTTATTTAATAACATTTCATACAAATACGACGTAGGGGCGAAACCCTCGGTGCTCGAGGCCGATTCGCAACTGATCGGTCGTTTGCCAAAAACGGATTAAGATTTTGATCTTGATGATGGTAAAAAAGTAAAACATAATAAATACGTAACAACTACACTTTATTTTGCTGCAACATATTAAATACTTAATAGTTTCCATGTAAATAAATATTGTTATAATATGATGCTCAAATAATTTTGGGGCGACCTATATTTCAGTATGACAGCTGCAGTAGGTAGGACAGCTCTATCTAATAATCAATGTACCTGGACTGGACCAAAATTTGAGGCAGGTTTACAAATATACTGCAATTTAGCTCTTAGAGCTAAACGATGAAAATTTGATAACATATCAAAGGTAATAAAGTTTTTATCCAGTAGAATAACGCTATGGTAAGGTTATGTCCGCACTGACAAGCGGCTAGCGAAGGCGCCAAGCGCGCTGTGCGGTCGGTTGAGAAGATTTCTATACGTTTGTTTCACTCGCTGACCGCAAGGGGGCTCTTAGGCGCTAGGCAAACCACATGCCGTTGTGGACGTAGCCTTACTACTCTTAACACCTTTATAGCCTTTACAATAAAGACTTTTACGTTTGGTTTGACCTGGGGGGTTATTATGACATAGCAATGCAGCTCTGTTTACGCTGAGGGAAAAGGACAGAGCTATATAACTGCCATAACTCTGTCCCTTACACTCACCGTAAAATGAACTGTATAGTTATGTCGTAATAACCCCTCTGGATGTTCTAACCATTCCTACGGAATGCAACGAATAGGCAACGAAAAGTAGGCAAACATTTATATAGTGCCCTCATACACCAATAGGCGGTATCTCAAATTCAATAAACGAAGGAGATTCAATCTTCGCTGATTAGTAATATGGTCGCACTTGCTACAGGAGTTTTGTCTGGAGTTAACACCATTTCTTTTATAACAGTATACTCGTAGTTAATTTTCGTTACTCACATGACTAAAGTTACCACTTTTGTGAAGCCACCCTTTATTGCCTTCACTATGGAGACCTTTATGTTTTGTTTGACCTGCTTGTTATAATTCCCGCGGAATATAAATCGCCAGAATGATATTATAATCATGTCAACTTAAGTTATATATTTTGGTGGCGTATTGTGGTTCTAGAATCCATGGAGTCACTAGTTCCTCATATTTATATTATAAACATAGGTACCACTTTGATTTTGATCCAGGTATTGTCATGTTTCAAAATTCATTAATTCGTTTAATCGCTAATCCAGTTAAAAATAATATTGGTACAGAGAATATGTCCACTGTGAAAGGTTACACACAAACTAATATTCAAATATTAGTAGGTGTATGGATAAACCGAACTAAAAATTTAGTTAATCTATTTTGGAATAATATAATACTGAAGGCCAAAATCAAACTGGTATGTTTATAATAATAAGGAAATATTGATTCCATGGATTCTAGAACCACAATATTCCACTTAAGTCCTAATCCTAGTAATGTCCATTGAGTTCCTTATATTCACTTAACACTAAGAGAAGCGATTACAACTAGTGGTGCCTATAGTGTTTTCAATCCGCGACACCCCCTCTACTTAATTAGGGTTCCGTACCCAAAGGGTGCCAACGGAATACTATAATATAGTCTGTTTATCATATATTGGCACAACCATGCCGGGTATTGATAACACTATTAAGTGTGTACCTACTTATGGTGTAAATGCAGTCCAAATCCTTCTGAACGAGATGCATTTCACAAATACTAAAACGTCTAAAACTGTGGAATTTGACCTACAACTTTGTCGTTCCCTTTCGTCGAATGGGACTAGGCTAGTCGGGTTCTACATTGGCTTTACATATACCCATCAACCAGACTTGAAAAGGTTTAACATAAGTTTATATAATATCCTTGCTTATAATATGTTAAATCTGAAAGTAATTTAGTATCTCTGGTTGTTACGCTGTCACGGCTAAACCGCTGAAGCGATTTCAATAAAGTTTTGTTTAGAGCAGTTTTTAACAGCGAGTTTTTTTAAGTATAGTCGCGGACAATAGAGTATTTATATAAAGCTATATTTAAGTAAATCATTCGTCTATTTTTATTACAGAGTTAGCTATAAGTTCATAAAAGTCGAATATATTTATTTGGGTAAGGCTTCGAAACGTTCAAACGCACAAAAAAATATATAAAAAAGAAATTTGTATCAATTATCGTTCAATTAATATGAGTTTTCGCAAAGGTTCTGACAGAACTTCTCGAATCTAAAATAAAATTGATAAAGAAATCTTAAGTACCTACACTTTAGCCAGTCCCCAGTTTTTCGTTGGACGGACTTTTCATAGCAATGTTATCCTTCATTGTTAAGAAAGGTGGAAATCGTATTTCGTAATATTCGGAATGGACAGGTCAAACGCTCGGAAGCCTTACTCATGTGTCTTATAGCTATCGATCATGAAACTTATTAGATCATAATTTATCTTCATCGTTGAGAATTCTGAGGTGGCGTATGGCTCTGACGTCGATGAGGGTGTCGGAGGAGCTCTTCGTGGTCGGCACGAAGGAAATAGCACGACGGGATCGTTCACTGCTTCGCAGTACTGGGTTCAAGTCCTGGAGAAATTGTGTGTGTTAACTGAAGTAATAACATTTCTGAAGCTGTCAAAACCTGATAAGATCCATGCAATACAGATATAGTGAATAATCACACGACATTGTATTTTAGTCGGGAAAAAGCAAGAAGAATTTACGAACATATCCGACAAAGTACAATTGTGCGTCGTATGTTTATGCACTATAATATTCGGTAAAAAAAAACGGGAAGCGCATGTCAAACCATGCTCGATGCTCGGTGGAGGGTTTCGACGCCGTTACTACGTTTTATTTTACAATTTGTCGACGTAATGAAATGTTTAACTTTGCCAAAATACAGCTTCGGAGTACCAAGAGTCTCTGAGCTAGACCGTGGACAAGCAGACATGGCAAAACTATAAGGGTTCGTAGTTCGCCATCGATAACGATTGCAGTCTAAATTAAGTTCTGCCCATGTTCTGTGTTCTGATATTAACAGTTGAGAATTATTGGACCCTGGTTTTCTTTCTGAATTTCTGCCGGTATCACAAACCAGTAATCATAAGCGTAATAATAATATTGATCTCTTTTCCGAGCTTGATGACATCTTACCCGTAACTGCACATGTAGAGCCTGAGCAGTGTGTTCAGTCTTCGAGATCTTCTCCTGGGCTGCTCTTAGTTCTTCGTCCAGCCTTCTCTTTTCGTCTTCGAGCTCTTTCAACCGTTTCTCTGCTTCTGTAAATGTTATAATACCGTTTGCACATTATTTCGTACCTATCACAGTTAGTAATAACGTACTTGCTTTACGTGTATGAATTCTCACGGATTCACGAAAGAGGTGATAGAGTTTATAAGCATTTATTTTTCAATTATCGTCTAATCAGAGAGTGGATTTTTGTTGCCAAATAGCCTTCGTGTTGGTTAGATAAAATTACACAAAGAGTGAATTATATTTGGAACACAGCTCTAGAACGTAACAGGTTTCAAGTAAGTAGGTAAATAAGGTAACTGCCAAAATTTCGCTTGTTTATTACCTCTAAACTGTGTTTCTTTCTCAGCTTGCAGTATTTCGAACTGTTTCCTTTTATGCCTCTCCTCTTCAAGCATTCTGTTCTGTTCTTCTTGCAGTCTCTCTAGTTCTTCTCGCCTCTCCCATTCTTCGGCTAAAACCCTAGAAGTAACCATACAATTATCACTTAGGTCATGTCAACAAAGAGACGAGTGGATGAAGGTGTTGTTTTAAAATCGGGTACCTATTATTTCATCGAAACACCTTTCAACGTAGGATTTCAATTCCATCGAAAGGCATTTCTTGCTGTAAGAGTTAATTTGTTTTGGTGGTTACAAGTCTACTACGTAATTTAATGTTTTAGATATCCTGAAAACATCATGGTTTCGGCAGAAAATAGCTTTCGATGGAATGATATAATCGATGAAGTCAAAATCGATAAAATAATGGCCGTTTTCTCGTGGTCCTACTATATAATTGGCCTAATGCCTTTCGGCCGCCCAAGGGGCGGTTCTCCTGTTTCTAGATAGTTTGCCTTTCGGGCGTCTGAAGATACCTAGCGAACCTAACCTACCTACTTTTAATAGCACAAATTAGTATTTGGTGATCAAATCCTGGTGCCCTTTTTGTGTAATAGGACAAATATAGGTAAGTACATATGTACCTACTCGGATAGGGACCACGATAAAAGTGGATAAGACCTGGGTTACCATTAAAGACGTTACAGAGAGCGTAAATTGTAACAAAGTAACATACCATTTCAACTACTCGTGTATTGTTACTTGATGAAAAAAGAAAGAAGTTTTTTGAAGTTTCTATAAAAAATAGTCAAAGAGTAAGTCTCTTCGGATTGATAATTTTAAATTAATCCTACCAAATAATTCAGACCAAGAGGCCGTAATGAGCCGCCATAACTTGTTAACCAGAAAATAAAAGAAATGGAAATGAATGATTGCTATAGGTTTATTAAATTCACAAGACCGATACCAGATCATTCATTTCGGAATCATACGCTTTCTTTGCACTGGAGGAATAACTATGTTGGTTTTACCTAGCTTGAAGAGCACGAACGATTTCCTCATCCCTCTTCGCCTGGGTTTCCTCGTGCAGAAGCCGCTCTAACTCCGTCTGTGTGGTCTTCAGCTCTTCCAGCTTCTTGTTGTCCTGCTGTGCTAGTTCCGCCAGTTCCTGTAACAAAAAGTTGGTGCTCACTAGAAGCTAGCAGTCTTGGGTACGATTTCTGGTATGATCAAAATATTTGTGTGGAGTGGAGAGCGCAAGCATTTGTTTCCGAGTCTTGGATGTTTGTTATTTATGAGTTAAATTATTTATACTCTATGTGCGTAAACACTTTATTGTTCAAAACAAAAACAAAACAATACAATGAAAATTAAGGGATCTCTTATAGAAAGCTTTTTACAGAAAGAATACATACATACATACATAAAATCACGCCTTTATTCCCAGAGTGGGGTAGGCAGAGCTACAGAATTATCAACAACTCTAAAAACTTGTTGATTATTCTGTAACCACATTTTGCACACATACCCCCTTACTTATAAACGTGGAATAAGCTTGGAATAGTTTATGCCATGCCTTGTCACTTT